>JAESUZ010001279.1:0-446300 GCA_017311185.1 Proteles cristata cristata | reverse complement strand
ATGATCTACTTACTTATTCATAAAAGACTAAGTGCTTGGCTCAGCTTCCTCCATCTCAACTCCAGCCACCATCCTGAGTCATTTTAATACAAGCGTGGGTGGTCCATCAACAGTCATCGAACTCTTTGAATACCTCCTCTTCTGTGATATTTCCACATCAATACCCACCTCCAAGTCACACAAGTATCAGGGACTGCATCACATCAATAACACTAATTCAATAACACTAACCTCTTCCAGCCACAACTTTCTATCCTTCTCAACTGGAATAACATTTAATATATCACCTTGCTTCTTCTTTTCTTCTCTGGTTTCCTTTCTGCTTTTTTTGATGTTCTTAAATCTGGATACAGGAATGAATAGCAGTTAATAAACTCCCAGGCAAAGAAGAGCCCTCTATAATTTCCTCTAAACTGTTTTTTTTTTTTTTTTTTTAGTTTTTTTTAATGTTTTTTTTTTTTTTTATTTCTAGAGTAGGGAGAGAGAGAGAGAGACAGCATGAGCAGGGGAGGGTCAGAGATAGAGGGAGTCACAGACTGAAGCAGGCTCCAGGCTCTGAGCCGGCAGTCAGCACAGAGCCCGACGCGGGGCTCGAACCCACGAACCGTGAGATCATGACCTAAGTGAAAGTTGGACGCTCAACCGACTAAGCCACCCAGGCGCCCCAATTTTTCCTAAACTTTCTATTAAAAAAAAATTGAAGAAAGGGTGAAAGAATAGTATATAAACCACATATAGCCTTCACCTTGATTCACCCTCGTTAACATTTTGCTACACTTTCTTGATAAGGGGTGTTTGGTATTTTTGGAAGATACATACGTTACTGCCTTTATTAAGTCAAACGCATAGCCCACAACTTATAAGTTATTTATGAGAGCGTGAGCCTTTGACATTGTTGCGTCTAGGAGTTGGCAAGAGAGTGGTGCTAGTTTGAACTTGGAGCCAGGCTGGTTTTCGTTATTTGAAGTGAAACCAGTTGCCTATTGGTCGGTAGTGGTTCTGGGTGGCTGGCCATCACCCCACTGGGCTGAGCTTTGGGCTCATCTCATCTTCACATCAGCCAGCTTGTATGAAATTCTTCCATTATAATGTGTCTTAAAAATCCTGAATTATAGAACCTAAAACATCTTGGAGCCACGTGTTAAGAAGACAACTAGTTGATCTTTTATGCCCAACAAAGGGCTTCTACCCCTGATCTAGGAAAATTCCACTGATGACCACGTCATGAGTATAGGATTTACAATTTTTCTTTCAACTTTCTAAACCAAGTATTGGGACTTGGGAACTTTAGATCTTATTGCTTGCTTCCGTAAGAACTTTTTTTTTTTTTTTGGTAAACCGTAAGTAGTGTACAATCGCTGTTGTATTATTTATGTGAATATCTGTCTGGCCCATTAAACTGTAATACAAGATCATTTGAAAGCAAGGACCATATGTTGTTAATCTTTCCAGTATTCGGCCTATAGTAGGCATTTAGTCAGAGTATTTTGTTTGAACACTTAAGAAGCATTTTGGCTTTTCCCACTAACGCATCGTGAAATGCTACCCCTGCTCCTGTGTCTGGGACACCCGAGGGGCCTCGGGGGACAGGCTAGCAGTAAACAGCCCACCCAGCTCGGACTGGCTGCCCGTCCAATCTTGTTCTGTCACCGTGTATTCAGGTAGAATGGGGGTTTCATAAACAACCGTGTTAAGCAGTGTAAAAGAATTGGCTGCTGACGTGTCCCGGGAACACCGACCAGGTGGAGTTGAGGAGAAAGTCGAAAGAGTTTTCTCTGTTATTCTCATGCTTTCCCATTTAGGAACTTTACCGTGTCATGCTGCTGGGTCAGCTGCTCGTTGCCGTGAATGAGGAGTTCCTGTCTGAACACAGGCTTCTCCTGCGAGCACACTGTGGACAGTGTCCTACACCCCTCCCCAGCCCCCCACAGGTGTGGTGTGCCCCGGGATTCTCTGAGCTTTCCATAGTGTCCTGATGACAGCCAGTCAACAGATGAACCTTTGCCAAAATAAGTGGACTGGAGAAGGAGGTGCTTGGCCCTCTCTGAATACACCCCCAGCTGGCTCCGTCTCTCTTTCCAGGTGACATGTATTTTTCAGTATTGGAATCCTAGAGATGATGTATAGTTTTAACTGAGCATTACACATCTGGGACTAAATGTTGAATATATATTTTTTCATGTTTGTTTATTTTTGAGAGGGAGAAAAGGAGAAAGAGAGAGAGAGAGAATGAGTAGGGGAGGGGCAGAGAGAGACAGAGACACAGATTCTGAAGCCAGCTCCAAGCTCTGAGCTCTCAACACAGAGCCCACTGCGGGCCTTGAACCTACAAACTGTGAGATCATGACTTGAGCCCAAGTCTGACACTCAACTGACTGAGACCCCCAGGCTCAGCCCCTAAAAGTTGAATCTTGAAGCTGAATCTTGGATGTTAAAACTGGAAGGGATGTTCCATTTTTCTTAAAAAAATTTTTTTTAATGTTTATTTTTGAGAGAGAGAGACAGCATGAGCAGGGGAGGGGCAGAGAGAGAGGGAGACACATCCGAAGCAGGTCCTAGGCTCCGAGCTGTCAGCACAGAGCCAACGTGGGGCTTGAACTCTTGAACCTTTCGATCATGACCTGAGCCAGTGTGGGTCGGATGCTTACCTGCCTGAGCTACCCAGGCACCCCCTCGTTTTCTTGTTCTAAAAATGAAGAGACTGGGGATGCCTGTGTGGCTCAATCAGTTAAGTGTCTGACTCGGCTCTGGTCATGTTCTCCGGGTTCATGAGTTCAAGCCCTGTGGGTGCAGAGCCTGCTTGGGATTCTCTATATCCATCTCTCTCGGCCCGCCCCCGCCCCCCGCAATCCCCCCTTGTGTAAGCTCTCTCTCTGTCAAAAATAAATAAACATTAAAAATTTTTTTAAATGAAGAAATTGAGGCCCAGAACAGGCAGAGGCCTGCCGGCTGGTGGGGAACAAAGCTGCCCAACCGATTCCGTGCCAGGATCGGCTGCTTCCGCCTACAGCGGCTGGAGGGCTGGAGGCCAGGCGGGTGGCCAGGGAGGGGCCCTGGCCATCTGCCCGTGCCGGCGCCTTGCACACCCGCGCGTGTCAGTGGCCACACTGCCCCCTGGGAGGGGGAGGGGTGGAGAAGCGAGACAGGCCGCCCGCGGGCGCCCCCACTCACGCGGGGCCCACCTGCTTGTGTTGGCCCCGGACCCAGGGCGGCGGGTTCGCACATGCAGGCTTAATGAGGGCCCCCGAGACTTCTCCAGAGGTGGAGCGCGAACCCGCGGCCCATCGGTACAAGTTAGCGCCTCTCTCTAGGGGAAGCGCTGGGGGCGCTGCGGCCACAGAGCCGCCCGGCTCCCCTCTCCTCGCTCCTCCGGACTAGATTTCACCTCCACAACGAGCCCGGTTGGCCCCACCGAGGTGTGATGCCTATAAAAGCAGCCTTGTTAGGCCTGCCTCCTTCATTGCCTCTGTTTTACTGCTCCGCCCCGGCCCTTTGTGGTCTCCGCTAGTTGGCAGGTAACAAAAAGTCACAGTAAATCGGTGGCCTTTCAGAGCCTGAGCCTGAGCGATAAAAGGCACACGGCTCCGCAGACGCTGGTTGAGGGCCTGTGTCCCAGGCGCGGCGCCCCGGAGGGACCGTGAGGAGTCCGGCTCACGAGGGCCGCCTGAGGCCGGGATTTGGACACCCGACACCATCCTAAGGCCCCTGGAGTCGCTGGGCTGCGGCCCCCGGTGTGGTCTGACTGGTGAAGCATCAGCACAGGGTGAAGGTCAGTGTGCTGGCCAGTGTGCCCCGTCCCCTTGTTCCCGGCCCTTCCTGGGCTCTGGTTGTTCTTGGCTACAAGGTTGCACAGGCAGGAGGTGAGCAAGGTGGACAGATTTCCTCTGCCCTCTCGGCCTACAGCCCGGTGCGCGGTCTGCTTTCCTTCTGCAGGCCCCTCACGGGCCCTTGCTGCTCGTAACTGCCCGTAAGTAGCCCTTCAGATACACCATCGCTCTCTGGCTGACAGCAGACAGAATGAGTGATAACTCACTTAAAGGATAAAACTTTTGTTTCTTTGTGGAAATGTCCAGGGGACACCTGGGTGCCTCAGTCAGTTGAGCGGCCAACTCTTGGTTTCGGTTCAGGTCATGATCTCACAGTTTTGTGAGTTCGAGCCCCATATCAGGCTCTGTGCTGGCAGCACAGAGCCCGCTTGGGATTCTCTGTCTCCCTCTCTCTTTCTGCCTCTCCCCACTTTCACTGTCTCTGTTCTCTAAAAATAAATGAACTTAAAAAAAAAAGAAACTCTTGATCTAAGCTTGCCTAAGTAGACAGAGTTAATTAACGGTAGACCCAAGCTTCGGATTTAAATTTCTTTTGCCAGACATTCTACTCCCTGCCACCCATGCCTGCTCCAAGCCATATACATCTGTTTTATCACTATTTTGTAGTTAAAATCTTGACCCCTCCCCTTCCTTCCTTCCTTCCTTCCAACCTCCCTCTTTCTTTCTTTCTTTCTTTCTTTCTTTCTTTCTTTCTTTCTTTCTTTCTTTCTTTCTTTCTTTCTTTCTTTTCTTTCTTTCTTTCCTTTCTTTCCTTTCTTTCTTTTCTTTGTTTTCTTTCCAGTAGGCTTCACGCCCAGTGTGGACCCCAGTGCAGGACTTGAGCTCATGACTCTGAGATCAAGACCTGAGATGAGATCAGAGTTGGATGCTTAACTCTTGATTAGGCATCTTGATTAAGAGTTGAATGTATAAACCACATTTTGTTTGTCTGTTTATCTGTTGATTCATCTGTCGACACTTGGATTATTTCTACCTTTTGGCTATCGTGAACACTGTTGCTGTGAATATTGGTGTTCATGTATCTGTATCCCTGCTCTCACTTCTTTTGGATATCTATCTGGGAATGGAGTTGCTGGACCATATGTTAATTCTTTGTTTAACTTTTGGGGAACTGCCAAGTTGGACCCCTTCTGTCTTGAGACTCAGTATAACTGGACTCACTGTGATGAATTAAGATGGACCTAACTGGGGCGCCTGGGTGGCTTAGTCGCTTCAATGTGAGACTCTTGATTTTGGCTCAGGTCATGATCTCATGGATTGTGGGTTCAAGCCCCATGTCAGGCTCTGCACTGCCCCCTCCTGGCCCTCACTCTGTCTCTCCCTCTCTCAAAATAAATAAACATTAAAAAGAAAAAAAAAAGATAGACCTAACTAGAAAGAAGCATCATTGAGGGCCCAATGGGAGTTCTTGCTGCATTTGGTGCCAGACTTGATACAGGACCAAGATGAGTCGTTTCAAACCCAAATGCCTATGGGGCAGAAGAGGTGGCACCCCAGAGTCTAGCTGCAGAGTGTGTCTCCAAGTGGTGAAGGCGGTGCTGCCTGGCCCCAGCCAGTTACTACCATGTGGGAAAGAGTTTCCGTGTATCCAAAGCAACAGCACATTTGATGTGAAATGTCCTGATTTGTAAGTGTTAGCAACTAGTTCAAAATGAGTGGGCCAGATAAAATACATCCCCTGTGGGGTCATTTTGGCCTGTGGGGAGTGTAACTTTTGGCAGTGGGAGACCTAGATGTGTGTGGGGATGGATAGGTTTCAGCAGTGTGTCATTAAAGCTACCAGCCCGTCCAGGTCCAGTTCATTCATTCTGGGGTAACAGTGCTTGGGACTGGCGGCTGAGCCTATTTGGGGAAAAGAGGAAGGCAGGAGTCTGGGGGATTCAAACTGGGATGCAGTGATGTCCAAAGTGGAACCTTGACAATAGGCGGGGGATGATCAGGCTGCAGTGGGGTTGGTAGGGCTGGGACAGAAGCATCTGCGTGGGGAACCCACCAGCTGAGAAGGAGAACATGTATATCAGACCCTGCCCTGCTTGGCCCTGGCGCTCAGAATAAAAGGCCACCCGGAAGCTGTGAAATGAGTGATTCCCTACCTTAACTGAGGTCAGGACCAAAACCAGTCCTGCTCTTCTCGGAGTGGCATCTTTGATTATGAAGATCTGCTATGGTGTGTGCTTTTACCACCTTCGTGAAGTCCATGTGAAATTGGCTGTGAATATTTTTTTTGGAGAATAACTGCTAATAAGAATTGGGTTGCTTCATATAAATTCCGTGAGAGGTAGAAGAATATCTGCTCCTGTTTCCTTGAGAGTATGTAACTGGGAAGGAGGCACCCATAAAAAGAGCTTGTAGCCCATGTCTTTGTAGATTTCATTTCTGATTTGCTCACTTCTGGTTGCCTAGCAACCAGACAGTGTTATGACTGAAGCACAACTAATTCGATTATTTACAATGAGGCAAATGTTCTCTGAGATAGAAAACCTTTATAAGTTAAGATCAGTTATTTGGTGTTTCTTGGGAAAAGGAGTACCAAAATACAAACAGACGGCAATAAATATTTTAATAAATCCATCGCTGAGTTAGAGGTGTGGCTGTATTTCACCTGGTGGAGCCTCTTAGATGGGTAAATGTAGAGATTAAATGAGTGATGGGGTGAAATGGCTCTAATGTGACATAACACGGAATACTGTATGCCTCTGATCTTAGTCACGCTTCCTGGAGCAGACATTACAATATGGTACCTAACCAGACAACAGCCACTCCTGTGTATTTTCACTGAATATAAAGGTAAGCATTCATTTCTCCAGAAGTTGGGATATTGGTGTTTTTTGGACATTAGTGAGTAATATAGAGCCTCATGGGCTGTAGTTATTCTCTAGTGTTTCATGAGTCTGTTACTATTTGCGTTTTTCAAAAAAAGATCAACTTTAGGTTTGATTTAGATTTAAGAAGATGCACTCATTTCAGTATAGGGTTTTTGATACATATATATGTCTGAGTCACCACCATTACAGTCAAGATGTAGCACATTCTTGTATCCTACAAGATTCCTTTGTTCTCTTCCTCAGTCAGCCCTCATCCACTCTGCACATCCCATACCCTTCGTCAGCAATCACAGATCTGCTTTCTATCACTGTAGGTTAGATTGGACTTTTTTGAAGTGTGATCTGAGTAGAATCCTACAGTACATACTCTTCCCTGTCTTTTCTTTTTTAGAAATCAGAATTATGATTTGACAAAATACAGCATCCATTCTTGATAAAAACCCTCTACAAAGTGGTATAGCTGGAACATACCTTAACATCAAAACGGTCATATATGAAAGATTCACAGCTAATATCATCCTAATTAGGGAAAAACTGAGAGCTTTTCTTCTGTGGCAGAAGCAAGACAGGGATGTCCACTCTCATCGTTTTTATTTAAGTCCTGGGTTCAGCAGTCAGACAACAAAAAGGAAAGACATCGAAATTCGGAAGGAAGAAGTCAGACTTTTCACTGTTTACAGATGACGTGATACTCTATGTAGAAAACCCAAAAGACTCCACCAAAAAATTGCTGGAACTAATACATCAGTTCAGCAAAGTTGCAGGATATAAGGTCAATACACAGAAATCTGTTGCATTTCTCTACAACGACAATGAAGCAGCAGAAAGAGAAATCAAGGAATTGATCCTATTTGCATTTGCACCAAAAACAATAGGATACCTACGAATAAGCCTAACAAAAGAAGTGAAAGAGCTGTACTCTGAAAACTATAGAACACTATACAAGAAACTGAAGAGGACACAAAGAAGTGGAAAAGCATTCCATGCTCATGGATTGGAAGAACACACATTAAAATATCTATACTACCCAAAGCAACCTACAAATTTAATGCAGTCCCTATCAAAATACCACCAGCATTTTCTGCAGAGCTAAAACAGTCCTAAAATTTGTATGCAACCACAAAAGACCCCGAATAGCCCAAGCAGTCCTGAAAAAGCAAAGCTGGAGGCATCACAATTCCAGACTTCAAGCTATATTACAAAGCTGTAGTCGTCAAGGCAGTATGGTACTGGCACAAAAAGAGATAGGTCAGTGGAACAGAATAGAGAATCCAGAAATGACCCACAACTATGTGGTTCAACTAATCTTCAACAAAGCAGGAAAGAATATCCAGTGGAAAAAAAGACAGTCTCTTCAACGAATGGTGTTGGCAAAACTGGACATCCACATGCATAAGTATGAATCTGGACCACTTTCTTACACCATACACAAGTAAACTCAAAATGGATGAAAGACCTGTGAGATAGGAAACCATCAAAATCCTAGAGGAGAACACAGGCAGAAACCTCTTTGAGCTTGGCTGTAGCAACTTCTTATTAGACACATCTCTAGAGGCAAGGGAAACAAAAGCAAAAATGAACTATTGGGACTTCATCAAGATAAGAAGCTATTGTACAGTGTAGAAAACAATGAGCAAAACTAAAAGGCAGCCTACCAAATGGGAGAAGATATTTGCAAATGACATATCTCAAAGTGTTAGTATCCAAAATCTCTGAAGAACTTAACGAAACTCAACACCCAAAAAACAAATAATCTAGTTAAGAAATGGGCAAAAAGCATGAACAGACATTTTTTCTAAAGAAGACATACAGATGGCTAACCGATGCCTAAAAAAATGGTCAACATCACTCATTATCAGGGAAATGTAAGTCAAAACTACAATGAGATATCACCTCACACCTAGCAGAATGGTGAAAATTAACAACACAAGAACCAACAGATGTTGGTGAGGATGTGGAGAAATGGGAACCATCTTATACTATTGGTGGGAATGCAACCTGGTGCAGCCGCCTAGGAAAACAGTATGGAGATTATTCAGAAAGTTAAAAATGGAACTAACTGATGATCCAGGAATTGTGCTAGTAGGTATTTACCCAAAGGATACAAGAATACAGAGTCAAAGGGGAGCATATCACCCTGATATTTACAGATAATACAGCAGTATTATCAACAATAGCCAAACTATGCAAAAAGCCCAAATGTCTCCATCAACTAATGAATGGATAAAGAAGGTGTGGTGTATATGTGTGTGTACACACACACACACACACACACACACACACACACACAGGAATATTACTCAGCCATCAAAAAGAATGAAATCTTGTGATTTGCAACGACATTGGTGGAGCTAGCTTGTATTATGCTAAGTGAAATAAGTCGGTCAGAGAAAGACAAATACCCCATGATTTCACTCATATGTGGAATTTAAGAAACAATACAGATGAACATGTGGGAAGGAAGGAAAAATGAGGGAAACAAACCATGAGAGACTGTTAATGATAGAGAACAAACTGAGGGTTGTTAGAGAGAGATGAGTAGGGAATGGGCTAGATGGGTGATGGGCATTAAAGAGGGCACTTGTTGTAATGGGCACTGGGTGTTATATGTAAGTGATGAATCGCTAAGTTCTACACCTGAAACCAATTTTACCATATATGTTAACTAACTAGAATTTAAATAAAAACTTGAAAAAAACCCTCATCATTATGGTTTTGGGATTCATCCATGTTATTTCATATATGAGTAATTCATTCCTTTTAATTGCCAAGTAGTGTTCCATTGTATAGATAAGCCATAACTTACTTATCCATTCACCTGTTAGTAGACATTTGGGTTGTCTGTAATTTTTGGCTATTGACTGTTCATGCACAGGTGTTTTTGTGGACATGTGTTTTTATTTCTCTTGGGTAAATACTTAGGAATAGAATTTCTGAATTGTATGGTAAGTGTATGTTTTAATTCAAAAATAAACTGCCACATTGTTTTCCAGAGTCATTGTTCCATTTTATATTTGCATAAGCAATCTCTGAGAGTTCCAGTTATTTCACTTCTTTGCCAAAACTATATATTGTCAGAATTTAAAATTTAACTATTCTAGTGGGTGTGTAGTGGTAGTTCATTGTGGTTTTAATTTGCATTTCCGCGGTGACATAGTAAGCAGTTTTTCCATGTACTTTTTGGCCAGCTGTGTTTTCTTTTGGGCAGTGTTGTTCAAATCTTTTTCTTGATTTATGTTGAATTGGTTTTTTTCCTAGTAATTTTGATTTAAGAATTCTTATTTATGGATTCAAATCCATAAATCAATTGAGAAGAGTTTCTCTCAGTCTGTTTTTTCATTTTTCTTAACATTATCTCTTAATGAGCAGCAGTTCTTAATTTTAATGAAGTCCAGTTTATTATTTTCTTCTTTAATGGTTCATGCTTTTATCTGAGAAAGGCTTTACCTTTCTCAAGGTCAGAAGTTTTTCTCATTTATTTCATTCTGGAAGTTTCATATTTGGGTCTGTATTCATTACAAGTTTTGTGTACCTGGAAGGTGTAAGGATCAAGGTTATTTTGTTTGTTTTGCATATGGATGTTCAATTTTTTCACTATCATGTATTGAAAGATAATCTTTTTTCAAGTGAATTACCTTGGTGCTTTTGTCAAAAATCTATTGAATATGTATGTGTGGCTCTATTTATGGCCTCTGTTCTGTTTCAGTTATCTGTATCTGTATGCTAATACCATACTGTCTCGATTGTTGCAGTTGTAGAATAAGTCTTGAAATCAGATCATGTAAGACTGTCAACTCTTTTCTTCCCCAAATTGTTTTGGCCATTTGAGGTCTTCACCATTTTTGTGCAAGTTTTAAAATCAGCATATTAGTTTCTATAAAAAAGGCCTGGGATTTTGATGGGATTGCACTGAACCCATAGATCAATTTGGAGAAGAATTGACATCTTAACAATATTAACAGTATTGTGTCTTCTGATCAATGAACATGGTATATCTCTTCAATTATTTAAGGCTGTAAAATTTTTAATTCAGTAGTGTTTTGTAGTTTTCAGTATATAGGTCTGACAGCATATTTTGTTTAATGTATCCCTAAATGTTTCAGATCTATTGACATCATTGAAAATAGTATTTGAAAAAAATTTCATACTCTCAGTACTAATTGCTAATACACCCAATTTTGTGTATTGACCTTGTATTTTGCAACCTTGCTAAACTTGCTTACTCGTTCAGTACTTTTTTTTTTTTTTTTGGAAGATTCCTTGGGGTTTTCATGTTGTGTGCAACATGTCCCAATAAGAAGCAAAGTTATGGGGCGCCTGGGTGGCTTAGTCGGTTAGGCGTCCGACTTTCGCTCAGGTCATGATCTCGCAGTTCGTGGGTTCGAGCCCCGCCGTCGGGCTCTGTGCTGACTGCCAGCTCAGAGCCTGGAGCCTGTTTCAGAGTCTGTGTCTTCCTCTCTCTCTGACCCTCCCCTGCTCACGCTGTCTTTCTCTCTCTCACACTCTCTCTCCTAGAAATAAATAAAAATATTGAGAAAAAAAAAAAGCAAAGTTGTATTCACCTTCCTTGAGAATGGCTAGTGTTTCCCCATTGCTGTGGCTAATTCAAAGGGCCAGCATGTATGTGACTCTAAAACATTCGGTTTTTGGTTTCACCTGAATTGTATTCATTTGGCTTTAAATCTTGGGAAAGGTAAATACTAAATTCTTGTGGTTCAAATAAAAAAAAATTAATTAGAAAGTTTTTGTGAATTTCATTGTGAAATTTGATAGCATTTATTTTGTTTTCAATAGGACTGACTTGACTTTCATAGATTTCAGATTTGTTTTTGAAGCTTATGTAACCATATCAAGACCATTTCTTATCACTGCCTTTTTTGGATTTTACCTCTTGGAATATATATGTCTATGTATATCTGTATATATCTGCAGCTATACTTCTATCTCTGTATCTCTATATGTGTATATATTTTCTATAGCTGTAACTTGAGGAGTTTTGGTAAGGACTTTAAGGTGCATTTATATGGTGAATACTTATTAAGCATGGACTATTTGCCAGATCTGGTACTAGCTGCTATGGATACAGTTGGGCAGGACTGAAATGTGCATATAATGTCTTTATGGAGCTTACCTTCTAGCAAGACAGTGGGGCATTGAATAAATGGTTATACAAACTATGGAAGTTGTAAAGTCGCTGTTTATGAGTAAGAATTCTAGCTGAGATTGGGAAGATCCATGGGTCAGAAAAGACTTCCCTGAAGTAGTGATGTCTAGCTACACTCTGGTAATTTAATTCAAAAAGTTAGGTAGATTTGGGGGTGATTGCCTTAGTGGTCATTAGTAGACTTAAGCCAAAAATCATGGATTAATTCTTTTTTCTTACATATGTTAGCAGCTACTTCTGTAGCTCTTTTTTTTTTTTTAATGTTTTTATTTATTTCTAGGAGAGAGAGAGAGAGAGAGACAGCGCAAGCAGGGGAGGGTCAGAGAGAGAGGGAGTGACAGACCAAAACAGGCTCCAGGCTCTGAGCTGGCAGTCAGCACAGAGCCCGACGCGGGGCTCGAACCCACGAACCCTGAGATCATGACCCAAGCGAAAGTCGGATGCTCAACCGACTAAGCCACTCAGGCGCCCCTGTAGCTCTTAAGTCCTTGTAACCTGAGTGCATCTGAGAGGAGGTATCAGGCAGATTTGCATCCAACGGGTAGTAATTTTGATATGTCTTGTAACCAGAATTTTATTCTCCTGTCCAGAGATGATGGGAGGAGGAGCCTAATTGTTTCCTGTGTGTACTCAGTTTTACTTGATGGGATACAGTTGTATTTGACTATCGTGAATATAGATATTTTGAAGAATTATAGGTAGTATACAGTTACCTTTCTTCAGATGTTTCAGGTCTCATTTTATATCTTTTAGGTTATCTTTGTTCTGAGTAATATATTTGGCTCCCAGTAAGTCCTGAAAGATTACATGAAAAAGGCATTAAGAACAAAAATCCATGTTCCTTGCTAGCATCAATTTTATTTTGCACGTTTGTGCATCTCTTAAGCATTGCTTCCGGAAACAATTTGGAATATCACTTTAGTAATTAGTAGATGTAACAGTGATAATGTAATTCCTTGAGACTCTGTCTCCCAAATTGTATGCAAATAAGAGTAAGTGGTTAAACTTAATGGGCCAGATTGACCCACTTTGCCAAAGGTTGTGTATATTTGAATAGTTTGAAGGAATTTTTTAAGCACTTGTTATACTGGGTTGTAATTGTGTGTATGCATACCTTCCTCCTCTCTTCATTCTGTGGTACTATTTTTGAGAAATACTGGGTGCTTGGGGTACCTGGGTGGCTCAGTTGGTTAAGTGTCCAACTTTGGTCCTGGTCACGATCTCGTGGTTGGTGAGTCGAAGCCCTGCGTCGGGCTCTGTGCTGACAGCTCAGAGCCTGGAGCCTGCTTTGGGTTCTGTGTGTCTCTCTCTGCCCCTGTTGCACTTGCGCTCGCTCTCTCAAAAATAAAAATAAACATTAAAAAAAGTGGGTGCTCCATATATATTTTTTAATATTTTATTTCTTTCTGAGAGATAGAGAGGGAGAGAGCGCATGTGTGCATGAGCATGAATGGGGGAGGGGCAGAGAGAGAAAGGGACTGAGGATCTGGAAAGGGCTCAGCACTGACAGCAGCTAGCCCAGTGTGGGGCTTGATTTCATGAGCCATGCGATCTTGACCTGAGCCAAAGTCGGACACTCAACCACCTGAGCCACCAAGACACCCCTTTCCTCCTCTCTTTGTTCTGTGGTACTATCTTTGAGAAATAGTGGTGCTCCATATGTATTTCTTAGATGAATCCCGTGTAGGTGGCCAGTTGAATAACTCACTCCAGAGGAGATTCCCTGCTTTGTTCCCGTTCTATTACTTGGTGCCAAGTGTTTCTTTTTGATTTCATCGACTTCGAATGGAGATCCACATTGCCTACAGCTGCTGGATAACCACTTAACCCTCTGCTTGAATTAATGAAAACTGCAGTTGGTTAAATACTTGTTTTCCAGATTATTTTCCCTTTATTTTTATGATTTAACCTATTCACCCATATGTATCTTTAACCTTTGTGGTGCACTTGTGGCATCTAGGTGACCTGGAGAACATGATGAAGGCAATTCAGATCTGTTCACTTTCCACCTCAAGGGCATTAACCAAAGTTTAAGGTGTTGGTTGTAACTAATGGCCAGATTTGAGGTTTGGGGCTATCTTAGTTCAGGCTGCTACAACAGAAGTGCATAGACCAGGTTTGTAAACAACAGACATTTATTTCTGACACTTCTTGAGCCTCCACGTCTGAGATCAAGGTGACAGCATGGTTGATTCTGGTGAGAACCTTCTGTTGGGTTGCAGACAGCTGCTTTTTTTGCTGTGTCCATGCTTGGTGGAGTGGGCGAATGATCTCTGGGGTTGTGTGCGTGCGTGTGTGTGTATGCAGTGTTTTAAGTTTATTAACTTATTTTTGAGAGAGAGACAGAGAGAGTGTGCATGTGCACATATGCAGGTGGGGGAAGGGCAGAGAGAGGGAGAGAGAGAATCCCAGGCAGGCTCCACACTGTCAGAGCAGAGCCTGATCCGGGGCTTGAACTCATGAACCCTGAGATCATGATCTGAGTCGAAGTCAGATGCTTAACTGACTGAGCTATAAGAGCCGGAACCCATTCGGGAGGACTCCTCCCTTATGACCTAATCATCTCCCAAAGGCCCCCACCACCCGATGCCATCACTTTGGGGATGTCAATTTCAACATAAATTCTGGGGGGATGCAAATGGTTAGTCTGTAATGGGGTTCCTTTTGTATGTTTTTTATGCATTCATTCTGCCTTCTTCCTCCAGTAGAATTTATACCAAGAAATAACAGTGAACAGGGAATGCTGTGTTTAAAATTTATCTTGGTTCTTTGTGCAAAGGTGGAAGGTTAGGGCTGTAGCTTCTGGGAATGCATGTCAGCTTTCCCTCTTTCAACAACTCTTCTGGTGCTGTGTTGAAACAGAATCACTTCCTGTTTTGCTTTCCTCTTGGGCACTTTGCTTTTCCCTCTGAAATTGTCCTCTCCTGTTCTGTGTTCCTCTTGCTGACCTTCCCATTGGGTTGTGAGCTCCTAGGCCAGGATTATCCTGTTATTTATCTTTATATTTCCATCAGAGCCTCCTTTGCAGTAGGTCGGTAACTTTATATATCTCCTCAGCCTCCTCTGTACCTGTTCCACAGAGCTCTGGAGCTGAGCAGGCTGGATAAAAACACAAAATTGTGCCAACAGTTCACTGTAAATTCAGAAACACTAACCTGGGAGTGGACCCTGAACACTTCTAGCTGCTCATTGCATTTTCCCTGCTTCCTGCATTTTCTCACTCTGCCTTCTCAAACCTCCGTCTTCCTTTTCCCTCTTAGCCGATGATCGTGCTTTTTTATTTATGAGAAAAAAATAGAAGGAATCCAAAGATGATGTCAACAGCCTTCAACCCAGGACTCCTACCTGCCTCCCTGCAGCTGGGAGCACAGTGCTGATCGTGTAGATGCATTTCCAGTGCTATCCTGGATGGCCGTGTGGTCGGCGGGGGTGGGGGTGGGGGGCTGCGACCCAGTGGAGAAGCAGGCTGGGTGTCTCTATTGGGGATGGGAGCCCTGTCCATCCCGGGGCAGCAGGGGGGAGGGGAGGGCTCTGCTCCTGAGGCTGAGCTCTCTGCTTGAGCTTTAGGGTCCAGCCCTCACCTGTTCACCTGTTACCTTTCTGGATGGGACCTTTTGCATCATCATTAAAAAACAAAACAAAACAACAAAAAACATGCTGTTATTTCCAGAGTCTGCAGTTTCTTTCCTTCCCTTATTATTATTTTTTAATGTTTATTTATTTTTGAGAGAGAGAGAACATGTGTGGGGGAGGTGCAGACAGAAGGGGGAGAGGATCCGAGGTGGGCTCTGTGCTGACAGCTGAGAGCCCAGTACAGGGCTCAAACCCACAAACCGTGAGATCATGACCTGAGCTGAAGTCAGATACTTAACTGACTGAACCACCGGATGCCCTTCTTTCCTTCCCTTATCGACACCAGGCGTTGCCTGCACCCAGTGGGCTCTGTCCTGCGGAGTCCAGTGGTTACAGCTCAGCCGTCTTCTTACTGCCTTACCATCATCTTCCTGCCTTCTCGCCACCTGTGAAACTGGGCCCCAGAACTCACGGGGCACTCGCCCTCCTCCGCCCTCCACACGCACACGCACACGCGCACACACACTTGGTATTCCTTTGCCTTCTCCCCTCCCTGATATCTAAGCACTGACCCCTGTCGTGGGCTGAGTTTTGTCCCCCCCCAAAAGGTGCACTGAAGTCCTAAACTCCAGCACCTGTGAATGTGACCTTATTTGGACACAAATAAGGTCTTTGCAGATGCAATCCGGTTAAGAAGGGCCCCGCGGCTGGCCCTAATGCAGTGCGACTAGTGTCCTTATAACAAGACGAGAAGAGAGTTGGGCACGTGGAAGGGAGCCACGGATCGCCAGCAACACCAGTGGCTGGATTCTCCCCTAGAGCTTTCAGAGGGAGTGTGGCGCTGCCGACACCTTGAGTGTGGACGTCCAGCCTCCAGCGCTCGGAGAGAATACATTTCTGCGGAGCCCCCGATTTGTGACACTTTGTGACCCTTTGCAACGGCAGCCTCAGGGCACCAGTGCAGCCACTCTGTTCGTCCAGTCAGTCGCTCACTGCTCAGCCTGTCTTCTGGCTTCAAATTAGCATCCACAGTCTGGAGTTTCCCAAGGTTATGTCCTCAGGGCGGCCCCGTCCCCTAGCCCCCTGACACACGTGTCCCAGTGCTTAATGCCATCTCCATGCATTTCCTGGCGCGTGTCTCACACGTGCCGTGCCCGGAGCTGGCTCCAAACCGGTCCCTTCCCGCCCATGCTATTCTCAATGGCACCTCTGTCCCTCCCGGTGCGCAGGCCGGAAATCTTGGAGAAGTAAGCCTGCGTTTGCTTGCTTTGCAAATAAAGTTGGCTGGATTGGTTGCTTGGGCTCCTTTTGACTCCCCATTTCCTCTAAATGTGATCTGTCCGCCAGTCGTACGGCCGCTAACCCCAGAGTCCCTTCTCCCGTGCCCACTGTCACACCCGTCCAGGCATTATCGCCGCCCTCCCAGGAACCTCGGGGGCCTCCTGACGGGTGTCTGCTTCCTCCGATTTGCGCCCCTCAGTCCGCCCTCGGTGCAGGTTGCCCAGCGAGTGAGACGGCTGTGGCTGTGCCGAGTAGGTCACCACGCTCCCTTCCTCAAAGCCCCCGAGGGCTCCTCGTTGGCCCCAGGCCCCACTGTGCCCCTGAAGGCCCTACACGGTGTGCGTGCAGCTGTCCCTCGCCCTCTGGGCCCCTTGCCCTCCTGGCTCGCTCTGCGTCCCTGGACTTCCCTCCCCACTCGCACTCCCTCGGGGCCTCTGCTTCTCCTTGGAATCCTCTGTATAAGTGACAGAGAGCAGGGCCCCTGGGTGGCTCAGTTGGTTAAGCATCTGACTTCAGCTCAGGTCATGATCTCTCAGGTCATGAGTTCGAGGCCTGCGTGGGGCTCTGTGCTGACAGCTCAGAGCCTGGAGCCTGCTTCAGAGTCTGCATCTCCCCCTCTCTCTGCCCCTTGGCTGCTCACACTCTGTGTGTCTCTCTCTCAAAAATAAAAATTAAAAAATAAGAAAAAATAAGAGTGATTGTATATGTTAATAATATACAATTAGCATAATATATACATTGTATATAATTAATATAATGTGTACATTGTATATAATTAATAATACGATGTATGCATTGTAAACAATAATATAATTCCTTCCTCCCTTGAGTCCCTCTCATGTATGCCCTTCCTACAATGTCTTACCTCCAACACTTTTTATCTCTTCTCTCCTTGACACTTAGGACTATCTAACATTCTGTGTCTTGTGCTGATGGATTTTTAAAAATTAACTGATTCTTTTCTAGAATATAAACCTTATGAGGATGGGAGATTTGGCGCCTTGATTCACGGCCCAATCTCAGAACCTCAGAGAATGTCTGCCATATGGTAGGCACTCATAAGATCATAATATTTGTTGGATGAATGGATTGACAAACGCTTTAGTGGAATGTGTATTTTTATAATAGTTACAGTTTATTTTATCATTTTTGTCTGTGTCTGTTTTCTTTTTTACTTTTAATCATGATAGTTTTAAAACCTGGAGAATAGAGAGGGTAGTGTAACAAATTCCTCCAATATTCATGGTCTAAAATTAACACTTATTAGCATTTTCCTTCTTCGTTTCATCTAATTTGGGGGTAAATTACAGACATTGTGATGCGTGCAGGTTTCTAACATTAAGGACATATGGTTATCATGCCTTCTGAACCTGACAGTGAATCTTTGTTATTTGATACGTATTGTTCATATTCAAATTTCCTCATTGTCTCAAAATGTCTCTTCCAGCTTGATTTTCAAACCAGAAGCTGGTGAAGAACCATTCATTGTATTTGATCATATCTTTTTCTTTCTTTTTTTTTTTTGAGAAGAGCGAGAGCGCGCGTGCACACATGAGAGTGGAAGCATGAGTGGGACGGAAGTAGAGGGAGAGGCAGAGAATCCCAAGCAGGCTCCACACCCAGTGCAGAGCCCACTGCGGGGCTTGATCCCACCATCTGGGAGATCATGACCTAAGCCGAAATCAAGAGTCTGACACCTAACCAACCGAGCCACCCAGCCACCCCATTTTTTTTTTTAAGTAATAAAAATTCATTGAGAATTCCTGGAATGGTGGCTATTGTGCCCCTCCGCCCTCCATCCTGGAGGAGGGAGGAACTGACACTATAGGAAATCACTCAGAAGTCACACGGTCCCAACACCTCTGGCCGAAACAGGAAGGAGAAAAGCCATTTCCCTGAATACTGGTCAGGCTTTGTTCATCCAAGAAGGGTTGGGAGCACAGACACAGAAGAGACCCTCGCATGACACTGGGGGTCGCAGGGGGCGTGTGCTGGACCCCAGGCTGTCTTCCGCACACACCAGGGGACACACAGGTCCACTTCTTCTCTGGGGATGGCGTTCCCGGTCTCCAGGCTCATTTCTTACCCTTGATGAAGCTGTCATTGCCCCTGGTAAAACTTCCATCCTGTAGGCCCAAGGCAAATGTGTCAGCAGTGAGGTAGATACGGTTCTGTGATGAAGCCGTCATCATGGAGATGCTCTGGGGTGCCCAGACCTTGTATAGTTTGATAAGGCCAGGGTTCCTGCCCAGGGTTTCTCCAGGGTGAGTGGGTTGGGGCCAAGGGTTCACACAAGGGCTGGTCTCAAGCCCTGACCCCCACCTAACTCCTCCAGCCCTTCTCTGGGCTGGCAGCTCCAGGGTTACACTCTGGGCGAGTTACACTCGCGCCCGGTCCCACCTTGGTCCCCTCCTGTGGGCCCCCTTGCGGGCAGCTGCTGTATTTGATTCTACCTTGTATGTCTCTCCTCCTCCAGGTGGGGTCTCCCCCTCTTCTCTCACCCCCCCTCTTGCCTTTCTGTCCCCTGTGACACTGACCTGCAGATTCTTGTTTTGTGAAATGTCTCACCGTCTGCATTTCTTTTGATTTCCTTCCTTCCGAAGTTATTGAACTGGTTCCCCTATCCTCTGTACTTTTTGTAAGCTGAAGTGAGTTTTAATGGTCCGTTAATTGAATTGAGTTGAATAAAATTTCATCTTTGGAGCTACTTCTTCCCTGTGGCCATGTGCACCTTTGGGACATACCCTCGTGTTAACAGAGGGGTTACCTTTCCTCTTTTGAAAGGCCTAGCGTTTGCATGAAGGTGGCCGAGAGCCTACATCTGTGTTCACTGTGACCGATTTTAACACATTTGGTGTTGGCCTTTTGAGGTGATGACTCCCTTGGCCCCGTAGGTCCGTGGTGCCCCACCGTGGAGGGAGGCCTCTGGGTTCTCCAGGGCTCAACAGGAAGCTGCGGCTTCTAGGAGGCTTCTTGTTTCAGGGGTAGAATCGAGAGCTTTGTTCTGGGTCAGGCAGGGTTTCTGGTAGGCTCTACTCCCGCCAGTCCCACATGGGAAAAGCCGCTGTTGGGTTTCCGATTATTTTCCCATGTGAAAGTCATGTCCCCCCTGCGGGTGACCTGTCAGCGGCTGGTGGTGGTCAGCTCGTCTAAGACAGGAGGTGAAGGTGCTCTGGAAGCGGAGAGCGGAAGCTGCTGTCTTTGTGCTTTGTCTTCCGTGACTGCTTTCACCTGCCTCTTTATGGAATTTCCCCAGCTCGAACAATGAAATTTCCTTGGGGGGCAAAAGTATAAAACTAAATTTTCTGCAGAATGTATGGACTGTAGGATTACTAATGAATTCTAGAGCTGGAAAAGACTTTTAAGGACTTAGGATGTAATGTAGGATAGAAAGTTTAATAATGAGCTGTGTTTATTTCTAAACAGTGTTCAGTTTACCCTTGAATGACGTGGAGCTTAGGGGAGCCACCTGCCCCCCCTCCCCAGTATGGTCAAAAATCCACAGCATATAACTTTTGGCTCCCCCAAAACTTAACTACTATACCCTACTGTTGACTAGAAGCCTTACCCATCCCTAAACGGTTGACCAACATGTATTTTGTGTAGTACATGTATTATATGCAGTATCTTTACACTAGAATAAGCTAGAGAAAAGGAGAGGTATTAAGGAAATCATAAGGAAGGGAAAATATATTTACAGCACTGTACTGTATTATTTTTTTTAAGTTTTATTTATTTACATAATCTCTGCACCCAACATGGGGCTCGAATTCATGACCCTGAGAATGAGTCACATGTTCTTCCGATGGAGGCAGCCACGCACCCTAGCGCTGTATTGTATTTATTGAAAAAAGCCTGTATATGGGTGGGATCCATGTGGTTCGTAACCCACATTGTTCAAGAGTCAACTGTAATTTTATAGCATAAGCATACTTCGTATACTTATTGTCGATTGTATGATAGCACAGAAGCTTGGAATATGTTCCTTTAGCTCTTATCCGTCATGAATTAGGAAGTACTTCTATTACCAAAGTGGCATTTTAAGGAAAGACTACCCTCACCTAATGTAATGCCAAATTACAACCTTTTCATTTCTTTCCTTATACCACAGGAAATCTGGGACCCTCTTATGCAGTGGCTGGGGAAACACGTGGATCCTGAAGGAGTAATCAAGTCCAGCAAGCTCTCCCTTAAGTTTCTTTCCTCCTACACGTCTGACATAGAAATCACCCCATCTTCTCTACCTGTGGTGACTGACGTGGAGTCCTTCTTATCAGAGCATTTTAACTTAGAGATCTACCGGCAAAATCTGCAGACACAGCGACTTGGAAAAGTAGTCCTGTTTGCCGAAGTGACCCCCACCACGATGAATCTTCTGGATGGGTGAGTTGTGACTAGACTTGCACACCTGCTCAGAGTCGTCCAGTTACATTGACTGTTCTCTCTAACCAGTGCTGGGGAGAAGGGGCAGAGGCGTCAAAGGAGAGCTCTCAACAAGCCCATTAGCAAGGTTGGGAATACCCTTGTCCTGTCCGAGGTAATGCAGAGGGAGAGAAATTAGATAATGATTTCCTTGATCACAGATGCATATTTTAAAGCAGGGCGATTTTGTGTATTGTGATCCACTTCTTTTAGTATCAGGCTTTTCAGATGATCCTTGGCCAAAGAACTTGATGAAAAAATATCTTTAATGGGTGACATTATTACTCAGGCTATCATTTGATTTTTGTATTCTTATAACCAGTGTTAAACATTTACTTGAAAATGTTTTGCGGGAGCACTAAAATAGGAAATCTGAATGACACGTACGCTGCGTTAGGTGGACATGAAGTGGAGATTTCGTACTTTTGGAAACCCGTTTTGTTTTTTTTTTTGGAAACCTGTTTTGGTATGTTCCTATTCAACACACTTTGTAGGTCCTCTGTCATCTTGTTTAGATGTTCAAGATTTATTCTTACTGAGTTTTCCTTCTTATTTCTTGTTTTGTAGACTTTTTAAAAAATTCCTTTAGCTTATATTCCAGTTAACAGTGAAATATTAGTTTCAGGTGTACAATATAGTGATTCAACACTTCTGTACAATACCCTGTGCTCCTCATAACAAGTGCATCCTCATCCCCATCACCTATGCCCCCCACCCCCACCCCCCACCTTCTGGTGACCGTCATGTGCTCTCGACAGTTAAAGGTCTGTTTCTCGGTTTGCTTCTCTCTTTGTTTTTTCTCCCTTTTGCTCATGTTCTGTGGATGTTGGTTAAAGGTTAAAAAATGGCAAAGAGATGAAAGGATTTTTTGTAACTCTTAAATTAGTATTAATCAGTACTCTTCTATTGAGATAGTTTAAAAAGTAGGTTTATAGAGGGAGTGAATAAGAAAGGCATCTTTCCTCGACATGAGACTGAAATTTCAGGAATGTTAAGACCCCAAAAGAACCACTGGATTCACAGTTTCTAGGCATTTTCTCTCATGGGACTGCGCAAGTAGATGCAGAATTCAACGCGGGGAAATATTTGGGGCTTTCTTAATAACTTCTGGAATTCGATAATATGTTGATATGATATGTTGAAATGATGTGATACCCTAGTATTTTCCTGACTGTCCTACTCACCCCTACTCCATTCTCATGGAACTGGCAGTTCTATGTGGGTATAGTATGTAGAGAAAGCATCAGTGTAGTGGAATTGGTAGAGCGAGGTGAGTGTCATAGGAAGGGCACTATGAGCCACGGTCATGAATGGTTCTTATGTTGTCACGGGTACTTTTATTTGTCAGTGTTACCCCCTCTCCTGGCTTTCCCTCCTTCCCAGTGCCCTCTTCTTGGATGAGCAGGGAAAAGCCTGTGTTTGTATACGAAACAAGCATTACTTGCTCATGTGAATTCTGTGATAATCCTTTGTCACTCAAGAGAACATGATTTATACTGAAAAGGTGACCTATTATTATATTTTCCAAATAAAAAATCAGACGTGGCATTTAACATAAGATTTGGGGAGATTAAATTTAAATAGGAAAACATTGGCATGTCTTGTCCATTTTTGTTTTTTTAATTTTTTAAAAATTTATTTCTGAGAGAGAAAGACAGTGTGAGCCGGGAGGGTCAGAGAGAGAGGGAAACACAGAATCCGAAACACGCTCCAGGCTCCGAGCTAGCTGTCAGCACAGAGCCCGATGTGGGGCTTGAACCCATGAACTGTGAGATCATGACCTGAGCCAAAGTCAAACGCTCAACCGACTGAGCCACCCAGGCGCCCCTGTCTTGTCCATTTTTGATGGATAGTCAGCAAAGAATATTTTATGTTGGGAAGATCTTGAACCAGTGGAGTTACGGCCTCTGAGCTTGTATAGTGGGCAGTATATTATTACTAAGATGGCCGTGAGCCCTTTCAAGTAGATGGACTGAGTCTCCCATGTAATCAGATGGTTGGGTTTCCTTACGCGCTTGTGAGCACATGTTTTAGGATGGGGGGAAAATGCCGTGTAAATACACTGCTTTAGTGCCCTTGGATGTTGGTGAGTTCCTTTTTGATATTGAACTTTGTTTTTAATTCTGTCTTAAGCAACTCAGGTCTAAAAATGTGTAGTGAGTTCAACACTAATGGAGTCAGAACCTTCTGTAAGATAAAGAGTTTTTATTTTTATGAAAGAGAAAAAATATTTTGGCTTTTCCGAGGGCATTTGGGAAGCTTCTTTGTTTTGCTTCTTGTCTGGTCTCTGTAGAGCACAGAAAATGAAATGGCTTTGATGATTAATGATTAATCCCTCCGCCTGGCACAGAGCAGATATTGAATGAATAAATAGTGGCCGCTCAATGTAACCTACAGATGTCTTCTTCCACTGCTCATGTGGGTTCCTTCCTAAGGCTAAGAGATAAAGTTACTCATTGCAGCTTCGTGAGGTCAGCAAGGCTGGTGAGAAGTTCCTGGGGGTGGGGTGGATGGGCTGTATTCTTTTTTAGAAGGACCTTGAAGCGGTCACCTTGATGCCCAAAACTCACAGCTGAGCACAAAGGGACCATGAGATAGGTACACGGAATATATGGCTTATCACTCTCTAAGAGTAAGACCAAGACCATTTCTGTAGCTAAGATTCTGTTGGGTCCCACATGGGCCGTCCTCACGGAAGCACAGTCTGTGGTTGTGATAATAATAGCAATAATACCAGCCAACATGTATCAAGACCTTTTATCTTCCAGACACTGCTTTCGTGTATGTTACATGTATCCACCAATTTCATACGTCATCTTTTAGTGCCTAGGGTCACCAGAGTCAAACTCTAGTGTCCCACCAACGTGTAGGAAGCTACGTATCACCAGTTACTGTATGTGAATTGTTCCTGTGGACTGACCACGTCTGTAAGTCCAGGGCAAGAAGACTTTTCAGAACTGTGGCCTGGGTTTGAACTCCGTGCATGTTTCTTTACATCGGTTACTTCTGTGGCTCTTTCCTAGTAGTCTGGAATAGAAGTAAAATGTAAATTAGATAACAGATCTTTATTAGAAAGTTTCTCAAATCCTTTTTCTGTGCCCCCCCACTGCTACCCACTGGGACTTACAGCAGCTAAAAATTGAGAGTTCTCTTCTCAAGAAAGGAGGGGGGAAGTACACAGCGGGGAACAGCCAGTAATTTCTGTCCCAATCCCAAATATCTGTGCTGCATCCCCCCCGCCCCCCCGTTTCCGAACTCTTGCCTCCTCCTCCAGGAAGCTAGCCCTGCCAGTCTGTTTACTTCCTCTCGAGCAGATTCCGGATCTCTGGGGACAGAATCTTCTCTCTCAGGGCTGGACATGGCTCACTGAGGTCTGAGGTCTGGCAGTCGCTGGTTAAACAGATGTGTCCTCAAAGGCACCTGGATGGCTCAGTTGACTAAGCTTGATCTCAGCTCAGGTCATAATCTCCCAGTTTCGTGAGTTCGAGTCCCGCATTAAACGTGGAGCCTGCTTGGGATTCTGTCTCTCTCCCTCTCTTTCTGCCCCTCCCCTGTTCACACTCTCTTTGTTTCTCTCTCTCTCAAAAACAAGAACAAAAACAAAAAAACCAAAAAAAACTAAAAAACAAAACAAAACAAAATCACAAACATAGCCGTGCATCTGACAGCCCTGGTTCTGTTCTCTAGGTAGGCATCTTTGCCTGGTGTCCATGTGGTCATGGCTTTGCCTTTTGGGGAGGTCTTTTTTTTTTTTTTAAATAAGGAAAGAGATTAGTATGAAACTTTTTTTAAATTTTTTTTTAATGTTTTACTTATTTCTGAGAGAAAGAGAGAGAGAGAGACAGCATGAGCAGGGGAGGGTCAGAGAGAGAGGGAGGCACAGGATCTGAGGCAGGCTCCAGGCTCTGAGCTAGCTGTCAGCACAGAGCCCAACACAGGGCTTGAACCCACGAACCATGAAATCATGACTTGAGCCAAAGTCGGCTGTTTAACCGATTGAGCCCCCCAGGCGCCCTTACAGGAGGTCTTAACTGTGCCACTTCTGAGATGTGCATCAGAGGGGTGGGCACATGACACCCACTGCCTCTGAGGGTTTGGAATCTGGGTATTGTTTTGAGGGTGAACAATCACAACTTTTTCTAGGTCAGCCTTATGGCTTCCATGGAGATAGAAGTTTCTTAAGATTTAGTGGGCCTCTGATAGGTCCATGTGGCTAAGATCTTATCAGAACAGAATGTTTCAGTCTAAAACCTCTGGTCTTTCAAAGGCCTTGAATCCCAGCCCATCCCCTGCTCTCCCAGTTAGATGGCGGCTCCCTTGGCTGGGTGAATCGGTGGCTTGGGTGAAAGAAAGGCCAGGCTCTCGATAATACCTTTGGCACAAGGCTCCAAGCTATCTTTGCAGAAACGTCTGTCTTAGCACCTCCTGGGGCTGGTGGGACAGCCCCATAGACTTCATCATTGACTGCTGGTCGCCAACCAAGAGCCCCTCTGATCAGATCTGTTCTCTTTTCCATCCTTTGAGATCAGTTAGCTCTAGCGGAGATTATTTCTGTTTCAGTGAACTTTGCTGAGAGTGTCAGGAAGGACTGACAAACACTGACATTGTGAGTCTTCAGAGTTTTTTAAAATTATAATTATAGCTTCTAATAGATGCAGAGTCTTCCTCCCAAGCTATAGAAAGCCAGGCCTCTAGCGAATGTTTTTGTTTTTTAAGTGTATTTATTTTGAGAGAGAGAGAGAGCAAACAGGGGAGGGGCAGAGAGAGGGAGAGAGAGAGAAGCAAGCAGACTCTGCCTTGTCAGTGCAGAGCCTGACGCAGGACTTGAACCCATGAACCCTGAGGTCATGACCTGAGCTGAAGTCGGATGCCCCTCTATTGAATGCGTTCCCGCTGTGCAGCGATAGTGATGTCCAGGTATAAGCCTGTGAGACCCATGTTCTCTGCAGCTCCTGCCTGCCTCGGACCTCCACATTGGGCTGCAGCTTTAGGCCTTGATTTTTCAGACATGTGTAAACCTGGTATTCACTGTACTCGGGGGCCAGTTTCTAGGTCAATTAGGATTAGACAGATATCCCCACGTTCAAGTGTTTCAAGAAAGATTGAAGCTTACTTCTCTGTCCTTTAAGTGACGTAGGCTGAGACAGGCAGTCCAGGGGCGGTCAGCGTATGGCCCACAGTGCCAGGGATGCAAGTGAGTGGCTCTGTCACCCCCAGCAAGTGATCTAAGAGAAGCCCAGGCATTTCTGTTCTTGGTCTAGCCAGAAAGCAGGGGGAAGGTACAGTGGGTGTGCCTCCACTCTTTATGGACTCTTTCCAGAAATCGCTCCTGACATTTTTGTTTATATTCTAGGGCTAGGATCTAGGCACAGGACCATATCTGCCCACAAAGAAGGCGAGGAAATAAATGTGGTCTTTATATTCAGTATCCACGAATCCACTGCAATTCAGGGTCCCTGTGTGACGGAGGAATGGAGAGTAGATATCAGAGAACAATTAGAAGTCTTTGTCCCAGGCATGGACTGTTTATTTGTCAGACTACTAAGAAAAACAGCTGGGGGCCTTTAAGTCGTATCCACGTAAGGATAGCCCCAGTGTCTATAAGGTATAAAATCATGGCCGAAAATAATTTATTTGAATAGTAACACTAGATCTGTTTCACTGCTTACTCAATGCCAGTAGAGGTATTTTTCTTCATGTTACTCGCGTAAATCTAGGATGATTTGGAAACTTCTCTTCTGACGACTATTTTGGGAGGGCATCGTGCTTTCTTCTCTGACTACAAACCTCGCAAAATGGGTGGGTGGCTCAGTTGGTTAAGCCTCCGACTTCGGCTCAGGTCATGATCTCGCGGTTTGTGGGTTTGAGCCCCACGTCGGGCTCTGTGCTGACAGCTCAGAGCCTGGAGCCTGCTTTGGATTCTGTGTCTCCCTCTCTCTCTGACCCTCCTCTGCTCATGCAGTCTCTCTCTCTCTCAGAATTAAATAAAACATTAAAAAAATTAAAAAACACACACACACACACACACACAAACCAAAACAGTGAAATGACCATGGCCCTGAGATAGACTGAAAGCTTTCATTTGATCCCAGAGTATGAAAATAGGCTGATCTAAAAGCCATGAACCACCACCTTCACCTCTTGCCTGTAACCTGTGAAATTTATTTTATTTTATTTTATTTTATTTTATTTTATTTCATTTCATTTCATTTCATTTCATTTTATTTCATTTCATATCTTTTTAAATGTCTCTTTATTTATTTTAAGAGGGAGAGAGAGTGAGCTAGCAGGAAAGGGTCAAAGAGAGGGAGAGAGAAATAGCCTAAGCAGGCTCCAAACTGTCAGTGCAGGGCCCGACATGGGACTTGAACCCACAAACTACAAGATCATGACCTGAGCCAAAACCAAGAGCCGGACACTTAACCGACTGAGCCATCTAGGCACCCTTAACCTGTGAATTTTAAAGACATGCTATGGGACACCTGGGTGGCTCAGTTGGCTAGGTGACCACTTTGGCTCAGGTCATGATCTCATGATTCATGGGTTCGAGCCCCACGTCGGGCTCTGTGCTGACAGCTCGGAGCCTGGAGCCTGCTTCCCATTCTGTGTCTCCCTCTCTCCTTGCCCCTCCCCCACTAGCGCTCTGTCTCTCTCAAAAATAAACAAACATTACAAAAAAGAAAATAAATAAAAATATGTTAGGGGCGCCTGGGTGGCTTAGTCGGTTAAGCGTCTGACTTTCGCTTAGGTCATGATCTCGCGGTTTGTGGGTTCGAGCCCCACGTCGGGCTCTGTGCTGACTGCCGGCTCAGAGCCTGGAGCCTGTTTCAGTCTGTGACTCCCTCTCTCTCTGACCCTCCCCTGCTCGCGCTGTCTCTCTCTCTCTCTCTCCTAGAAATAAATAAAACATTAAAAAAAAAAATGTGTTAGTTATTCAGTAGAGGGGAAGGAGCTCTGGAGAAAGGGAGTGACCAGGCGATATAAGGGGGCTACTTGCTGATAGTAACTTAAGACCATCGAAGGGCCTGTGGGCTTCCCTTTCCAAAAATGAAAAGTGAAAGCCATGTCAGTGAGTGATGTTTCCCCCAAGGACTGACTTGCCTGAGCTACCCATCCAGTCTGGTTAGAATAGATAATGTCACCCTGTGTCCCCTGTCCCTGTCATTTTCTCTGGAACTGTGATTCTGAGCATGACATGTGTTTTCTAGTCTATTGTCAGGGTAGCCTTTCAGATGCGATGCTGATGTTAATTGCCTTTAGACACCTTTCTTTTCCTTTCTGCCCCATTTCCTGGTAGGTTTCCCTCTGACCAGTTAGCTCGGCTGGTTGGACAGGGTCCCGAGGACATGGATTCAGTACTGTCTGGCCCAGGGAACTTTATTGTGTCCCATAGTCTCATCCTACAGCTACGCACCCCGGGAGCCATTTGCAAATATGAGCTCCTGGTGGTGGTGTCCGCACGAGTGAGTGTGGTCACCGCTACTCCATGGGGAGAAACACCACCAGGTGGCCCGGTCAGGATGCCACATTCTGTCTCATCTTGTGGCAAGTGGTGATTGGCCCTCTGCTGTGGGGAAGGTGTTAGGCTAGACCTTGGGGGTCACTGAGTCATGATAATTTTGGAGCTGTCACTTATTAGATTTTGGCTTATCTCATCTTTCTTGATGACTCCTACCAAATCACTTCCGATATTGAAATAACTCACATGTGAAGCCACGGTTTATGGTGTGGCAGGCGAGGGCAAACTTGTTCATACTGATTACCCTTGTGTACTTCTCAGTCCTCAATAAACTGGCCAAGGGTGGAGCTCTTTATTTGCAAAGCATAATGCAGACCTCCTTATTAAATAGGGTTCTTTTTTTTTCTTTTTTTAAATTTTTTACTGTTTATTAACTTTGAGAGAGATACAGAGTGCAAGCAGGGGAGGGGCAGAGAGAGGGAGACACAGATTCCGAAGCAGGTTCCAGGCTTCTAGCTGTCAGCACAGAGCCCAACGTGGGGCTCGAACCCATGACCCGTGAGATCATGACCTGAGCTGAAGTCGGACGCTCAACCGACTGAGCCGCCCAGGCGCCCCCAGTGAATTGTTTTTGAGCAGTTACTCGGCATCAGTCATCATTCCCGATGCCATAGATCTCCCGGTCTGGGAGGGAAGATGCTGGAACTAAAGATTTTGTCACCGGCTGGCTCTGTAACCTTGGCAGCGTCCCTCCCCCGGGCCTTGCTTTCCTCAGCCGCGAGACCCGGGGCTGTGGGCACTCCCTCCGTGTCAGCGGACTTGATGGCACGATCCTCCCGAGGCTGCCTCTTCCACCAGCCAGCCTTTCTGTCTCTCGTAACCTCCAGCGCCTTTAGGGGGCTGCCGTGGTTTTGTGAATTGGGCCCCCGTCATTCGAGGACGCTTTGTAGGGGAGACCATTGCCTTTCTACAGGCAAAGGGAATGAAAAGGAAAAACAATCCCACACCACAGTTTTTGCAGACCTTTATGGGGGACATCGCATTGGGGAGAACGGCCACCATCATCTGAGAAAGAGGATTTTTGTTTCGGGGTTTGGGGCCAACCCCAGCCTTTCGCGTCTGTGCGCACGTGTCTTCTCGGTCCCCAACATCTCTTTCCCCTTTCCTGCTCTTGTGGTTCCGCCCCTAAACTTGCCTACAGCCTCCTCCCCTCAAGTCGAGGCCTGAGAGACAGAAATTGGGCTGGAACTAATTTAATGGCTGAGTGACCTCACAGTAGAGAAACAGCCGGATCCTAATAGGGGTCTTTGTCTACATTTCCACCTTGGCTGGTAGCATGCCCGTCAAGAGTCAAGCTAGAGACACAGGTGGAAGCGATTAGACCTGTCATAGGGTTTGAAAAATTGATTCTGGAGGCGAAGTGAATAGATTGAACTTGACAGTGTTGTCCTAAAGATTCTAAGGGAAAATTCTGTAGTTTAATTTGAAATCCCTTGATTATTCATTAGCTTTTCCAGATGGCTTTTGTTGATGTTTTACATATTAATGCCTGTATTGTGTTATCGGTGTGCTCTTAATGTCCACATAGGTAATGAGCAGAGAATAAATACGCGGTAAGTGTCCCAAATTAATGGGATGTTGGTGTAATCGTGAAGTAAAGGGTTTTTAAGAAGTTGATTGCTCTGGAATAATTAGTGTGAGCTCTTTTATGGGCTGGTTAGGTGCTTTTAAAGTGAAAATTATTGGAGAATTTTAAAGAAACCTTCATTTTAATGTTTACTTCTAAACTAAGGTTTCGAACAGAACTCCAGCCTTTGACTCTGGAGGTCATGTCTGAAGGGCTGTTCTGGCAAGTTCTCCATCAAATGCTTCCCTCCTCCCCCTCCCACCCCGGTTCAACACCTGAATAAGTTAACCTTTCACGTGCCAAACTCCTGGAAATGAATTATGAAGGGGCCTATTATTTTCCATAGATGCCACCACATTAATTTTTAGTGCTTTAGGATGTTTACTTTCATATTCTGTAGCTGATGTTTTTGGACAGGGTAAACTTACCATGAGGTTTGCCATTTTACGGTGGTTCTGGCGCATTCTGTGTAGATGGCGTTTTCGTTAGAATTGGACCTTCTTTGTCTCTCTCTCTCTCTGTCTCCTCGTTGAACCACATTTAACTGTCGGACGACCAGAAGCGTCCCAGGTTTTACTGCATGGGAGAGTGAGGGTGAGTGTAAGTGTCTGGCCAATGCCGTGTGAGCAGCCAAGGGACAGGCTGCCCAGCCATGGTGGCGGTTCTGCTGTGCCCGGCACATGGTGGAAGTCCTTCCAGAACCTTCTTGCCAACACACAGCACAGTCCTTTGCATGTTCCCAGTGGTAGAGGTCTTACTCTTTTGAGAGTATACCAGGCTCTTAGAAAAAACAAAACAAAACAAAAAACTCTATAGACACTATGCCAAGCTGTCTGTCCCTTGTGGGAAGTATTTGCAAACACAATTAGTTGTCCATGGTTCACTCATTCATTTCTTTCTTTCTTTCTTTCTTTCTTTCTTTCTTTCTTTCTTTCTTTCTTTCTTTCTTTCTTTCTTTCTTTCTTTCTCTTTCTTTCTCTTTCTTTCTTTGTTTCTTTCTTTCTTAATGTTTATTTTTGAGAGAGACAGAGAGAGAGGGAGAAAGGAGAGAGAGAATGCAAGCAGGGGAGGGGCAGAGAGAGAGGGAGACACAGAATCGGAAGCAGGCTCCAGGCTCTGAGCTGTCAGCACAGAGCCCGACGTGGGGCTGGAACTCACAGACTGCAAGATCATGACCTGAGTCGAAGTCGGATGCTTAACTGACTGAGCCCGCCAGGTGCCTATCCCTCGTTTCCCCCCCCACTCATTTCAATTTATGGAGGATAGGCTCTTGGTTTGACCTAGGGGCTTAGATCTCAGGATGGGATATTACTGTCCTGGGTTGGAATTCCAGTTCTGCCTTTTACCACACGAATGACCTTGGGTAGATTAGAAACCATTCAAGCATCCATTTCTTTATCCAAATTATGTAGCTGGTAGTCTCTGCTTTCTTTTTTTTTTTTCTTCTTAAATTCAGTCGCTCAACTAACTTGTCTTCGGCACCAGCCGTGTGGAGGCCTTCGCCGTAGGCTCTGGGACCCAGTGGGGAAAGGCAGTGGACATGTGAGATCTTCCTTTTTTAAAAATGTTTATTTATTTTTGAGAGAGAGAGAGAGAGAGAGAAAGAGAGAAAGCAGGGGAGGAGCAGAGAGAGAGGGAGACACAGAATCCGAAGCAGGCCTCAGGCTCCAGAGCCTGATGCGGGGCTCAAACTCACAAGCCTTGAGATCATGACCTGAGCTGAAGTCAGCCACCAGGTGCCCCATCAGCCCAGAGCTCATATTGCCTACACACTCACTATCATTTAAACTTTGGTGTAATCCTTTTGTTTATTTGTCTTTGACCTTCATCACGCCTTCTTCAATGGCAGTGCGCGTGTGTCCATGAAACAAACCAGCATTGCATTGTCTTCACCGCGGATTGTAATATGTGTTTCTTGGGGTGGAGTTTCTGCTGAAGATTTTGGCAGTGTTTTCTTGTCAGCCAAGAAGTGTGACGGCCCACCACTAGTTACTATTTTGCCAAAAATGTGTTGTTTTAGTCCAGCTTATCTCGAAAGGTGAGAAAACAGTCAGTTGTCTGTGTTTGTGTGACCCTTAACATATGCACAACCAATCCCCTTTTTTTTTTTAAATCAAACTGACTCTTTTTTAAAATCTTAACAATTTGTCATTTTCTTAGGCAGCAGCAGTCGTTTGGAAAGAGCCAGAACTTCTACCCTTTGAACGGATATGCCTTGTGCATCACCTGTGTCTTCCTTGAGCCCCTAAACCGCTTGTACCAGTGAGAAATGCTTGTGTCTGATGTTGCTCCGCTGTCTCAAGATGCTTGAAATGTCTCAGATCCTTATTACTGCGCGGAATCGCTCAACTGTGTGGTGCGCTTGATGCTCGTTTTGTCAAATGCGTCTGTTCTGTTCGAATGAATAAGAAAACACCACAAAGGGTAATAAAGCAAAGTTTGCGGTTGGAAAAGACCTTCACTGAAGATGGTGGTAGGGAATCCCCTGAGCTTGTTATTTCCCCAGTTGCAATATATCTTAGAGAGAAAGCCGGGTGTTAAGTGCAGTTTAGAAGCGAGCTGTGTCCTGTGGTGATTGGGACTGTTTTTTCTCTTGGGGGTTGAGTGCAGGGTAGTTATTTCTTAGCGACAGGGCCGTGGATGTGCCCTGGGAGGCCCACAGTGGGCGGGAGAGGAATCTGACTTACAGTGGCCAGGGCAGCACGGGGACCGACGGCATCTCAGGCCTCGGAGCGTCATTGGCGAATTCCATGACTTCCCATCTTAAAATGGGCAAAGTGTAGTGATGTCCACTCGTAGGGCTGGCGCTCACGTTTTAAGGGTCAAAGGGAGTTGGTGACATGGGGAGCCCTGTTTTCGGTCTCTGACGTGGGAGAAGGCGGTAAGTGCTGGTCTTGTCTCCTCTTTGTCTGCCGTTCAAGAGGGGGGCTCTCTCTGGATGGACGCTGCTGACAGCCACCTGCCTGGAAGCTGCAAAATTAACCTTGAGAATATGTTCCAAGGTTCTAATGCAGTAAAAAGTGTATGATAAGAAAATAGCATTTTAATTTTTTTTTAGTGTTTATTTATGTTTGAGAGCAAGAGAAGAGAGACCAAGTATGAGTGGGGGAGGGCCAGAGAGATGAGACACAGAATCTGAAGCTGACAGCTCGGAGCCTGACGTAGGGCTCGAATCCACAAACTGCAAGATCATGAGCGTCAGAGCTCAGTTGGACGCTTAACCCACTGAGCCACCCAGGCATCCCAGAAAACAGCACTTTAAAAACTTGGTTAGGTGACAACTCAAACAAGGACATAACGTCAGGCTAAGTGAGAGAAGTGAGAGAAAGATCTTTACTGTGTGCGATCACTTATATGTGGAATCTAAAAAAGCCAGAATCATTAAAGACAGAGTTAAATGCTGGTTACCAGGGAATGAGGGTGGGAGACTGGATCAGATGCTGATTAAGGTACATGAGTGTCTGGCTTCTGCTCAGCTCGCCATCTCGTAGTTTATGGGTTCGAGCCCCACATCGGGGTCTGTGCTGCTGACACCTCAGAGCCTGGAGCCTGCTTCGGATTCTGTGTCTCCCTCTCTCTCTGCTCCTCCTCTGCTCACACACTGTCTCTCTTTCTCTCTCTTTCAAATCAAAAGGTACAAACTTGCAACAAGTAGTCCTCGTAGTTATCTTCTCATGCTCTAATGCACAGCACGGTGAATATTGGCCACAGTATCCTAATCGTCAAACTTGCTTAGAGACTTAGAAACTAATTACTCCAACCCCTAAAAAGAAATGATCAGTAGGGGTGCCTGGGTGGCTCAGTCGGTTAAGCGTCTGACTTCGGCTCAGGTCATGATCTCACGGATCATGGGTTCGAGCCCCGTGTCAGGCTCTGTGCTGACAGCTAGCTCAGAGCCTGGAGCCTGTCTTTAGATTCTGTGTCTCCCTCTCTCTCTGACCCTCCCCTGCTCATGCTGTCTCTCTCTCTCTCAAAAATAAATAAAACATTAAAAAAAAAAGAGGATAAGTAATGGGATAGAGGTGCAGATTATTGCCACAATAGCAATCTATTACAATATCTAAATGTATCAAATTCACATCTACACCTTAAATTTATACAATGTTGCATGTCAAATAGACTTCAATTAAAAAAGTAAAACTCTGCAATAAAAGGTAAATCTCAGTTTGTGAATTAACATTAGTTTCTTTAAAAAATTTTTTTAATGTTTTTATTTATTTCTGAGAGAGAGAGAGTGCGAGCAAGGGTCAGAGGGAGAGGGAGGCACAGAATCTGAAATAGGCTCCAGGCTCTGAACTAGCTGTCAGCACAGAGCCCGACGTGGGGCTCGAACCCACGAACCGTGAGATCATGACCTGAGCTGAAGTCAGACTCTTAACCGACTGAGCCACCCAGGTGCCCCGAATTAATATTAGTTTCTAAGTGGAAAAATTTTAAATCTCAGAATTTGGTGTTCACGATGATCCAAATATGGCCACTCGCCTGTATACATGTGTGGAGGTGGAGGCTGAGCTGTGAGTTAAAACATTGTTAAGATGTGTTAGGTGAGGGGCGCCTGGGTGGCTCAGTCGGTTGAGTGTCCGACTTTGACTCACGTCATGATCTTGTGGTTTATGAATTCGAGCCCCACATCAGGCTCACGTCTGTCAGCCTGACAGTACAGAGCCTGTATTAGATTCTCAGTCTCTCTCTCTCTCTCTCTCTCTCTCTGCCCTTCCTCCACTCACGCTCTCTCTCTCTCTCTCTCTCTGTCTCAAAAATAACAATTAAAAAAATTTTTTTGAATGTGTTAGGTGATCAAGCAGATATTTTTCCTTTACCCTATTCTGTATCCGTCTCCCTCATTTCCATTTCTCCCCTGACTTTGCTTGTGACTCACTTAGAAAAACTTCTGTTTTTCTTGCACATGAAACACTTACCTGCTTTGGAGGTGAGGGTTGATTTGCTTTCATCCGCCCCTTGAAAATCTTTGCCACACCCACCATTTGTCCAAACACACTCGGAGCTCTGCAGCGCCCTGGTTTCTGCTTCTTGTTTTGGAGAGAAGCATGTTCTATTTCTGCATGAGGGGCATTCCGTCACTCTGAGCCCAGACGCCACATTTTTTCTGCATTGCACAAGGGGTCATTCATCATTTTCATTTTTTGTTTGGCTCTCCCACCAGAGTATTCAAATTAGCGAGAAGGAAAATGATGAAGTCATTGCCTGGCAGAGAAGTGTTTTCTCGGGATGTGGGAAGGGCGGAGGAGACCAGAGAAAGGGAAGGGGTTCCGGGGAGGTCTGTACCTTCCCTCTTTTTTCTGGCCTTTGCTCCCAGGGGTCACCTGGATGCTAGTGTTGTTTTCACAGTTTACAGCTGGGTAATATGTGTACAGAATTTAGCCCTAAAATGCAACTACATGGTGGGATGGCAGTGTCAGTGACCTTGGAAACTTAGGCTGTGGTGGTTTTTTTTTTTTTTTTTTTGTGATTTACATCCAGGTTAGTTAGCATCTAGTGTAGTAATGGTTTCAGGAGTAGATTCCAGTGATTCATCCCCTACGTATAACACCCAGTGCTCATCCCAACAAGTGCTTACCTTAATGCCCCTTGTCCATTTAGCCCATCCCCCCACCCACAACCCCTCCAGCAGCCCTCAGTTTGTTCTCTGTATTTAAGTCTCTCATGTTTTGTTCCCCTCCCTGTTTTTATATTATATTACTTCCCTTCCCTATGTTCATCTGTTTTGTATCTTTCATTCCACATTGAGTGAAGTCATATATTTGTCTTTCTCTGACTAATTTCGCTTAGCATAATACCCTCTAGTTTCATCCACGCTGTTGCAAATGGCAGGATTTCATACTTTTTGATTGCTGAGTAATACTCCATTGTCCGTGTGTGTGTCTAAATGTGTGTGTGTATGTGTGTCTATGTACATATACGTGTGTGTGTGTGTGTGTATGTGTGTGTGTGTGTGTGTATAGACACACCACGTCTTCTTTATCCATCGATGGACATTTGGATCTTCCATACTTGGGCTATTGCTGATAGCACCTGCTATGAACATTGGGGTGCGTGTGCCCTTATGAACCAGCGCTGCTGTATTCTTTGGAAAAATGCCTAGGAGAGCATTTGTTGGTTGGAAGGTAGATCTATTTTTAACTTCTTGAGGAACCTCCATACTGTTTTCCAGAGCGGCTGCACCAGTTCGCATTCCCACCAGCAGTGCAAAAGAGTTCCTCTTTCTCTGCATCCTCGCCAACATCTGTTGTTTAGGCTGTAATTTTATCTGCGTCGTTCTCACTCACCAGCTGTGTGACGTTGGGCGAACCACCCAAATCCCCTGGATGTGTTTTCTTATCTGTAGCATGAGAGGGCTGTACTAGATCAGTGGCTTAATTATATATATGTATATATACATGTATATATATAATACATATACATATATACGTATGTATATGTATTTTTTTAGCAGTAAAGCCCCTTTTTACATGAACTACCCCACTATACAACTGCGGCTAAGGAGCCTTCTCTGAGCCCAGGCTCCTCAGGGCATGGGAGTCAAGACCACTGGCCAAGAAAGTGCCCAAGGTCCTGCCACCTCAACACAGCACAACTGACTGGGACGGTCATATCTTAATTGCAGGCTGAGTGATTGACTGGACTATTTGTTTTTAGACCCTGCCTTGTTCCAAGAGGATTTAAGGCAGTGGGGATTTAAGTATATCTGTTATGAGGCAAGTTCTTTCTCCTCCTGTGGGTGCGCCATATAACCCACTGGATTGCACTGTTTCTGTGGTTGTTATTATACGACACGTCAAAGCTGTATGCATATTATTCATAAAACTCAGCACCATTCGGAGTTTCCCGCCTTCCCCAGACTAACAGTTAGGACTGAGTAACTGTGATTCGCTTTTGGAATCCAGGGAGACCTGTGTGGGTCCTCTGCCTCTGTTAAGCCGAGTAGCTGTTGTGTTCAGGGGTGATTATCTAGTGGCTACTCAGATGTGTCTGGTTACAGAGGAGTCATGTCTGAGAGGGAGAGCTTCTGCTGCTGTAGCTTGGGTTTCAGACACCCAGACTCGAAAGGGGATGATACCATGGCATAGAGATCTCAGCTCTGGTAGAGAATGCCCCTCAGTTCCTGAACCCTTTAGGAGTGCTCTGGGAGGGGTGTAGGGGATGTGGGGGAGAGGCAGTGGTGGAAATATGGGGGTTTGGGGTGGGTGCATAGTTGTCTTATATGAGGTCTTGGTCAACGTTCTATTTATTTTATTTTACTTCACTTTTATTTTATTTTATTAACTTTTATTCATTTTTGAGAGAGAGAAAGACAGAGATGAGCAAGGAAGGGACAGAGAGAGAGGAAGACACAGAATCTGAAGCAGGCTCCAGGCTCTGAGCTGTCAGCACAGAGCCCGATGTGGGGCTCGAACCCATAAGCCATGAGATCACCATCTGAGCCGAAGTTGGATGCTTAACCGACTGAGCCACCCAAATGCACCTGGATCAACGTTTTAGATTTTGAAGTTTCGTTAAAGTTTGCTTGACTCATTAACATAGCGTACAATTTGCCCTGGAATCTGAGTATGGGTTGAGTGTCCTTGAACACTGGTGCGGAGTTTGGGGTCCGGATTTACACAAGTGGCTTTCATCTGGGTTTCCTGGAGTTTCTATTTGTAAGTTTCCAGTATCCCTCTTACTTCTGACAATACCCTAAGGCACCTGCTCTTTTCTAAACTTCAACCAAATGAAATGTAACCTGATTTTTAACATTCTGTGCTTATCAGTGAAGATAATGCAAGAAACTTGCCTCATGCCTGTCAGGATTGCAAGTCTCTGATGAGAAGCACATCTTACAAAAAGTCGTTTTTGTTTTTGTTTCAAAGCTCAGTTAAAATGTTTCCTGTAGCTTTGAGTCTAGGTGGTGTTCCATTCCGTTCCCTTCTCTTCTTTCTCCTTCCCTTCTTTCTGTTGCAAAGTATAGCGCTTCCCAGCTGTCAAAGGTCAACGGAGCCCCCCCTTGGGGCTGTCCTGCAGGTCAGTGGAGATAGAGCCCCAAGGGAAGATTGGGACACTTTTACTTTTTTTCTGTGGCACCTGGAGAACTATCATAAAACAGACCAAATCTGTTCAGCACCTTGTTGTCATAGTTGGGATAGACCGATTCTACGTCTCGTAAACCCGAGGTCAGACCAGTGCTGAATACCAAAACGCGCATCATCTCTCAGATCTTGAGGGGAAGGGTACCCAAAGGGCCAGTCCCCCCTGCTTCCTGAGCGCCCTCTGCGTGGCTTCGGATGTGTCTGAGTCCTTGATGGTGAGGAGCTTTCTGGCGTTTGTTCAAGTAACAAATATTTATGGAGCTGTTATACCTTCAGGCAGCTCATCCCAACATCTCGGGCCAGCCGCTGCCTCTTGGGATGGGTCCTTCGAAACCCTCCTATTCCAAAAAAGAAACCTGGCTATGGATCCCAGCAGAGAAAATTTAACTTCCTCCCAATGATAGTTAAAAGATCTGTTAATTAGCTCCACTAGTTTCAGATATTTGAAGGTCGTTATTGGCCTTTTTCATCCCCATATTGCCTTAGAATTTTTCTAAGCGTCTCCCGTAATGAACACTTAGTCATGTCCCTATGGTGGAGATGAAAATTTTAGGTCCAGAAGATCAGCAGCCCTGACATAAAGCCCGTCAGGGTACATAAAACTAATTACTTTTTCTGGAAATATTTTTTAGTTATAAAAAGAATTCTTGGACATTGTAGAACACAAGGCATTGTAGTCATTTGTGGTAAGGAAATGAAAATCATCTGTAACCCTGCCACCTATACACGATCATCTTAATCTTTTGGTATATTTTCTTCTAGTCTGTTTTCCTCCTACACAATGTATTTAAAACTGTGGCTGTGTTGTTTATGAAATAATCACTTCCCATACAATCAGATAGTCTGCTAAAAACACGTCTTTGTTACAGTGCATACAGCTTGGCCATGATTTATCTAAGCAATCTCCAGTGAATGTGCCTTCCTGTCATTTCAAGTGTTTTCTGATTCTACATAATAAGCATATTTGTTTTTGAGCCAGCAACTCTGTATAATTCTTTAGTGAACCCATTGTAATTTTTCTTTTCTAGAAGATAATTGGAAAATTATTTAAAAAAACAGACATTGATAGAGCTGAACAGGATGAGGCTAGTGATACTTGTTTATAATATTTCATACTGTTTCATCACTGTCGTACAATTTTCTCACATTATTTAATCTTTTGTCCACAGAGATGTCATGTCTTAATAATAGCTAACATTAATTTGGCATTTACTTTGTGGAAGGTACTGTGTACTATGTGCATTTTTCGCATTCAATCTTGACCAGAATCCCATGAGATATAGGTATCATTTTAAGTTAAAAAAAAATTTTTTTTTAATGTTTATTCTTAGAAGCAGAGTGTAAGTGGGGCGGGGGGGGAGGGGTCGGCAGGAAAAAGAGGGAGACACAGAATCTGAAGCAGGCTCCAGGTTCTGAGCTGTCAGCACAGAGCCTGATGTGGGGCTTGAACTCCCAAACCAAGAGATCATGACCTGAGCTGAAGTCAGACACTTAACCATCTGAGCCACCCAGGTGCCCCAGATAGGTATCATTGTAGTACCCATTTTAAGAAATGAGGGAGCTGTTGCTTAGAGGGTTCAAATGGCTTGGCTAGAGCTACATGAAGAGTTAAATGGTAGAACCAGTATTTAAAAGATTTGTCTTTTTTTTTCTTTTTTCTTTTTTTTTTAGATGTTTTATTTATTTCTAGGAGAGAGAGAGAGGGACAGCATGAGCAGGGGAGGGTCAGAGAGAGAGGGAGTCACAGACTGAAACAGGCTCCAGGCTCTGAGCTGGCAGTCAGCACAGAGCCCGACGCGGGGCTCGAAGCCACAAACTGCGAGATCATGACCTAAGCGAAAGTCGGACGCTCAGCCAACAAAGCCACCCAAGTGCCCCAAGATTTGTTTGTCTTGAGACCCTTAATTCTTAGCCCTACTACTATATTGCTACAGGTACTTTGCTGAAATCCTAATACACTATATCCTTTCTACTCCCAACATTTGTGTGTGTGTGTGTGTGTGTACACACTAATTTGTTATAAAAAGAAATCAGGCTAGCTGATGTATTTAAATTTTGGTGATTCTCTTAAAATTTTTAGGAGGTTTTTTTTGTGTGGAAACAGATATGGGAATCGTAAGTTAAAGTCTCAGCTCTTGAACTTACTAGTGGGACATCTTATGTAACTTGTTTTTTCTTCTGTACCATTATCTGTAAAACATGGACAATAATGTCTAATTAATGGGCTGTGATCTGAGTTAAACGGAAGCATTTATATAAAAGTCTCAGTTCAGTTCCTGTGCTGTACTTTTATTCAGGTAATACTAGGTACTCAGTAGTAGTAATTTCCTTGAATTTCAGTAGGGATAGGACATCTCTAGTTAGCATAATGTCCTCTGAAAATTAGAATGGCATGTTTCTTTTAGCTTGTCTAGTTCACAGTAACCCTTCAAAGATTAGCCATCTGAATTTAATTATATCTTCCTCATGCTCCCAAGTTTTGTGGACTTGAAAATAGAATAATAGTAATTACCCAATTTGAAGAAGAGAGAAAAAGACTGAAAAAAAATTAAGCTTCAGGAACCTGGGGGATAATCTAAAAATGTCCAATGTAGTATAATTGGAGTCCTTTGGGAAGACAGACAGAATGAGGCAGAAAAACATTGTTTGAGGAAACAATGGCCAAACGATCCTCCTCATTAGTAAAAGACATGAATTGGCTAGTTCAGTATGTTCACAAACCCTGAGCAGGAAAATATGAAGAAAATACACCTGAGCACATTGGCATAAAACTGCTGAAGACAAAGATAAAGGAGAAATACTGAAAGCAGCCTGAGGAAACATCACTTTGCATGCCAAGGAGTGATGAATTGAATGTGCAGTTTCTCATCAAAAATGATGGAGTCCCGAGGAGAGTGGAACAGTATTTTTAAAGGGCTTAAAAAAAAAAAAAAAAAAAATCAACCCAGAATTCTATACCCAGCAAAAATAGGCTTAAACAATGAAGGCAAAATCCATTTTCAGATAAAAGAACACTAAGACAATTTGTTACAGTGCAGACCTTCTGGATAAGATTGCCAGCGGGAGTTCAGAAGGTAGAGGGAAGTACACCCGAGGGAAACTTGAATCCTTCGAGAAGGAATAAAATGACATGTAGATGAGTAAATTTAAAATACTGTCCCCCACTTAATTTCTTTAAAACGTATATGACCGTTTAGGGGCGCCTGGGTGGCTCAGTCGGTTAAGCGTCCGACTTTCGCTCAGGTCATGATCTCACGGTTCGTGGGTTCGAGCCCCACGTTGGGCTCTGTGCTGACTACCAGCTCGGAGCCTGGAGCCTGTTTCAGTCTGTGACTCCCTTTCTCTCTGACCCTCCCCTGCTCATGCTGTCTCTCTCTCTCTCTCTCTCCTAGAAATAAATAAAACATTAAAAAAAGAAAAAAAACATATATGACCGTTTAAAGCAAATATTATAACATCATCTTGTGTAATCTCATGTAATCTGATGTCGTACATATGACAGCTGTAGCATAAAGGACAATAGAAGGAGGGGGGTAAGCGGAGAGGCACCTGGGTGGCCCAATCAAGTGTCAGACTCTTGATTTCGGCTCAGGTCATGATCTCATGGTTCGTGGGATTGAGCCCCGTTTAGGGCTCTATGCTGACAATGCGGAGCCTGCTTGGGATTCTCTCTCTCCATCTCTCTCTGCCCTTCCCCCACTTATTTCTCTTTCTCTCTTGCACTCTTTCTCAAAATAAATCAGTGAACATTGAAAAAAGGAGGGTAAGTGGAATTACATGGTGGCAGTATTTCTACGTCTGATGTGAAATGGTATAAACTCAGTAGATGTGTAGATTAAGCATTTATATTATAATTCCTGGAGTAACCACTAAAAATGTAAGGCAAAGAGGTATAGCTAAAAAGCCAATAGATAAATTAAAATATCCAAATAATCAAACAGAAGGCAGCAAGAAAAGGAATCTTGGAACAAAATATTGAAGGAAAAAACAAAAATGAACAAAATGGTAGACCTAATTCAGCTTTACCAATTATTATCTTAAATGGTAATAAACTAAGCGCTGTGGTTAAAAGTCAGAGAGTATCAGAATGGATACAAAAAAAAGAAAGCAAGATCTGAGTATACGTTCCCTTTAAGACATAATTATAAAAACACAGGTTACAATCAAAAGGATGAGAAAAGGCATACCATGCAAACAGCAAGCTTAGGAAGGCTGAAGTGATTTCATTAACATCCAGTAAAACAGACTTCAGGACAAAGAATGAGGAAAGATTAGGAGGGATATTTCTTAACGTTAAAAGGGTCGATTGATTGAGAGGACATAATAATCATAGATGTGTATTTACCTGATAACAGAGTTTCAAAAAAAAAATGGACAGGATTGAAGAGAAAAATAGAGAAGTCCACAATGAAGTCTGGAGATTTTAATATTACTCTCTTAACAGGTGGTAAAATAACTAATCAGAAATAGTGAAAAACGTAGAGGATCTGACACTGTCAACTGCTATCATCTAATTACTGTTTCTAGAACATGACATCCAGCTAAATGCACATTCTCTTCAAGTGCACATGATCTGTTCACCATGGTAGATTACATGCTGGGCCATAAAATGTGTCTCCTTAAAAGTAAAGTGATGGAAATCACATAGAACAAGTACCTTCTCTGTCCACAATGGAATTAAATTAGAAGTCAGTAACAAAAATGTATCTCAGAAAATCACAAATATTTTAAAATTAAGCCACACAAATGTAAATAATCCATGGGTCAAGGGAGAAATCAGAACAGAATTTAGAAATTTGGAGTCCCTGGGTGGCTCAGTTGGTTAAGCTTCTGACTCTTGATCTCAGCTCAGGTCTTAATCTCAGGGTCATGAGTTCAAGCCCTATATTGTACTCCACACTGGGTGTGGAGCCACTAAAAAAAAAAAAAATTAAGAGGGGCACCTGGGTGGCTCAGTCCATTAAGCACCTGACTTTGGCTCAGGTCATGATCTCATGGTTTGTGGGGTTGAGCCCCTCATCAGGCTCTGTGCTAACAGTGCAGAGCCTGGAGCCTGCTTCGGATTCTCTGTCTCCTTCTCTCTCTGCCCCCTCCACTCACACTCTGTCTGTCTCTCAAAAATAAACAAACATTAAAGACATTAAAAAAAAAGAAGTTAGAAACTTTTTGAAGTTAAGGACTATTTAAATAAATAGAGATACCATGATTGTATGAAGAGAAAACTCAATATTGTTACAGTGCCAGTTTTCTTTAAATTGATTAATGGATTCAGTATAAGCTTAATCAAAATCACAGGAGGAGTTTTATTAGAAATGTATAAGCTGATTTTAAAATTTACATATAATTTACATAGGAATGCAAGAACCCTACAATAGGGAAAATAATTTTGAACAAGAACAAAATTGGAGAGATCATATCCTAAAGCACATGGTATTGGCAATAACAAGAAATAGATCAATAGAACAGAGAGAATATTTCCAAAATAGACCTGCCCTTAATTGGCCATTGGATTTTTGACACAGGTGTCAAAACAATCCATCAGAGAAAGGAGTATCTTTTCAAGAAACGGTGCTGGCATACATACTCCATATAGGAAAATAAATGAATCTTTTTAAAAACATTTTTTTAAATGTTTTATTTATTTTTAAGAGAGAGAGTATGAACAGGGGTGGGGCAGAGAGAGGGAGACACAGAATCCAAAGCAGGCTCCAGGCTCTGAGCTGTCAGCACAGAGCCCGATGTGGGGCTTCAGCTCGTGAACTGTGATATAGGACCTGAGCCGAAGTTGGATGCTTAACCGACTGAGCCATCCAGGCGTCCTGCATATAAATGAGTCTTAACCCCTGTCTCACATCATAAACTAAGATTGATTGAGATAAATCAGAGACCTTAATCCAAGAGCTAAGAATATAATGCTCCTAAAGGGAAGTAGAATATCTTCATGACTCGCTGGTAGTCGAAGATTTCATACACTGGTTACAGAAGCAGTAACTATAGAAGAAAAAAAAAATTGACAAATTAGTCTTCCTAAAAATAAAACATTATGCTCTTCAAATTTATTTATTTATTTATTTAATTAATTAATTAATTTATTTATTTATTTCTAGGAGAGAGAGAGAGACAGCGTGAGCAGGGGAGGGTCAGAGAGAGAGGGAGTCACAGACTGAAACAGGCTCCAGGCTCTTAGCTGGCAGTCAGCACAGAGCCCGACGGGGCTCGAACCCACGAACCGCGAGATCATGACCTAAGCGAAAGTCAGACGCTTAACCGACTAAGCCACCCAGGCGCCCCAAAACATTATGCTCTTCAAAAGATAGTGATAAGATTAGACTAGCCACACGCTGGGAGATAATATTGGCAAAAACATATAATTGGTGGAAACTGGTATCCGTAAGACCTAAAGAACATCTACAACTCAATAATTAAATGACAAACAGCTCAGTTAAAACATGTGAACAACACTTGACAAAATAGGAATGCCCACAGCCAAGTAAGTGCAGAAAAAGATCCTTAACATTCTCCGTTTTCAGGAAAACACAAATCAAAACCAGAACGGGGTTCCATCACACACCCACCACACCCACCAGATAAGCTAAAAATAAAGAAAATGATCACACCAAATATTGGCGAGGATGTGGAACAGCCACAGTTCCTAGACATCTCATTGTTGGCGGGAATAGAAAATGACAGAGCCACTTTGAGAAAAATGCTGCGGCAGTTTTCATATAAAAGTAAACATATGCCTCCCTTCTGACCCGACAGTCCTGTGCTTTCCTCGTTATTCACCCAGGATATGGGAAAATATGTGTGTATACAACATCTTGTATGTCAGTTGTTCATAGCACTTAATTTTTAATAGCCAAAACCTGGAAACAGCCCAAATGTCTATCAGCAGATGAATGGATACACTGTAGCATATTCGTACACTTGAACATCACTCCGCAATAAAAAAAGATGACCCCTGAGGCATTCATCAACTTGCCTGAATCTGAAAAACTTTATGCACAGTGAAAGAAGCCTTCCACAAAATAGTGCCTGGTGTTTTACTCCCATTTTATAAAGTTCTGGAGCAGGCAAATCTGATCTGTGATGGGAGGAGATCAGAAGAGGTATGGTCTCTAGCGGTCGGGGGTGGAAATCAACCCTGATGGACAGGAGGAACCTCTTGAGTGATGGTCAAGTTTCTTATTTTGATAGAGCTTTTAGTAAGACGATGTATACATTTATCGGAACCCAGCAGATCTTACGATATCACTGCAGGTAACTGTTACATACAAACTAAAATAGTTAAATGCAGGCTTAAGCATTAAGAGGGAGGTATCTGAGAGGCACCTGGGTGGCTCAGGCAGTTAAGTGTCCAACTTTGGCTCAGGTCAGATCACCTGGTTCCCGTATTGGGATCCTGTGTCTCCCTCTCTCTCTGCCCCTCTTCTGCTCACGTTCTCTCTCCTCTCTCAGAGATAAATAAAAACATTTAAAAATTTTTTTAAAGTTTTTTTAAGTTTAAAAGAAGAGGGGAATATCTGAAGTTTATGGTTTTTTTTTTTTTAAAAATTCATTTTTGAGAGAGACAGAGACCACGTGAGTGGGGGAGAGGCAGAGAGAGGGAGAATCCCAAACAGGCTCTGCACTGTCAGCACAGAGCCTGATGTGGGGTTCAAACCCACGAAAGCAAGAGATTATGACATGAGCCGAAACCAAGAGTTGGATGCTCAACAGACTGAGCCACCCAGACACCCCTGAAATTTATGTTGAAATACCTAAAGCAGTAATGGGTACATCGACTCACTCATAGATATGTACTAAGGCTGATGTGATAGCATATTAATGGTACATTTAGCTGGGGCCTAGGCACATGAGTGTTCACTCCAAAATTCACCTTTGCTGTAATGTGTCCTTAATTTTTGTAATAAGTGAATCACCGTGGAAGAATTTTAAATAGTCATGCTAGTATACTTAAAATAAGTTTACGAAAATTGGAGTTGTGTAAACACTTGATCCCCTCAGTTCCATACGAAAGCCACATCATAAAAGAAAAAGAATGTTGCTTCCTACGTTCAAACATTTTTCTCCCTCGTTTTCTTTTTTTTACTTAAATGTCCACAGTTTTCTCTCTCCCTTCCTTGAACACAATAACTTCAAGTACATGCAAAGTATAAAGTTAACGCTGAAGTGTTACTTTTGGTGGCTTGCTGGATTATTTACTCCTTAGGTATTGGGTATTCTGAGTACTAAAATTTAAAGCAAAAATCACAGTCTGTATTCTCGTTTTCTGAAATCCCAGTGGCCCAATTTCACTTTATTTATGCCCCTAGTGAAAATATTTTAAAAATCTAAATTTGTCTGCACATAAAGTTTTCATTTCTCACACCTCATATCGTCCAAGCTGCTATCATGCTCTTTACAAGTGTGTGCTCTGCAGGAGGCTCCCTGCTGGGCACACCGCGAGTCTCAGAGTTGCCGTAAATTGTTCAACTCTGTGTTAAAAGAGAAGATATAATTAGCAGCGTTCTCGTTATTTAAAACACTCTCATTAATGTATATTCTGATGTAATTTTACTCCACAGTTGCTCAAAAGAGCCTCTCCAAGGCTCTAGCCAGAAGGGGGTGCGGCGGGCGGGGATGGGGGCGTAGGTGCTGAATTCTCTGCTTCCTAAGATGCTATTTTCCAGACCCTTCTGTCGAGAGTGGACCGGTGAGGGGCTGGCCGCCTTCTCCTAGTGTTTGGGTTTTAGTCGGATATCTAGCTCATAATATTATTGGGAATTCTTCGGATAACTGGTCTTTAAGACATTTTTTCCTCATGTGATGTTTTGTCTTGAAGCAATGTCCCTTCCCCTTCATCCTCAACAGTGACCTCTGGGGGGAGAATGAGATGAAAATCCTCCTATCTCCAAACTTAGCAAATTTGCCAATAACACATGGAATGATGACATAGGTAGTAATGCAGCTTCTTTCTTTTTATTGATAATCTAGTGGGTTTTTTAAAACAGTTTATTTATTTAGAGAGAGAGAGAGACAGCATAGGGGGGGGAGAGAGAGAGAGAGAGAGAGAGAATATGAGAATCCCAAGCAGGCTCCGTGCTGCTAGCGCAGAGCCTGATGCGGGGCTTGAACTCATGAAACCATGAGATCACGACCTCAGCCTAAACTAAGAGTTGGATGCTTCCCTGACTGAGCCACCCAGGCGCCCCTGTTGATAATCTAGTTTTTAAGTTATTCACAAACTGTTTTCTGGGAAGATCTTTTAAGAAATGGGAAGGAGCAGTGTGCTCATTTAGGTGGAAATCATTGTGAGCAGTCACTGAAAGGATAGTGAGTTAATAGCTAATAGATACTCGAGAGACTGTTTTCTGAGACTGTGTACAGGGCCCACTGATAAGAACTTTCCAGAATTTCTCCTCTCCCCTCCCCATGCTCCTGTGTGGCCTGAAGAAGCCTGAAGAACGTCTGAGGAGACACAACGGCCGACGGAGCTTTTGGGCGGGTGCTGGTGGCCAGATGCTGTGTTCCTAGCCAAACGAAAGCAGCCAGACCTTGTCAGTGACAGTCCTTCAGAATCAATTTCTAAAGTCCCTTCTGTGAAAAGCACGCATGCCTGGGTGCGGAATTAATTTTAAAAGAGCGGCAACCAACTTTGCCTCTTGAGATTTCTTTGCAGCGCGGGGCCGCGACAGATACCCGGGCACAAAGCTTTTAACGTAAGAGTGAGTCGTTGCTGCTCCTATCCCTGTTCTGTTCCTCTAAAAATCAAGCTCCCTTATTGTTCATCAAATAATTCTGGGTGGACAGGCCTCCATTTTTTTTTTTAAATTTATTTATTTTTGAAAGAGAGGGATGGAGAGGAAGTGGGGAAGGGGCAGAGAGAGAGGGAGAGAGAGAGAATCCCAAGCCAGGCTCTGTGCTGTCAGCACGGAGCCTGGTGTGGGGCTTGAACTCACGAACCGTGAGATTATGATCTGAGCAGAAATAAGGAGTCGGAGGCTTAACCAGCTAAGCCCCCTGCCCCAGTTTTTTTTTTTTTTTTTTTTTAGGGCATTGGATTTGATGCGCTACCTTGAGGTAGTGCTGAAGTTCTCAGAGTCTGCGGTTTCAACCCCGCCGATATAAACACGAGATTACGGATGTCAGCAAATTTACAGAGAAGGCTTAACAAACTAAGGCTCCGGTATCAGAAACAGACTTTCATCCGGGGGAGGCAATTGACCAGGGCTCGGTGGAGCTGGTAAAGACGAGAGCTGTCGGACCGAGAGCGCTCTCAGAACCGCGCAACTCCTGAAGCGTGCCTGCCCCGACTCCTGCCTTTTAAGGCAAAGGCCATTTTTGCAAACACAGAATGCAGTTTGCGTGGATAATCTGCAGAACAGAAATGCGATCTGAAAACGAAAATCTCTTTTCTGGCGCATCATGTAATAGCTGGAAGCAACTTGTCTACAATTAAACCTCTTTCCCCTAAAAAAAAATGGACGCGGGTCATTAAAAAAAAAAAAAGTTGTAATTTTGCCTTTAAATGTTCCAGCCGAGGCGAGGGTCCGAGGAGTCAAAGCTCAGACTCGGTCTCTCTAGTCTTTCCGTTTTCCATGGGAAGAAAAGTGCAGCTTGTGGGGAGGCGGGGCTGCTGTAACCTCCCGGCGCCTCTACCCCAGCTCCTGCCCAAGCCCAGGGCGCCCCTGGCCGGGGGGGATGAGCTGCTCCCACAGTCCGGAGACCCCCAGACAGGGATGACCACACTCCCTCCAGACAGAGTTCTTTGCTTGTGTTGGACAGATGTTCCCCTTCTTTCCAGGGGTGCGTGGGGCAGGCCAGCGTTGTTCTCTGGGCACTTTTCCCCAGTGCGGTTTTTATTGTGGTTGTCATTTTCCTTCTACTTTGCAGAAGGAGATATTTGCGGGGGTTCCATTGGGATTTAAATGCAAACCCAGTGGAGCATCTAAGCGAAAGGAGGCATTGGTTCCGAAAATCACAAAATCATATAGATTGTTCTCACCTTTCAAATTATGGATGCAGCACACAAATGTTTTTTGCTTCTCTAAGATTAAAAATTAACATCTGTTGGGGGCGCCTGGGTGGCTTAGTCGGTTAAGCGACCGACTTTCGCTTAGGTCATGATCTCGCGGTTCGTGGGTTCGAGCCCCGCGTCGGGCTCTGTGCTGACTGCCAGCTCAGAGCCTGGAGCCTGTTTCAGTCTGTGACTCCCTCTCTGACCCTCCCCTGCTCACGCTGTCTCTCTCTCTCTCTCTCCTAAAAATAAATAAAACATTAAAAAAATTAAAACAATTAACATCTGTTGTTAAAGGTCGCCCCAGGCCCGTTGCTCGTATTTGCCCCGTTCCCACCTTGGGAGGCTGATCTGTCTTTTTCAAGGATTTTTTATATAGCATTATCTCACAGGTGTTTGTGTGTTTCTATATTGAGATAGAAAGCTAAGTTGCTAAATTGCAGGAGACCTGATATTAACTTAGCTTTAAAAAAAAGGTATTTAGTTCAGCCTCGTGCAAGAGTCCAGGGTAAGTAGCCTAGGTCATTGACCCTTGCAGTCATTCGGGGACCCAGGCTGACAGTGGTTCTGTGTCTTTAACACTTGGCTTTCTGCGTCAGTCCGGTGGTTGCTATTCCAGCCGGTGGGAAGAGCAGAAGGGTGGAAATAGAGGGCCAGAGATCTTCTCTTAAACAGGGAGTGTTAAGTGTGGCACAGGGTGACACACACTGGCTGTCCTTTGGCAAGAGCCTGGTCCCCACCAGCTTGGCTGAAATGACATGCAGGAGGTGTGGGACGGGGGGGGTGGGGAGTGGCCAGGAGGAAGGGAGAATAGATGTGGGTTCCCCGTTCTCTGACTTTGCCCTGGCGATGTTCTGTCATTCACCAGGCATCTTGGGGACAGTTACAGTGCAGTTTCACTGCTCCATGAGCTTCCACAGCAAGAACGACCTCTGTTTGTTCAGTCATTTCCTGCTAGTGCATAGTTAGCTGCATTACAGGGATGGTTCTGGACATGTGCGGTGTTTCTCTCCTGTGGGAACCGGCTCATCAGGGATGTATCTGTAGTCTGGATAGCTTTTCTTAAACTGCCTCCCAAACCCCAAACCGTGTGGATATGCCAGTGTATGCTTTGGCTCTGGGGATTTGAGAGAACCTATTTGCCTACAATGGCCCATCAACTGATTCTTACATTTTAATTCTGACAACCAGGGAGGTTAAGCACCCCCCCACATCTTCCCCCCTCCAAAAGGAAAAATGAAACACTAATATGCAAGTTCTTTGGAGAAATATTTATGACTGAATAGATTCATTAGAACAGAACACTTTTTTTTTTTAACTACTCAACTTTTTGGCTTTGTTTTATAGCCAGCATCTAATACTAATTTATTTCTACTTAGTTACCCAATTTAGTAATAATTTAAAAATCTGTGGTTGAAGATGATAGTTAAAGATGAAACCAAATTATTTAAAGGAAATGAAAGTTACCTTTTGATTTAGAACCAGCTGCCTTTAGAGCAAGATTGCTTTTGAGGAATTTATGATCGAAGGAATGTGATCCCTGTGTTTCCGCTGTGGATTTGCTCAAATCATGAGAACAGTCATGTAAATTAGAGGAACTGCATTTTTCATAGACCAGAGCGGGATACAACATTGGTGCTCGCACAGCCACTGAGAGCCAGGTGGCTTCGTGGACATGGGTTTGAGCTTGCACAAATCCGTACCGCTTTGGTGGACAGGCTTGCACACCACCCTCGTGTACAGCATTGGGGACAGAGTCGAAATGGTTATTTAATGAGAAAATCCTGTTCATGATCATCCGTGCATTTGCTGATGTCTTTATTTCCTGGCGTGTATCTTTTCACTCTTTCGTTTCATTTTGAAAGGAAGATTTATTTTTCCAAGCCCTAGGTTATCGATCCGAATCCATTTTCAGCGTTTTCGCCTTTCCCTTTCCTTCCCCGTCCCCTCCCCCCGGCCGCTTTCCAGAAACTTCAGTGCCTTATTACTCTGCGCTACTAACCAAACTAATTTTGTCCAGATTGAAAGGTTATAAAATTTATACAATTCAGGCTCCTAAAAGTAAGATAGCACATGTGAATTCAAGAAGCTGTTAGTTATGAAGCTCTTTTCCTTTCTGAAAGGAAAGTAGTTTTAAGCTTCATTGAACGGATCTATGAAAAAGGTTGAGTATTATTTTACAATAATTTTCGACTTTCATGACTGGAAATTAAATACAGCAGTTTTAGAGGTATATTTTACTTGAACTTTTACAAGCTCAGGCCATGTTTTTATTAAAAAATCGGACTCAGCACCTTATATGGAGTACAATACCAGATGTGAGACATAAGGGAAGTTCCTGGGGCCATCTGCTGACGGGGTGTTAAAAACTCGTGTGGTAGCTGATGTCAGATAAAGTGCACACGATAGGGAATAATTGTCAGGTCTGAGATAGGGAATAATTTTCAGGTCTGAGACCATATCAGCGTGGTGGCAATGGGATGGTCAGAACGCTCTATCACGTTTACGGTTCATTTGGAAAAACTGGGGTCGAAATGATGGCCCTTTGCTTTGAAAACAACAACAGCGAGTACTTGGTGTAAAGAAGGAAGAGATCGTGTGAGCACAGTTGGGGAGAGTCAGGAGCTGGCGGGGAGGCAGCCTAGGAGGGCGGTGCCTTCATTTCATGTACTTCCTTGGGGCAGGGGGCACAACTCTGGTTTCTAGAGTTCCTCTCAGTTGGTTTTTTTTTTTTTTTTTTTTTAAAGCCCTTCCTGGTCTTTTTATCTTTTCACCCTTTTCTGGCTTTGCTTCATTCTGGCTTCCCTGACCTTTCTCAGCATGGATAGGAACAAAGCTTCCTTTCCAGGGCGAATCAGAGGAGTAGACCCCGCAGTCTGTAAATGTGTGCCTGGGAGCAGGGGTCTGTATTTTTTTTTAATAAAAATTTTTTTAAAATGTTCATTTTTTAATTTTGAGAGAGAGAGAGAGACAGAAACAGAGTATGAGCAGGGCAGGGGCAGAGAGAAGGGGAGACACACAGTCTGGAGCAGGCTCCAGGCTCTGAGCTGTCAGCATAGAGCCCCATGCAGAGCTCGAACTCAGGAACCACGAGATCATGACCTGAGCCAAAGTTGGACGCTCAACCGACCGAGCCACCCAGACGCCCCAGGAGTTTCAAGCGTAAAATGATTTTATTAGGATGAGATTCTGGAAGTGAAATGGAATTTGGTTGATGAAGAAAAAGGAATGAAAATTTCTGATTAAGGAAGTTTGTTCATGTACTTTTGTTTTGAATGTTTCTTCATTTTTGTGTGTGAGAGAGAGAGAGCGTGAGCAGGGGAGGAGCAGAGAGAGGAGACACAGAATCCAAAGGAGGCTCCAGGCTCTGAGTTGTCAGCACAGAGCCCGACGCGGGGCTTGAACTCATGAACCACAAGATCGTGACCTAAGCTGTAGTTGGACACTTAACCGACTGAGCCACCCAGGCGCCCCGGAGCAGGGGGTCTTTAAATGGTGCATTCTGGGGTACGTGTGTGGGGAGGGTTCAGGTTTTGGACCTTCAGCCTCTACACGGACTCTTCCCTGAAATCGATGCCTGCGGTGGCATCGGGTGTATAAAACATCCCACCCTCATAACTCCCCTTCGTAACTGCCCTTTCTCACCCACCCGCCCACTCACCCTTGTGGAGCAACCTCTAGGGTGGCAGGCAAACAGAAGGCAAGTGTGAAATACAGATGCAAGAAAGTGAATAACTCTGGGTAGCAGTTCCTTTTGCGTGTCAGGTGGTTTCGAGTTCTTGAGACAAAACTGAAGGAGGACCTAACAGTCTGTTAGCTGACAGATCATTAAAAAGATTCTTCGATGACAGATAAGGGTGTGATTTTTGGCAAATGAGTTGGAAGGACTTTAAAGAATTAAGTGACGTTGCTGTAGTTAAACTCCTGCTAGGGGTATCTGGGTGGCTCGCTTGGGTAACTGTCTGAGTCTTGATTTCGGCTCAGGCCTTGATCTCCCTGTTTGTGAGTTTGAGTCCCCTCTCGGGCTCTGCATTGACAGTGTGGAACGTGCTTGGGATTCTCTCTCTCTGCCTCCAAAGAAATAAACTTAAAAAAATACTAGTTCTGTTTCCCCATTGTAATGTATGTGAGCAAGGTTTCTCGATGTTTAATCTCTGGAAATGGAAAGTAGGAATGGACTTGCTGCTGCCTTCTGTCACATAAGCACTAAGTAATATCCATTCATGGATCCAGTAAAGAAGAGGGGCCCGTTCATTGCTTAACAGGTGTATTCCCGGTGGATTCCGAGGTTTTATGTGTAATATTTTTATCAACATCTGAAACATTGATATTTTGAGCAATTCTGTACAATTGATAATTATAGCTATAAATCAACCTACAATAAAAATTTTTTTAATTCTCAGAGCTTTATGGTCAGAGGAAGTTAAGCAATTAAAAACGTCAAATATTGAATATGTATTTTTATTGTAGACAAGTAAAACAGGGAGGTTAAGACTTTCAAGCATAAAATGATTTTATTAGGATGAGATTCTGGAGGTGAAATGGAATTTTACTGATGGAGAAAAAGGAATGAAAATTTCTGATTAAGGAAGTTTGTTCCTGTACTTTTTAAAAAAATGTTTATTCATTTTTGAGAGAGAGAGAGAGAGAGACAGAGTGTGAGTGGGAGAAGGGCAGAGAGAGAGGGGGAGACACAGAATCCAAAGCAGGCTCCAGCTCCACGCTCTGAGCTGTCAGCATGGAGCCCAACATGGGGCTCAAACTCACAAACCGCAAGATCATGACCTGAGCCAAAGTCAGACGCTTAACCGACTGAGCCACTCAGGTGCCCCCCGACCTTTTTTATGTGCTTTTTTTTTTTAAAGTTTATTTATTTTGAGAGAAAGAGAGCATGAGCAGGGGAGGGGCAGAGAGAGAGAGAGAGAGAAGGAGGGAGGGAGGGAGGAAGAGAAAGAGACGGAGAGTCCAAGCAGGCTCCTCGCTCTGTGCTGAGCCTGATGCAGGGCTCAGTGTCAATGGCTGTGAGATCATGAGACCTGAACTGAGATCAGGAGCCAGATGCTTAACCCACTGAGCCACCCAGGTGCCCCTGTTCATGTACTTTTTAAATAGATGATGGTGGGCGACATGTTTTTGTGGTACTTTGATTCCTTTGAATATATTTAAAAGAATGATGTAATGGTTTTATTTAAAATATCAATATCTATCCAAAGTAGGAAATTACATTCTTGGCAACTATCAAGCTTAGATCGAAAACCTTTATATGACAACTTAAAAATATGCAAGACATAGTTTTTTTAACCTTTTAATATGTAAGCTAAAGTTTAGAAAGGCACTGTTTTGGGACACATAGCAGAATTCATCAAGTCATGTAGCATTTATTAAGCCCCTGGCAGGAGTTTGAAATGTGCTCTTTGGTCTTGAGCAGAAAAACTTCTCCAAGAAGAGATAATACCAAGAGAATCTTCAATAAGTTTATGTGTTATTTTATAGTAATTTTCAGTTTTCATAACTTTTTGCTGAAAAAAGTCTATCTGTATGATATTCTGGGACACAGTCACTGGAATGATCCCTTTTTTTTTTTTTAAATTTTTAATGTTTTGTTTATTTTTGAGAGAGGGACAGAGAGTCAGTGGGAAAGGGGCAGAGAGAGAGAAGGAGACACAGAATCTGAAGCAGCTCCAGGCTCTGAGCTAACTGTCAGCACAGAGCCCGATGCAGGGCTCGAACCCACGAACCTTGAGAACGTAACCTGAGCTGAAGCTGACTGAGCCCCCCAGGCCCTCCTGGAGTGATTTAAGTACAGACCTGATCACTTCCTTTCCTTTCTCAAAAACTCGCAAGGTCTGCATTTCCTGATCCACAAACGCCCAGCGCCCAGCGTAGCATGACCCGGAAATCTCCACCATCTGGCTCCAACCTTTCTTTTCAGCCCTGGGTCTGCCTACGACGCTGCCCGTGACCCTGCCACTTCTTTCAAAAACACCTGCTGTGGGGGCGCCTGGGTGGCTTAGTCGGTTAAGCGTCCGACTTTCGCTTAGGTCATGATCTCGCGGTTCGTGGGTTCGAGCCCCGCATCGGGCTCTGTGCTGACTGCCAGCTCAGCCTGGAGCCTGTTTCAGTCTGTGACTCCCTCTCTCTGACCCTCCCCTGCTCACACTGTCTCTCTCTCTCCTAGAAAAAAAAAACATTAAAAACAACAACAACAACAAAAAACACCTGCTGTGTCCTGAAACTGGGCCTTTGAATGTGCTGTTCCCTCTGCCTGAGTGTCTTCCTCACTATTTACTGTCTGATTCAAGCCCACTGGCCAGGCTCCGTCAGCTCTCCACTCTGGACGCCTCGCCTGCGTCTCCAGGTAGAGTCAGCAGCTCTGTCCTTAGACCCTTGTGCACGTGCATATCACGTCGGCGCCATGTGCACGTCTCCGCACTGACCGTGCACACCCACAGGCGGCCTCCGTGCCCTGCTTGTGCCGCGTTCGGCCCAGGAGAATAACGAGTGCTCATCTAATGGTTGCATGTACCTTTGTGCCTCCCGGAGTTCGGGGAATTTGTCGCCCTTAAGAGATGGCAGGTGCTGACTTAGGAGCATGGCCTGGCTTGGGGGAAAGACTAGTCCAGAGGCCTGGGAGCTTCACTTCATCCGTCACGGAGTTGTGTTTGCTTTGCCAAGCCACCCGGCCCTGCCTCTGCTTCCTTCTCTTGTCTGTCAAACCTGTAAGTGCTTGATTAGAGGTTCTTTCATCCCCTTCCAGGTCTGAAGGCTGAGATTCCAGGTTTCGTGAGGCTCACAGGCCGGGTGGGGGAGGCGGGGAAGCACCGGGATCCGGGAGCGCAAGGGACACGGATGCCGAGTGTTTGGCAGAATGTGAAATTTGAAAGAATGCATAAAATCTTAGAAAGGCTCGTGAAGGAAGACAGATCTGCTCATAAAGACATAAAAAGATGCTCAACATCGTTAGCCATCAGGGAACTGCCGATCCAGATCACAAGGAGACCACTACGTCACACCCACTAAGATGGCTACGATGAAAAAGACATACCGTAACAAGTGGTGGCGAGGATGGGGAGAAATTGGAACCCTCCTGCACTGCTGGTGGGGACGGGACACGGTATGCTGGCTTTGGGACACAGACTGGCAGTTCCTGAAAAGATTGAATAGTTACCAGGGGACCCAGCATTTGGACTCCTGGATATATCTACCCAAGGGAAATGGGACATAGCTCTACATAAAAACTTGTACTGTGGATCTTTATAGCAATATTACTCATTATAACCCACCTAGTGCCCATCAGTAGATGAATGCATCAATGAAATGTAGTCTGTCTGTGCAGTGGAATATCATTAAGCCCCCAAACGAAATGAAATTACTGATGCTGCTACAGCATGGTTGGGCTTGAAACATTATCTTAGTGAAGGAAGCCAGTCACCAAAGACTGTACATTGTATGATTCCATTTGTATGAAATGTCCAGAATAGGCTAATCCATAGAAACAGAAAGTAATAAGATTAATAGTTGCCAGGGGTTGGCATTTGGGGGATAGAATACAGGGATTGAATGGAAATGGGTATGGGATTATTTTGAGGGCAGTTGATAAAAATATTCCGGGATTAGGGGCACCAGCGTGGCTCAGCCAGTTGAGCATCCGACTGCGGCTCAAGTAATGACCTTGCGATACATGGGTTTGAGCCCCGCATGGGGCTCTGTGCTGACAGCTCAGAGCCTGGAGCCTGCTTCAGATTCTGTGTCTCCCTCTCTCTCTCTCTTTCTGCTCCTCCCCTGCTCAGTTTGTCCATCAAAAATAAATAAGCATTTTAAAAACAAAGCAAGAAACTTACCTTGGTACAGTTATGATATTGGGATTTCCCAGGACCACCCCCACTGATTTGCTAGGAGAACCCACAGGACATGCATGCCTACTCACGGCTATTGTTTATTCCAGCGGAAGGATACACAGCAGAATCAGTAAAAGGGAAAGGTGTGGGCGCAGCCTGGAGCAAACTGGGTACAGGCCTCCAAGTGTCTTCTCCCATGAGTTCACACGGGACACACTTTGTTCCCCCAGCAGTGAGCAGTGACAGCAGATGCAGAATGGTGTCTCCCAGGGAAATTCATTAGAGACTCAGTCCCCAGGGGTGGGTCACATCGACACCACCAACCTATCCCATATCAAAATTTTATTAGACTCCCGGAAGGAAAGAAAATGTGCAACATAAACCAAATTGTTTGAACAGACAGTGTAGGCATAGTAAGCCACCCTATCAGTTAGGAAATGGTAAGAATATCCCTCAATGCCACGTTCCCAGAAGGCAGTCCAGGACCATCTGGTGAGCAGGCCTTTCTGAGAATAGGGTAAGATCCACTGTTAACTCCTTTATGCACAACTGTTAACCGGTGTTGCAGAACTTAATTTGTTTTCACTAGTCTTTCCACTGATGTCTTTCTTCTGTTTAAGACCCAATCCAGGATGTCACCTTGCATTTATCTGTTATGTGTCTTTGGTTTCTTCCAGTTTGTGACAATTCCTCTGTGGTCCTTTGTTGGTCATGACTTTGATACCTTTGAAGATTACTGGTCAGGTATTTTGTAGAATGTCCCTCAGTTTGGGTCTGTCTGATGTTTTCTCACAATTAGATTGAGCTTGTGCCTTTTGGGGATGAATATCACAGGTGATAGGCTCTTTCCAGTACACCATGTTGGTGCATAATGTCTGTTACATGATGTTAACCTTGACCACCAGGCTAGGGTGGCTCTGCCTCGATTCTGTGCTGAGGCTTATTCTTTTTCCCTTTGTGATTCATAAATATTTCAAGGAAGATATTTTGAGACTATCGTTTACTTTTTAGCATAGAACATCTCAAATATATACAGAAGCAGACAGAACATTCTAGTGAACGCCTGTGTATCACTCACCATCAGCTGTTACCAACTTGTGGTCAATCTTATTTCATCACTATTCTTATATCCCCTTTCCAACCTCCATTCTGTAGTTATTTTTAAAATTTTTTTAAATGTTTATTTTTGAGAGAACGAGGGGTTTGGGGAGGGAGGGGCAGAGAGAGAGGGAGAGACAGAATTAGAAGCAGGCTCCAGGCTCTGAGCTGTTACCACAGAGCCTGATGCTGGGCTCGAAATCAGAAACCTTGAGATCGTGACCTGCACCGAAGTCATATGCTTAACTGACCGACCCACCCAGGTAATCCCATCTTGTAGTTTTTGGAAGGAAGTCCCAAACAAGATGAGTTTTTTTAGATATCAGGAAATGCTTGGAGAATTACCCCACTCTGTGCACCCCGCGCTTTCACTCTCTCATGTGCCTGTTTCTGGCTCTGGAATTGCAGTTACACCTGCCCGTGGAATTAGCAGTGAGAGTCCGTGGCTCATTGTCATTCCTCGGGGGCTGTGGAGTTGTCCAGGACCGATACCCAGCTTCACTCCCCTGGTGACTGGGGCAGGGCTAGCAGTATCTAACTTCTGTGTTTCATTTTCTGGATTGTAAATTGGAGAAAGAGTATCTACCTTACAGTAGCCATTAGAGTGTTCCAGAACAGTGCCTGCCATTCTGTATGCTCAGCTTACATATGACATAGAAGGCACCAGGGAGAAGAAATTTAGCCCTGATCTGATGGGAAGATCACACCCAGTATTTCAAAATAATTAAGATGCCTAACTCAACGCGTACACATCTTTATTCCTTTAAGCAACCAGAGACAGTGGTTGCTTTGGTGGGACAGGAATTGGCCAGAGTTGGGAGGTTGGGCACAAGCTTTTGGAGCGTGGAGGGCGAGACCGCCCACCCTCCAGCAAGACGGACATTCCTTTCTCCACTCCAGAAGGACATGATACTGACCGCCTTAGAGACAAGCGCTCCCACGGGGGGATGCCACTTCAGTCCCACCAGGACAGCTGAAACAAAAACGGCGAACAGTGAGGACGTGTCTGAGTACTGGCGAGGAGGTGTAGAATTTGGAACCCTGTACGTTGCTGGTGGGAATGTAAAATGGGGCAGCTGTCTGGGAGACAGTCCTGCGGCCTCAAAAGATTAGACGCGAGTTACTGAGTTACCGCTGATCCAGCCAGTCGACTACTAAGTATCCACCCAAGAGAAATGAAACATAAAATCTTGTGCACACACGTCACTATTCACAGTAGCCAGACAACCGAGATCCGTCTCAATGGATGAATGGATAAACAAGAGGTGATCTATCTGTACAGTGGAACAGTATTTATCCATAACAAAGAGTGAAGTTCTGATGCTTGATACACCATGGATGAACCATGAGAACATTATGCTCGATGGAAGAAGCCAGACACAAGAAACCGTATTTTGTCTGGCTCTCTTTATATGAAATGTCCAGAACAGATAAGTCCATAGAGATACAGAGTAAATCGGGGGTTGCCAGGGGATGAGGGGAGGCAGTGGGGAGCAGTTGCTAATCAGTAGGGGATTTCTTTTTGGGGTGATGAAAATATTCCGGAATTACGTAGTGGTGTTGATTGTACAACTATGACTGTATTAAGAGCACTGAACCTTACAGTTTCAAAGGGTGAATTTAAGGTGTTTGAATTATATCTCAACGAAGCTGTTATTGAGAAGAAACAGGTGGTATACAAATTCAGAAGCATATGTCAGAAGTGACTAACGGGTGGGTACTCTTTAAAAATAAAATCTAGGGGTGCCTGAGTGGTTCAGTTGGTTAAGCATCCGTTGCTTGATTTTGACTCGGTTCCTGATCTCACAGTTCATGAGATCGAGCTCTGCGTGGGGCTCTTTGCTGACAGTGCAGAGAGGCTGCTTGGGATTCTCTCTTCCTCTTTCTCTACTCTTCCCCCACTTGATGCATGCACTTTCTCCTTTTCTCTTTCTCAAAAAAAGAAAATAATAAAATCTAGTAAACCTCTCTTGGCAAAAAAGTATTTCCATATCTGAGAGTAGCTGTGAGCAGTGGGGCAAGCACGTGGGGTAACCACTCTGGTAGCTTATCTGGGCAGAGCACAGAGGGGTGGGGGGTGTGGAGGTGCAGGGGGCTCTGTTTAGGTTGTTGGGTCCAGAATTTCCTTGCATTTGCCTCCATTTGGGCTGGGAGACACAGCCATGATATAAGGTATAAGGTTATACGCACTCCTGAGCGCCGGGGGACCACATTTCATTCCTCTTTGTCATATCCTGTCTCCGAGCCCTTAGCACAGAACCTGGTCAGCATTCCATAAATGTCTGCTGAAATAAAATGAAGTAATTTTTCTGTCAACATATCCACCATTGGGAGAGGTGAAAAATTGAGAAAATGAATAGAATGTGTTTAACTTATTTTCACACTCATTTTATTGAAGCTCCCTGTAAAAATAAACCCATGTGGATGGTAATTGATTGAGTGATAATTTCTAAGTAGCAAAGTGTTAAAGTAGATAAGTACTTCCCACTGTGGAGAAATCGCCTGGCCAGGATCTGAACCACTGAGGTGTTTATTTTAACACTGGGAAACATTTATTACTAGAAACTTGTTTCCATTCATACACAGCATCTATCATTCCACATGTGCCATGTCTAAAATAGACATGGCTTAAAAAAATACAACAATCCCTGTATCAGGTGAGTTTCTAACAGAAATCATTTTCCTTTACTTTATTGCCTGTTTCTTCAGCCACTTTTCCTTTTAAAATAAAGTGAAAGTTGTAATTTCGCTTTTTTGGACTTATATAACCAGTGAGCATTATGGCGTATTTTCTTCAATTAAAAATAGTTGGCAAGTCAAATTCTACAGTATATTGGAAGAATTATTCACCATGATCAAGTGGGATTCATTCCCGGGCTGCAGGGCTGGTTAAGTATTTACAAATCAATCAACGTGATACATCACATTAGTAGAAGAAAGGATAAGAACCATATGATCCTGTCAATAGACGCAGAAAAAGCATTTGACAAAATACAGCATCCTCTCAATAAAAACCCTTAAGAAAGTTGGGATAGAAGGAACTTACCTTAACATCATAAAAACTGAGAGCTTCCCCCTGAGATCAGGAACCAACAGAGATGTCCACTCTCACCACTGTTTTTTGTTTGTTTGTTTGTTTTTTGTTTTTTGTTTTATTTCTAGGAGAGAGAGAGAGAGACAGCGTGAGCAGGGGAGGGTCAGAGAGAGAGGGAGTCACAGACTGAAACAGGCTCCAGGCTCTGAGCTGGCAGTCAGCACAGAGCCTGACGCGGGGCTCGAACCCACGAACCGCGAGATCATGACCTAAGCGAAAGTCGGACGCTTAACCGACTAAGCCACCCAGGAGCCCCACCACTGTTGTTTAACAGTGTTGTAAATCCTAGCTTAAATTAAAATTTGAATGTCTCCGAAGAAAAGTTGGGCTTGGGAGTCTTAATAACAATGAAACATCAGCAGCCTTCCCTGCACACTTGTCTGACGAGGCTCCCGCACTTTATTGATTCAGACCTTGTCTTAGGTGGCCCGTTTAGGGACCGAGCCTTGCTTCCTGGAGGGGCGTGGCTTTCCTGGAGGGGCGTGGCTTTCCTGGAGGGGCGTGGCTTTCCTGGAGGGGCGTGGCTCTGGAGTCCGATGAACTTGGTTTGAGTCTGGCTCCACCGTTTCCTACGTGGGTGACCTTGAGGAAATCGCATGACTTCTCTCTTTCGTTTCCTCATCCGAAAAATCAGGAATAATAATGCCTCCTCAGACACAAGAAGATGAAATCAAACCGTAAATTTGATACCAGGGACAGAGTAGGTGTGGATGAAAATTAGCCCCTCCCCCAACATGTACTACCAACAGGGTACATGTGTGCCGACATGCAAAGATACCTGTGCGTTCTTGTCCTGCTAATTCTGACCTGAATCCTGCCATATACTGGGCTCTGGATAAATACATGACCTGCAAGGAACAATTCCAGGATGAGGTGAGGGTCAGTATTGTTCCCAAGGCAGCCATCAGCCTCCATGGCGTGACTGAGGATTGCTACGCCACCTTCCCCGTGTCCCTCTCACTGTGCTAGAACACCAGCATTTAAGCAGCGCTCGTGCTGGAGGCTTCCCCAGGAACACAATCCGGGAAAGGTGGTTTCGAAAAGCCCAACTCTGACACCACTTATGTTTCTTGTTCAGAATCTTTACAGTTTCAGTGTAAACTGTATTCAAAAGATTGAGGGATGATGTTGGGTTTGCTGCTGGATGCTCTTCAAACTCAAGACAACCTGTGTTAAGGGCAGTTAATAAAAGGCAAAGGGTGTTAGGCTGTTACGCAGGGAAGCCATTGCACTGGGCATCATGCCCTGCCAGCTGCGGGTTTGAGATGAACTTTCGAGATTAAAAGATAAAAAAATCCTCAGTCCCGGGACGCCTGGAGTGGTTCAGGCAGTTGAGTGTCCACCTTGGGCTCAGGTCATGATCTTGTGGTTTGTGAGTTCGAGCCCCGCGTCAGGCTCTCTGCTATCAACTCGGGAGCTTGCTTCAGATCCTCAGTCCCCCCTCTCTGCCCCTCCTCTACTTGCAATCTCTCTCTCTCTCAAAAATAAACATGAAAAAAGAAAATCCTCAGTCCTGCTGATGTGAAGTTTCAATCCGCTTAAGCAAAAGAACAAGATGGCAGCTGTCTCCTTGTTGCCCTGCATTTGTGGACCATGTTCGTGTCTGTAGGCAACGTGAGGGGGCAGTCGTGGGTTCAGGGCCAGGCCCTGAAACTGAATAGCCAGGGGGTTTCATGTGAGGAAAAATGCAAGAGACGGTGAAGTTCAAGGTAAACAAAGGGTGATTTAAGGTTGTGGGAAGATCACAAAGCCTACTGCCAACTTGCTGAGCCTGGAGAAGGTCAGAGAGGAGGGTTAGTGAGCAGGTTCATTTGGGAAGTGGGCGTTAGGCCACTGGTGTGTGGTACACATGCTGTGCTTCGCTGCCCGCACATGTGCATGGCCTGATCTGTCTCCCTGTAGCTCTCTGCCTAGTGTCCCCAAGCCACCCTGATGACAGCAGGAGCCAACCCCCCCGACCCGTCCGTGCCCGTCCGTGCCTCCCTTCTTCCTAACCTTCTGCCCTTGTTTATCTTGCCTGTCTCCCTCCAAAACTTAAGCCTTTCAAGGTCAAGGAGTTGTTTACTGCCGTATCCTTCAAGCCTGGACAAGGGAGGGGGCTCAGCAAATGTTTGTTGAATGAGCAGATGCATTGAGAAAACACATTTGAGGCTATTTTGATGGTTTCACCTCAGTCCTGTTTTGTTTTTTAAATAAGAGATTGATCTTTCCAACCTCAATCTTACCAATAGTGGTTCCTCTTAGAAACGAGGCCTCGTGGTAAGGGGGAGAGTCCCAACTTTACATTTCTTTCTTTTTTTTTTTTATGTTTTATTTATTTCTAGGAGAGATAGAGAGAGACAGCGTGAGCAGGGGAGGGTCAGAGAGAGAGGGAGTCACAGACTGAAACAGACTCCAGGCTCCAGGCTGGCAGTCAGCACAGAGCCCAATGCGGGGCCCGAACCCACGAACCGCGAGATCGTGACCTAAGTGAAAGTCGGACGCTTAACCAACTAAGCCACCCAGGCGCCCCCCAACTTTACATTTCAAGTAATGTTTAGCCAGTAGCTACTTTTGGAATTCTGTTTTGGGGAGATATATCAAAATATATTCCAAGTATATTGAAGAATTGACTATAAAAAACCCGAGAAAGAAGAAGACAGTAAACAAGATATTTAGTCATGCTTGTGATGAAATAAAGCTTCTTAAGTTTGGGAGCAACAAATGGAATTTAAAAATAATTCTTTTTTTTTAATTTGAGGGAGAGAGCGTGTAAGTCTCGGAGAGGGGTAGAGGGAGAGAGACTCCCAAGCAGGCTCCACACTCCACATAGAGCCCAACAAGGGGCTCGATCCCACAACCTTGGGCTGAGCCAAAAATCATGAGCTGAGCCAAAAATCAAGAGTCAGATGCTCAACTGACAGAGCCACCCAGGTGCCCCAACATATGGGATTTTTAATAGAAACTTTAATGACTTGGAAATATTTAGTGAAAATGTTTAAAATATAGTAATATTTAAAAAGTAAACAGGGCCCCAAGCTAAATGACGGCAAGCCAAGAACAAGGCTTTTGTGGAGAAATCAAGGCCGCTCTGCTTTGACAAGGGGAGCTTGTACGAAGCAAGAGAACATGGCCCCCAAGATGCCAACACGAAGTGAGCTCTGAGAATTCGGGGAGCCCTGGGGAGGGCCCCGGAGGTTTGGGGTGGGTCAGCAAAGGGGGATCAGTGCCAGGGCCTTGGCACTTTAGCTCACTGTTCTCTGAGGCCTTGCCCCCACTGGCTGGTCTCAAAGCTGGGCCAGACCCCCCCACGAACACACAGATAACAGCACAAACATGCATCTTCAGGGGCCTCTTGGGAACAGTGATGAGGGGTGTAGCAAGGAGACGAGGTTCTCTGTGTTTCTCCGACCCCTCTCCTACCTTCTGCCTTCCCATCTTCAGCTCTGGGATAGGGTCGGACAGAGAGAAAGGGAAGGGCAAAGCATCTAAAGGTTTGTCCATTTTCTTGTTGCTGAAGCAACTAACGTAGAACTGGTGTACCTCTAGCGCCTGGGTAGGAAGTGGTCGTGTTGAACAAGAGACGGAGACGGCCATCCTGAGCCGAGTTGTTAAACAAGCTTCCTCGGTAGCAAAGGCTTAAAAACATCAGTCGACCTCTTTCAGTTGACCTATTTCATTCCTGACTTTGCACGGCACTGTTACCTGAAACCCGTGTATGTGGGAGCAGTGACCTTACAGTTTGCGAGGACCCGGTTCCTATAAGCATGTGGCTCAGTTCACGTGCACTAAGCAGAGTGCCTGTATCAGTAAATAAACAAATTTAAGGTAATCACAGTACGACACTACCAGAAAAAAGAAAGTGGGGTGTGTGTGTGTGTGTGTGGGCGCGCATATGTGTGTGTGTGCACGCACGCGCACGTGTGTGTGTGGTTTCTCGTGCTAGTAAATCTTAGTTCCTTTGAGCTAGTTTTCTGATTTCAAAATACATTAGCCATTTCATGCTCTGGCTCATACCCACCTCATAACTAGAGGTGAGGGAACATGATCCCTAGATGTGGTTTTCTCTTAACTAGGTGATTATTGGTGGTGGGTGCTATTTGGGCATTCACATATTTTTTTCCTTCTGTTTTTCCTTTTGTTGCTGTGGAGGCTGTATTACGTTGCCTGACGATATACTTCCTACAACAGGTTATGTTTTAATGCTTTTTCAGAGTGTTAATTGGCTCTGGAGGGTTTCAAAGGACCACTTTTGGTTTGGTATGTGTTAGTTAGGTCTTTCTCAACTGGAGAAGCCGTGGTATTTACTTCTAATCTGAGATGGATTCTATTTTAGAAAGTCTCACCTATGATTATTGCCGTCTGTATGTCCTTTAAAACTAAAGCCATCCACCGTCTAAATACCAGAAGTGCTCTGTAACTTCAGGCATGGTTTTAACACTTCCCAAACCCCAGCGTGCTGTGCTGGTCTGCCTTTTCTTCCACAGCTCTTCACTGTGTGAGTAGCTCTAAAGAGATTAGTGGTTTCTAGCCAAATTAGACCCACACCAGAGTTTTTTTTTAACCAGCTTTTAAAAGATAATAGGATGTGAATTCTACAATTCAGCCATTAGACAATTCAGTGGTTTTTAGGATATTCACACGTGTGTAGCCATCACCACATTCAATTTTAGAACATTCTCATCACCCCAAAGAGAAACCCCATCCCCATTAGCAGTCCTCTCCCACCCCTGCTCAGCCGTAGGCAACCTCTAAAGATTTGCCTGATCTAGATGTTTCATATAAATGGAATCATATAACACTTGGCTGTTTGTGCCTGGCTTCTTTCACTCAGCCTAAGTGAAAAGGTCATTCCTGTTCATACCTCTTTTTATAATAAATGTTTTGTGTTGCTATCTTTTAACCTCTTAGAGTTAAACTCTTAGACTGTATAACCAACCTACATATGTAACTTGGGAAATTAATATAATATCCTAGGGGCGCCTGGCTGGCTCAGTCGGTAGAGCATGTGACTCTTGATCTCAGGATTGTGAGGTCAAGCTCCACATTGATGCAGAGATTACTTAAAATGTATATATAATCCAAACATAAGAAGACAGATGAGAAGTCAAGTAAAATAACATGCATTTTAATATGTGCTCATATAGGAGTTTTCGAGAAGACACAGTGAGGTAGTTAGATGCACCTGTACGTAAAATCGTATGTGATGGTGCCCAACAGACTCATAAGGGTGTGTTGCATTTGGCAATTGAGACACCGCGAATGGTGTTGCCTTAGATGATGTGATTTTACATAATGGGAAACATACTTGGTTTGGACTTTACCCATCTCCCTGTGATTTATGTGGTAGTGACATCCTTGGGAAAGTAAGAGTATGATAAAACTACACAGAAAGAACTTTTTGTTTGTAGGTAAACATAAAATCAGGGTCTCATGGCAGATCGCTATGAACAAGTATTTCACCTGTGTGCGGGACCAGCCGGACATAAACAGTTTGTGTCAGCACGTGGGAGAGTCTGGCTGTGTACTCTCCCCAAGACAGTGGGGGTGCGCCGGCCCTCTGAGCACTAAATTCTAGTCACTGTGACAATCCAAAAAAAATTGCATTCCGAAACGTCCCCTAGGAGGCAGTCGTGCGCCCATAGAGGACCTCTATGGGGTCGACTTTGTGATGTGGACTTCATCCATGAATGTCTCTTATTAAGCTTTTTCCTCTCTGAACTGTTGAAATTATTGGCCATCCTCTTATAAACAAGAGGAAACCTGGTAACCTCTTCAGACATGATCAAAAGGGAGTAAATACCCTTCATCTGCTGGTCCACCCCCACCGCCCCCGGCCCCTGCTGAAGTCCCACTTCTGAAATGTTGCCTTGTCAAAGCGATACCAGAACGTCACTCGTGCAGAGCTCCGAGGAGCCGTTCGGTCTGCACCTCCTTTTGATGTTTACTGCGACTGTTGCATGTTATGAATTATCTTTTGATGGGGACATCTTCTAAGCGTCCCCCACTGTGCCTGGGGCCTGCCTTCTGCCGGAGAGCGTATGTTTGTGCGGTGGGGGAATGAATGGGATGCTGTGAGACCTTGGTTGTTAAACTCTCACTTGTGTACCCCTAAAATAATAATGAAAATCTATGAATCCCCTTATGCATGGTTAACTTGACATCTAACACTTTTCATCCGAAGTTAAAAAAAATTTTTTTTACATGTTGATTTATTTGTTTTGAGAGAGAGAATGAATGAGCTGGGGAAGGGGAGAGAGAAAGGAAGAGAGAGAATCCTAAGCAGGACTCTCCACTGCTCTGCGTCCACTGCATCCAGCGCAGAGCAGGACGTGGAGCTTGAACTCACGAACTGTGAGATCGTGATCTGAGCCAAAATCAAGAGTTGGACGCTTAACCAACTGAGCCACCCAGGCGGTTCCTCATCCAAAGTTTAAATAATTGCAAAGGATATAATTTTTAACATAGGATGAATGTTGGTGTTCAGGAGATTTGTCTGTGAATCTAAATGCTGTACCTATTTTAGGCCTATCATCATCCATGTAAAACTCTTTGAAGCTCTTTCCTAGTCAAACTTTTATGCTGTTATTTTATCTCCTTGAAGTCATATTGCCATTCCAATTCCCCCACATAATTTTATACTAACGTAACACATTTATATGCTTTAAAATCTTTTGTCGATCACCCTAATATATTTCTCTGCCACAAAAATGAGGAATGTTCTGTGATCATAAAGATTTAGAAGTGAAAAAAATTCTTCTGGATTGAATTCTCCTTATAATGATTAATGGTCAGGGGCGTATGGGTGGCTTAGTCGGTTGAGCATCCGACTTAGGCTCAGGTCATGATCTCATAGTTCATGTCCCAGTGATCACATCTGTCTTCCAGTGCGAAGGTGAAATGAGGCATGCAGTTTGTCCCCTGGATGAGCAAGGTGCACCATCTTAAATAGCTCTCTTTGGCACGTCTCTGGAAATTAAGCGTTCTTGAATAGCAGCTAGGTCGTGGAAGAGGCGAGGTTGTTAGGTGGAAGTTGTCTTCGGTCCCTCTGCCCGGGCCTAGAATATACCGCAATCCAGAATGATGCAGCAGGGATCCAAACCCTTCATTTCTAAATGCCACACTTGGCGCTTATCAAAATGGGTCTGTAATGGGAAATGATCGCTGGTTTGTGGTATTCGATTAAAAGATCTTTTTTACAGTCATCAGTATTTCGAATTACTCCTCCAGGAGATTTCTGTGTCCCAGGCTGTGCCTGGGTTAGACCCAGGGAGGGTGAGAAGTATTCCATTCACGTAGTGGGGGTAGGGAACAGTTTAAAAAGGAGGTTTAGAGGTCGAGCTTGGGTGTGCCTGGACTCCAAGCTCATTCTGAAATAGCCTTGTGTTGGGAGTGAATGCATGTGGCAGGCTGAGGCTCTGGGGGTATTTGCCCTTAAAGCTGATGCACCTGCCTGCCCTCTTGGAAAGATATTTTGCCCCAGGTTGAAGATGGCTGTATTTTATGACATTTATGGTCCTCATTAATCATGAGAATCTGGTAGCTATGTTGTGCACTGAGTCCTAGAAAGACAAGAATGTGTAAAAAGTGGCACTTGTGTTTGGAAGTCAGAGAATTTGTGTTTTTTCTCCCTCTTCTCTTCTTTCCCTCCACTTTTTCTGCCCTACTCTTTCCTGGAATTTTTTTTTTTTTTTTTTTAAATTTCTGAGAGAGAGACAGCGTGAGCAGGGGAGGATCAGAGAAAGAGGGAGACACAGAATCTGAAGCAGCGCCAGGCTCTGAGCGAGCTGTCAGCACAGAGCCCGACTTGGGGCTTGAACTCACCAACTGGGAGATCATGACCTGAGCTGAAGTCGGACGCCCAACCGACTGAGCCACCCAGACGCCCCTCCTGGAAATTATTTAAGGCAATTTATAAGAGTGCTAAAACCTGTCAGATGCTAATTAGAATTGGGAGGGAGAAAGAAGCAGTGGTAGAGACAGAGGTGGTTGGGGACACACAGCCACAGCAATGGTAGGAATGGCTCTCTGGACCCAAGGTTCTTGTCAGGCAGGTGGGTCTCGTGCACTAGGATGTGGATGGGGTCCCAAGGCCACGGGTGTGGATAAGAAACAGGTTGTAAGGGCACCTGGGGGCCCCAGTTGGGTAAGCATCTGACTTTGGCTCAGATCATGATCTCACGGTTCCTGAGTTCTGTGCTGTCACCTTGGAGCCCACTTTGGATCCTCTGTCCCCCCCCAACCCCTCCCCCACTTAGCGCTTGTGCGCGCTCTCTCTCTCTCTCTCTCTCTTTCTCTCTCTCCCTCCCCCCCTCAAAAATACACATAAAAAAAAGGGGGGCACTGGGTGGCTCACTTGGTGAAACTAAGCATCCGACTCTTGATTTCGGCTTGGGTCATGATCTAACCTGAGTTCAGAACCACGGTTCCTGAGTTCACTCTGCACACAGGGCTCTGCGCTAACAGTGTGGAGCCTGCCTGGGGCGCGTCTGCGCACGCGCACTCTCTCCTGTCTCTCTCAACATAAATAAGTCAACTTAAAAAATTTAAAACACTTCAAAATTTGCTTAGGAATCAGTAGCCAGTCCTGTGATAAATTTGGTTCTCCTTTTTGTAATTTACAATTTTCAAATAGATATTTCTGAAAAAGAGAAAGCTCTTAACCTAACTGTTGAAAATTTTTCTTTACTCCATAGCCTTGTTTTTGGAGGAAGGTGGGTGTGTGTGTGTGTGTGTATGAACAAGCTTCTGCTGGGAGGAAATACAGCCAATTTGGGACTGAATGGTTCCTGGCCCATGCGGTCACCCCGTGGCCATAGGACTGTCCCCCTGCCCCAGCCTGGCCCGTCCCCACATCTCTGCCTCCTGGGGCATTGGAGCTGCCAATACCCAAATGTTCAGGGAGGGGTGTCCGGGGGAGTCACCTTTTCCCCCTCCCCCTGCTTCCTGGCCCAGGACAGGAACTCCTCATTGGAGTTGGGGGCGGGGGGTGAAGGGACACGGAAAACGCAGCAAGAATTCAACCAGGGCTTTAGCACTTGTTGGCTGATGCCACCCTGCTGTCCCCCAGTCCCAGAATCTCCGGAGGTGGCCACAGTGCAGTCCCCGCCCCCGCACCCCACCCCCATGCCCATGGCACCTCTCCCTTCCCTTCACCCTTCCGTGGGGCTCAGCGCACCGAGGAGGCCTGTGCAGGGTCCAGTCTCTTGTGCAGCATGTGGTGGTGCCTTCCTGAGGCTGGGCTCGGTCTGTGCTGATGCGGGGCTGGCCTCCAGGAGCCTGCTCCCTGGGAAGTGCCTGCAAGCCTGGGCAGGGGTGGGGTGGGGGGGTGGAGGATGGGAGCCCCAAAGAGCAGTGTGGTCTCTCCTGCTTTCCCCAGCTCCCCAACCAGGGTGGAGGTCGGGCAGACTTGAGCATACACCTGTTCTACAGCTTTCTGAATCCTGCACAGCAGACCCCACGCAGACCCCACGCAGGGCTGCTGAGGCCGGGTTGGGGGTTGGCGAGCTGCCCCGGGGTTACTGCCACATGCGCCCTCTGCCCACGCTCTGTTCCAAGCCCTTCTTTGCATGCAGAGAGAATGCATACGTATGGAAAGGTCAGCAGCCGCGTCAAGGTGCAAATCCACATCTGGCACACTCTTTAATGTATTTATAGAAAAGAAAGAGGTAAAGCCCTAGAAGCACTGCAGCCCTAGAGATATTTGATGAAAAAGAATGGAAAGTGACTAACTTTCCTTTTCCCTCTGCCTCTGCCCCCTCCCCTCCCCTCCCCTCCCAGAACCCATTTTAGGGAAGGGGGAGTGAAGAGGACCGCAAAAGGCACAAAATCAACCAGGGCTTTAGCACTTGTTGGCTGATGCCACCCTGCTGTCCCCCAGTCCCAGAATCTCCGGAGGTGGCCACAGTGCAGTCCCCGCCCCCGCACCCCACCCCCATGCCCATGGCACCTCTCCCTTCCCTTCACCCTTCCGTGGGGCTCAGCGCACCGAGGAGGCCTGTGCAGGGTCCAGTCTCTTGTGCAGCATGTGGTGGTGCCTTCCTGAGGCTGGGCTCGGTCTGTGCTGATGCGGGGCTGGCCTCCAGGAGCCTGCTCCCTGGGAAGTGCCTGCAAGCCTGGGCAGGGGTGGGGTGGGGGGGTGGAGGATGGGAGCCCCAAAGAGCAGTGTGGTCTCTCCTGCTTTCCCCAGCTCCCCAACCAGGGTGGAGGTCGGGCAGACTTGAGCATACACCTGTTCTACAGCTTTCTGAATCCTGCACAGCAGACCCCACGCAGACCCCACGCAGGGCTGCTGAGGCCGGGTTGGGGGTTGGCGAGCTGCCCCGGGGTTACTGCCACATGCGCCCTCTGCCCACGCTCTGTTCCAAGCCCTTCTTTGCATGCAGAGAGAATGCATACGTATGGAAAGGTCAGCAGCCGCGTCAAGGTGCAAATCCACATCTGGCACACTCTTTAATGTATTTATAGAAAAGAAAGAGGTAAAGCCCTAGAAGCACTGCAGCCCTAGAGATATTTGATGAAAAAGAATGGAAAGTGACTAACTTTCCTTTTCCCTCTGCCTCTGCCCCCTCCCCTCCCCTCCCCTCCCAGACCCATTTTAGGGAAGGGATGGAGCATGAAGAGAAGACCGCAAAAGGAACAAAATCAAGTATAAAACCCCGTGAGATGTATGGGGTGGGGGGGTGGGGAAGAGCTGAAGCACACTAGCGGTTTATTTTATTTTATTTATTTTTTATTTTTGTTTTTTTAAATGTTTTATTTATTTCTAGGAGAGAGAGAGAGAGACAGCATGAGCAGGGGAGGGTCAGAGAGAGAGGGAGTCACAGACTGAAACAGGCTCCAGGCTCTGAGCTGGCAGTCAGCACAGAGCCCGACGCGGGGCTCGAACCCACGAACCGCGAGATCATGACCTGAGCGAAAGTCGGACGCTTAACTGACTAAGCCACCCAGGCGCCCCTGTTTATTTTATTTTTTAAAGTTTGTTTAAGTAGTCTCCGCACCCAACATGGGGATTGAACTCACAACCCTGAGGTCGAGAGTTGTCTGCTCTTCTGATTGAGTCAGCCCGGTGCCCCCAAGGTAGGTTTTTTTCTTTTTAAGCTTATTTATTTATTTTTGAGAGCGAGCTGGGAAGGACAGAGAGGGAGAGAGAGGATCCCAAACAGATTCTGCACCGTCAGCGCAGAGCCCGACACAGGGCTTGAACTCACCAACCGCCAGATCACGCATGACCCTAGGGAAAATCAGAAATCAGGTGCTTAACAAACTGAGCCACCCAGGCGCCCTGTCCAAGGTAGCTTTTTAATAGAGTATGCATACTTAAGGGCTACGGAAGTTTTTTTTTGTTTTTTTTTTATAAATTCTTTTTAATGCTTTATTTATGTCTAGGAGAGAGAGAGAGAGAGACAATGTGAGCAGGGGAGGGTCAGAGAGAGAGGGAGTCACAGACTCCGAAACAGGCTCCAGGCTCCGAGCTGGCAGTCAGCACAGAGCCCGACGCGGGGCTCAAACCCACGAACCGCGAGATCATGACCCGAGCGAACGTCGGACGCTTAACCGACTAAGCCACCCAGGCGCCCCAGGAAGTTTTGTATCAAAGCGAGTTTTAATTTGTGTCAGGAATGACTTGAAGAGTTTGTACAAGCTGGGGGTGGTGATTGCAGACAACAGAAATTGGCTCCTATCTCATGTCCAGGAAAGGAATGGGTCGGAGGCTGGACCTTGGGTAGCTCACAAAAGTGAGCGGAAGTTCGGAGGATGAGGCTGGGAGAACCACAATGCCAGCGTCTCTGGTGGGGCCGCTTCTGTCTGTGCCCCTCCTCCCCCAGGGTCCAGGCTGCCCCCAGGGTCCAGGCTGCGTGGGCTCTCCAGCCAAAGAGAGTTTGGGAGGCCTGCAAGCCCCTGGGGTCTGTGGCCTCCGCCTTCCCTCCCTGATGCTCCCAGGAGCTCCTCTGCCCACTGGAAGGAGACGCACGGGCTCGGCCAAAAGCTGCCAAAGTCCTTCTTTTCCATTGACCCTGATGAGATCATGATTATGTTTCCCAGCTGGATAAAATGATGCAATTTCATAGATCTTGTACCCTCTGCAATAGTGAAATGTATATATGTCTCTGCACATAGATTTGCGTATAGTCTCTTTGTGAACAATAACGAGGGAGCCTATTAGCGCACAATTATTGACGAACTGATTGCGCACAAAGAGGCCTTTTCCAGGTATGTTACTGAGAACCTGCGGTTTTCTCCTCCCCAAACTGGGCATGTAGCAAACTACTTCAGTTCAACATTTTCTGGGTCATTGTTAAAATAACATGGCTTAAATGGAATTTATTCACAGTGCTGTTATATCAATATATTCTTTATTATTCTAGGATTAGATTTCTGTGTATAACAAGAATGTTGTTATTGTGTTCCGAGAGGATTTTATTATTACCATTCTAGAATGGGCCTTTTATTCCATCCCCATCTCTATTTTCTCCTTCATTAACTAAGAAGCAAATTAGACTTGCATTTAGTCGATGTCTGCTAAATGTTATTTTTAGAAGCCTTCTCACCTCTTTCTCGCTCCTCTGGGGTTTCTTCTTTCTTTCCTTAACTCTGAGTTGCCCTCTGAGTCACTGCAATCAAAATCAGTGCCCTCCTGATATTGGTTCAGTATGTAAAACAGATTGTTTATTTGCTCTTGGGATAGGAGAGCTCTTTTGAAGCTTAAAAAAGCCAAGGGAAATTGATAAAGGAAAGGTTGGTAGGTTTCTCTATGGTAGTAAATTTCTCTATGTCAAGTAACACTGTGAAATGGGTGACCAATGGAGAAAACGTATTTGGAAGACAGAAAGTAATCCAAGGGTTAATGTTTTCAGTACACAAAAAAGTTGCACAGTTGAAAAAAGGGTAAAGGAAGTAAGCAGCCAGTTCCCAGTGGATGCGATCAGGTGACCGGTGAAAGTGCGGAAAAATGTCCGAATATCATTATTAATAAAAATGAAAAATACATAACTTTTGCACGTTAAACTGTGAAAATTAAAAGGTATTTGGGCAAATGTGTGGGAATAAGGGTATTTCACACTGGTTTGGTATGGAATTAACACAGCCTTTCTGGAGTGTCCTGTGTAACACACGTCTTGAAATGTGCATACATCTATATTTTTAATATAATTTATTGTCATATTGGTTTCCATACAACACCCAGTGCATATATTTTGACATGACAATTTGGTTTGTTGAATTTAACCCAAGAAGATTAATATGGAGGCACAAAATTATAGATGTGAACACATCTATTGCTCCTCTTTTTAGTAAACAGAAACAGACAGGAAGTTAAATTTCATATCCATGTAACTGTTGTAGAACAGGTAAAAACTGTAAAACAGATCAAAAACCAGTAGCTACAGTATGACCCAATTACTTTAAAAAAAGTAAAGAAATAAAAAGGTTTGTGCATGTATCTAAAGAAGAGGAGAAAAGTTGACTTAGAGTGCACTAAAGGCAGTTTTTTGGGAGTTTTGGAATTATGGGAGACATCCCCGCCTTCTCTGTGATTCTTCCGAATTTTCTAAAATGTCTTCTGTGAGCATGTATTGCTGCTATAAAACAGGAAGAGAACACAATCAATCCTGTTGACGGAAATAGAGAGCCAGTGATTTTGCAAAGTAACTATTAGAAGATGCTTATCTTTCTATCTCTGTGATGTCCCAGCCCTTTGGGAGGTTTTACCCAAATATTATTTTGGGTTTTGCAATTTCACCATATGCAACATTTTAAATAAAAATAACTTTTGAGAATTTATATTGAGGTACCTTGGATATCAGTTACTTGGTTTATTTGCAGTTCTAACAAACTGAGACCAATTATTTGGATAGTACATAAGATGCTAGTATTTACGTCTGCTGTTAATGCTGACTAGAACTTTCTGTGCTGATGCCATTGGCACTATGAAATTCCTTTCACATGATTCATAGACCTGCATCTTTGCTGAAACTCGGATGATCATGACTTTAGTGTGCTGTGATACTAGCTCTTTCTTATCCAGTCCATCACTTTTTATACCAGGTCCTGTGCTGCGCACTTGACTTTTTTTTTTTTTTTAAAGGCAATTTTGCCCTCCAGGCTTTCATTTCAGTGTTTAAAGAATCCCAGCATCTGGTGCCATCGGTAGATTCTGAACCCCAGGTAGTTCTGCCCAGCCCTCAGGTTCCCTCCTGAGACTTTTCACTTACAAGACTGTGGTGATTTGCTGCAAAAGAGAAAAATACAATCATTTCACATTGTGGCAATGGTGGTGTTCTTACCATCGACCCTCACTATTTTAAAACGAGGGGGAGGAGGAGTTTAAAATTCGTTTAAGCTGGATGGCCAAGGCAGTGAGCCACATGAATTAGATTTTTGTGTTTTTGAAAAGGCTACAGAAGTTGCAAGAGCTGTTCTTGGAATGGCCTTGTGAAAATCCCCGGCCGCTGGACAGAGGAGGGGCGAGGGCTCTAAGTCAGGCATTGTGGGACCAACTGGCAAAGACGGGGTTTATTGACGGGAATGTTGCTGAAGACGCACACGGAGTTGAGCTGTTTGCTTTCAGATTTAGCCGTTGTTTAGACAAGCGCGGTTCTTTATTCTTGGTCAGACCTGAGCCCGCCGAGCCTCAAGGTTGAAAAGTAAAAAGGGAACTTAAGAAGAGAAAGTTCTCTCTCAACTTGGGTTTCTCTGTGTTATACTGACTTTCCGTCAGCGTTTTTTTTTGTTGTTGTTCTTAACGCCGTTTCTTCCCATCCTACTGACCGAAGGATTCTTGTTTTAGAACTGACTTCATGCTTGCATAATCCAGTTTCTTTTTCATTACATCACGAACAAAGCAAATAATAATCAAAACACGGCCAAGAGAAAAAATGGAATAGATCCTCCCCCGAAGAAGCACATGGAAACTCAAGAGAACCGCGAGCCCTGGCTGGGTACACGGGTTCAGGCTCCCTACAGGTGCTTGGCATAGGGCCTGAAGGTCTCAGAAAGAGGACAGAGACCCAACATAGATTGAATGCTTCCTGTGTACAACCTTGAGAAACGAACATATACTGAGTGCCTACTGTATACCAACCTGTAATGCTCTAGAAGGTGGCAGTACTCCCATTTTATAAATGAGGAAACAAGCGATCACCCAGCCAGAATGTGCAGAATTCAGGTTTGTCTAACCTTGCTTTTTCTTCTTTCTCTGGAAAGAGAATAATTCCATGGTCTGGGTCATCAAAAAAATAAAAAAATGGGGTGGGTGGGTGGGAAGGAGGGCAGATATGCCAGTGGCCATCACTCTGAGCTCATGGAAAAGAAGCGGGTCAGGCCTATTTCTTACCCCTGTCAAAGCATGCCATTTTGATGCCTGGGGTACTTGGACATTTATACCTACTTGGTGATCCTAAAAATCAAACTGTTAACCTTTCAGTTTTAAGGAAAATCACCCCGTAGGGTGTGAGGTGGACACCCCTCCTCTCCGCTGACCACCTACCCTCGGGGTCTTGCCCCACCCCTGGGGCCACAGCTGTTGAACAGCACAGGAGTCTTGCATTGTTGGAGCACCGGCCTAGAAGTTTCTAGAAGCGTGCTTCCAGTATTACCTCTGTGGTGTGTGAACTTGTCACACTGTGGAGCAGTTTTCATTTTTGCATACTTAGGGGAGAATAACATTTGCCACTGTTTCACCAGTTGTAAACTTGATGATTTTCCCATGAAGGCCGGACAGGGTGCCTACGGTAGAAATGGTAAATGCTCCCCGTTGCAAGGTCAGCGCAGCTAAGAGTGCTAAGTTGCATGTCACAGTACGGACTTTTCTGGAAGTGACGCCTGCCCTTTTTCATTCTGCTTATTCCTCACCTCCCTGGGACCTTCTAACAGCAGACCCCCTCCCCGTGCCCCCCCTCTCCCGCCGGGCACTGAGCAGCAGCTGTGAGGGTGGAAGGGAAAGGGAAGGAAAGCAGAGGCATCATCCAGCCACCACGGTGGAGAAAAAGGTGTGCAGTTAATGCCTGGAGGAAAAAGCTTGTTGCTATTTTTGTTGCCATTTGTTGCTATTTGTCCACAATCGAAACGGACAGAAGTTGTTATTAAACCCATTTCCTGTGCTTTTAAAAAAATTTGTGGTTGAAGCAAATAGAAGCATAAAAAATCAAGTCCACCTAAGCTTGAAAAGAAACTCGCAGTGGTGGATTTGCACGTTGGCCTTAATTGGCCCAATTGACCTTCTCTGCTGTATTTACAATTGCCTTAAAATTGTAAGCAGATGTTTGAAACCCATTCTTTAATAGGTCTGCAACATCTGTTTCACCAGGGCTGCTGCCCACCAAAGCAGTCGTAATTAGGGAGCGCCTAATGCATACATCTTTTCTTATGGACCCAATCGATCGGATTTCTCCCTCGGGTATTAAAGTCGACCCTTATTCTTGCTTTTATTTGAATACGTTTTGCATTATATTTTCTTACACGGGAGAACAGTATGCCAGCCCAGCGTGTGTGCGTGCACACACACATACACTCATACACCCCAAGATAGTCATTCTCTATAATGAATTTTTTAAATGGTGTTTGTGTAAGTCATTAACAATGGGTGGAAGATGTTTGTGCGTACAGTTGTAAACCCTTGAAAATGTGTGAAGACTTTTTGTTTTGTTTTTTTCCTTTTGTGTTTGTTCTAAATGACGCATTTCCTGAAAACCAGCAAGGAGAAAATGTGGAAATCCAAAAAGCTGGAGTGGAGCATTTATTTTCTTTTATTTTTAATTAATAGGCTTCTTTTTTTTTTTTAAATATTTTTATTTTTTTATTTCTAGGATAGAGAGAGACAGCGTGAACAGGGGAGGGTCAGAGAGAGAGGGAGACACAGACTCTGAAACAGGCTCCAGGCTCTGAGCTGGCAGTCAGCACAGAGCCCGACGCGGGGCTCGAACCTGAACCGCGAGATCATGACCTAAGCGAAAGTCGGACGCTTAACCGACTAAGCCACCCAGGCGCCCCAATAGGCTTCATTTTTGAGAGATGTTTTAGGTTTATAGAAAGATTAATGGAGGGAATTCTCGTATATTCCCTCCCTTGTCTCTCTCTGCCTCTAGTTTCCTATTATTAACATCTTGCCTTTGTGTGGTATGTTTGTTAAAATTGATGGACCTACAGGGGTACATTGTTATTAATTGTAAGTATCATTTACATTACTGTTCCCTCTTTGTGTTGTACATCATGGGGGTTTGGACAAATGTATAATGACAAGGATCTATCATTACAGTGTCACACAGAGGAGTTCCATTGACCTAAGGAATCCCCTTTGTTCTCCCTGTGGAACAGAGCATTATAGACTGAAGTATTCTTGAGGATGTGTTCACTTTATTTTATTTTATTTTATTTTATTTTATTTTATTTTATTTTTATTTCTAGAAGAGAGAGAGACACCGTGAGCAGGGGAGGGTCAGAGAGAGAGGGAGTCACAGACTGAAACAGGCTCCAGGCTCTGAGCTGCCAGTCAGCACAGAGCCCGACGCGGGGCTCGAACCCACGAACCACGAGATCATGACCTAAGCGAAAGTCGGATGCTTAACCGACTAAACCACCCAGGCGCCCCAGGATGTGTTTACTTTAAAAAGAACTTATTTCTCATGCATAGTGGTCTGAAGAAATAGTCATTTTGAGGTTTTAGAACTGACTGTACAGAACTTAAGAGGACTTCATTTTTTTCACGTGCTTTGCATCTTATAAGAACTTTGCATTTTTATAAATTTTGCTAAATTTGATATGGTATGATGTATGCCTAATAATTAGAAATTTCTATAAATCGCTAGGATTCATTTCAGTTCCTTACAAATAAATTAATCTTTTAAGGCTTCATTTCTTTAAAATTGTATTTTAGGGACGCCTTGGTGGCTCAGACGGTCAAGCGTCTGACTCTTGAATTTGGCTCAAGTCATGATCCCAGCCAGGGTCATGGGATCGAGCTCCTGCTGAGCATGGAGTCTGATTAAGATTCTCTCTCTCTCCCTCTGCCCCCTCCCCTTGCTGCATGCTCTCTCTCTAAAATAAAAAGAGAGGGGCGCCTGGGTGGCCTAGTCGGTTAAGCGTCCGACTTTCGCTTAGGTCATGATCTCGCGGTTCGTGGGTTTGAGCCCCGCGTCAGGCTCTGTGCTGACTGCCAGCTCAGGGCCTGGAGCCTGTTTCAGAGTCTGTGTCTCCCTCTCTCTGACCCTCCCCTGCTCATGCTGTCTCTCTCTCTCTTTCCTAGAAATAAATAAAAATATTTAAAATAAAATAAAATAAAGTAAAATAAAAAGAGTAAAACAAGGAAATCATGGGCAGGAGAATACATTTGCATCTGGCACATGTCCCCTCTTGACAGGTGGTTACCATGATTTCGGGCAGTGGCATTCAGGGCTGAGAGTAGGGTGGTATGCGCTGCCCTTGGTCCATGGCATTGAGTGGGGTACAGACTTTTTGTCAGTAGTGGAGGTAGATGTTTAAAACTTCTTTATGAAAGTATAATATGCATACAGAAAAATACACATACGCTAAGGGTGCAGCATTTGAATTTCTACATACTAAATTCATTGTGTAAATAAATGAAGAAATAGAAAGGTCTGGCATCCCAAAGGCAGCTGTCATGGTCCCTTCTGGTCACTGTCCGCCTCTGAGAGGCACTACCCTACCACTATCTGAGTTTGGCACTTGATAGGAATGGAAACATACAGCGTGGACTCTCTGTGTTCCTCCCTGTCAGTACATGTGCTTACTTGGTTCATTGTCATTGCTGTTCTATACTCCACTGGGTGTGGGTGACCATTCCACAGTTGTTTACGCATTCTACTATTGGTGGGCTTTCAGGTGGTTTCTGGTTTGGGGCTATTACCAGTAGTGCTGTTATGAACAAGCTGGTTCCTTTTTTTTTTTTTTTAATATATTTTTATTTCTAGGAAAGAGAGAAAGAGACAGCGTGAGCAGGGAAGGGTCAGAGAGAGAGGGAGACACAGACTCTGAAACAGGCTCCAGGCTCTGAGCTGGCAGTCAGCACAGAGCCCGACGCAGGGCTCGAACCCACGAACCGCGAGATCATGACCTAAGCGAAAGTCGGACGCTTAACCGACTAAGCCACCCAGGCGCCCCATGAACAATCTGGTTCCTTTAATGAACATATGTCATCATTTCTGTTGAGCATATATAGCCAGGAGCAGAATTGTGAGGCTGTAAGGTATGCGCTCATCAGCCTGAGTGTTTTGTTTCAGCCTGCAAAACGGTTTTCCATCCAGCCGTGTATGAGAGTACGGGGTCAGTAGAACTGTCAAGGTCAGCACTAGCATTCTTATTTGGTGACCCTGTGTTATCAACAAAGGGATTTCTAGGATGCCTGGCTTAACTTGTGGCCATGGAGCAGAGCCAAGTCAACCACGGGATACAGCTGGCATTTGTCATTGCTGCGAGCCAGGGATCATGCCTCGTACTGTCACATGCATTAGATCACAAGAGTTGTAAATTGTATTATGCCCATTTTACAGATAGGAAGACTTGCAACATGATGATATAGTTTGTCCAAGCTCATATGTGAATGAGGACAGACCCAAATCCCAGCCTAGGCTCTTGACTCAGGTGCTCTCAGCTACCAGGTTGGGCAGCCCTCACCTTTGCCATAGTCGAGGGCTGACTAAATCCTTTTGCCTTTCAAGGCGGCTGCATTATGGGACTTCTGGATAACACAGGAGGCCATTATTGTTATTCTTTATTCAGGCCTCAAGTGTACATAGTGTTTTACGTTACAGTGTTGATAGTGAACCATGTGCTGATGGCCGAGGCTATTTATTGTCACATTTTGTGAACTCTAGATCTTTATACACACTATTAATTCTTCCTAATATTCAGATGGTGGCTTATTTTGTTGATTTTGTTTGCAGATGGAAGTTACTTAAGTATAAGCCAGCTGAGTTTAAATATTTTTGGCAAATTAAGAAACATCTTTAATTTATAGCACTTAGATAGAAAAGAAGTATCCTCTGAGCATTTTTGGTAGGTGTTTGTGTCCCTAAGCTTTTCTCATTTTTTAATTGAGATACGATTCACATATTGTAAAATTCACCGTCCCTAAAACATGCTTAGCTTCTTATCACTTCCCCTTCCTTCTAAGAAAATGAAAATCTTAATGGATTTTTAAAAAATTTTTTTTAATGTTTTATTTATTTCTAGGAGAGAGAGAAAGCGTGAGCAGGGGAGGGTCAGAGAGAGAGGGAGTCACAGACTGAAACAGGCTCCAGGCTCTGAGCTGGCAGTCAGCACAGAGCCCGCCGCGGGCTCGAACCCACGAGCCGTAAGATCATGACCCAAGCGAAAGTCGGACGCTTAACCGACTAAGCCACCCAGGCGCCCTTAATGGATTTTTTTATTTTAAAGATCACAAGCTTAACCTAAAAGGAATATCATTTATGATATATATATTTCCTTCTCATCCTTTAGCAACATTATTTTATAATCTCCATCCATCTTTACCATGGTGATGGTATTTTTTTAAAATATGGGAGAAATTTATCATCTTTGCATATCATAATTTTACTAATAGCAATTAAAAAATACTTCAAGTGAAATCATTATCAGTTTTAATCAATAATAATTTTCTTTTTAGATAATTGAACATTTTCCTGTGGAGAGTGGTTTTGGAGTTCCTATCCACAGCTGTGGAAGCAAAACTACTTCAACAGTAAACGTAGACAGAATTAAAAACAACTGCCTCTTCCTAGAGATAGGTGATTTTTATATTTGGGACTACTGATTTTTGCCTTAAACCAAATTTAAGTGTTAGGCAATGTGCCTGTCTCAGTTCTGTGATTTTGTAAAAATTAGCAGTAAAATTCCTACCAGGAGGATAAGTAAATCTCTAACATGTTATATGTTTCTTCAATCAAGCCACAGATACTTTTTCTGTTTATGAGCTATTTAAGATCCTTCCTTAACCTTTATTGTGAGTAATGCGTCTTACTAAATATTAGAGTTTGTTTATATTTTGAGGGTTCTTTTTCCTCCATTGGAAAGCACTCGTGCTAACAAATTACAAGGGTACCATTTATAAGCTAAATAACACTTTTGTTGTTCAGTAGTTTTGGCGCTCAGGGAACAAAATGTTAGTTTTAGAATTTATCATTAAGGTAATAGACAGTATTGTGCTATCTTGAATTTTACTTGGGTTAATGCAGTTGGGTTGGAAAACACCTTATAACATCATTTCAGATCCATATTTGGGTTTGAGGAGTCTTAAAACACTGTGAAATTTTCAAAAGTATGCATGTAAGATGTTAATAGTGAATCAAACCCTCTTCCTATGAAGGTTTTGGCCATTTGGGTTTCTTCTGTGATGTACCTGTTAATTTCCTTTGCTCGTATCTTGAGCATTGGCTTTCAAGTTCTTCTGTCTTGTGTACATCTCCTCCTTTGCCGTCTGTCTTCCCGTGTTCTTTCCTTCCAGGGCATCTACCTGTCTCTTCTACCTCCTTCCAAGAAGCACTCCCTAATTGAGCACAAGTGTACTTATGTTTGTATACACAGCAGTGTTCCCTGCCTTACCCACGGGGCGATGTTCAAAGACCTGCAGTGTACGGATAGTACCAAACCCTACACACTTGACCGTGAAGCACTAGGACTGTTAAACCCCAGAGATTGGGGCACCAATCCCTGCAACGTCAAAAAAATCCATGCATGACTTCTGATGCCTCTAAAACTTAACTACAAATAACCTGATGTTGACTGATACCTCACCAATAGCATAGTCAATAACACATATTTTGTATGTTATATACTGTATTCTTATAAGTAAGCTAGAGAAAACAAAGTGTTGTTCAGAAAATTATAGGGGTGCCTGGGTGGCTTAGTCGATTAAGTGTCTGACTTCAGCTCAGGTCATGATCTCATGGTTCGTGGGTTCAAGCCCCACATCATGCTCTATGCTGACAGCTCAGAGCCTGGAGCCTGCTTGGGATTCTGTGTCTCCCTCTCCACCCCTACCTCACTCGTGCTCTATCTCTTAAAAATAAACAAACGTTTTGGGGCGCCTGGGTGGCTTAGTCGGTTAAGCGTCCGACTTTCGCTTGGGTCATGATCTCGCGGTTCGTGGGTTCGAGCCCCGCGTCGGGCTCTGTGCTGACTGCCAGCTCAGCCTGGAGCCTGTTTCAGTCTGTGACTCCCTCTCTCTCTGACCCTCCCCTGCTCATGGTGTCTCTCTCTCTCTCCTAGAAATAAATAAAACATTAAAAAAAATTTTTTTTAAATAAATAAATAAACGTTTAAAAAAATTAAAAAACAAACAACAAAATGAACTCATAAAAAATTATAAAGAAGGAAAAAAAAACCTACAAGGAAGAGAAAATACATTTATAGTGCTGCTCTGTAAAAAATCCACACGTTAAGTGGACCCGTGTGGTCCAAACCCATGTTCTTCAAGGCTCAGCTGTATCTACAGTGTTTTTTCCCATACATACAGACATAAAGTTTAATTTATAAATTAGACACAGGAAGGGATCGACCACAATAGTCATAGAATAGAACAATTATAACAATATTCGATATTGAAAGTTAGGGAAATGCGGTCTGTCAAAATCCCTTACTGCACAGCCCTCCACTTCTTGTGCTGATGGGAGATGATAATGTTTCAAGATGAAGTGAGGTGACCGACGCAGGCACTGTGACTTAGTGTTAGGCTACTGCTGACCTCCTGAGGATATGTCAGATGGGGGATCATCTGCTTCTGGACTCTGGTGGACTGCGGCTAACCGAAACCAGGGACAGGGAAACTGTGGATACGGTGGGGACTGCTGTAGAAAGGAAAGCAAATTCTCACGGAATAATGAGTAACTGCAGCATGTGTGAGAGGGATTTTCGTGCTGGGCACCTTTCCCGCCTGCCTCCCAACATGCGAATGTAAGGAAGATGGCCAACACTTTCAGGCTCCTTTGTGCAAGATGGCCATCCACGTGTGAGTGAAACAAGCTTTTCTGCCTTTCGGTCCGGTATTTCCTAAAAAGCAACACTGGAAGACGTGTCATTGTTTTATGAAGTGACCTGCTAATGCTGTCCATTGACCTCTTGTGTCTTTTCAGCCATGGCTATTTGCACAGCACTCGCCTCTCTGAAGCACCGTTCATTTCATTCCTGTTTAATTTTAGAACCCAAATGCTTAGGTTGCTGCAAACAAGATGTCGCTTCCAGCCACTGGTGAAGTGATGTTTCTCGGCTGCTCAGAAATGAGAATGCTTTATCTGTGTATCTGGAACGTATTAGTTTCTTGAGGCTGCTGAAACAAATGACCATAACTAGGTGGCTTAAAACAACAGACAGTTCTTCTCTCACAGTTGTGGAGGGCAGAAGTCTGAGATCAAGATGTTGTCAGGGCCACACTCCCTCTGGAAGCTTTCAGGGAGTAGTTGCTATTTGCATCTTTCAGCTTCTTCTGGTAGCTCCTGGAGCTCCGTGGCTTGTAGACTAATCATCCCCGCCTCTGCCTTGGTCTCCACATGGGCTTCTCCTCAGTATGTCTCTGTCTTTTCCTCTTCTGTCTCTTTTAAGGACATAATGTCATTGGATTTAGAGCCCGTCTCCGCATTCAGAATTCCCGCACCTCAAGATCTTTACATCTGCAAAGACCTTCTTTCCAAATAAGGAAACGCTCACAGGGTCTGGGTATCAGGACATAAGCATATATTTGGGAGGGAAGGGGGTGCCACCATTCAACCCACTAGAGAAGGAAAGAAAACTCACTAAGAAAAGAAGCTGAAGGCAGGAAGGGCGATGAAATCTCACTGGCCAGTTTCCTGGGAGGAGGGAGGCTTGTGCCCTGGCACTGGGTGCAGGGAGAGCCCAGCCGTGCATCTTTTGTGGCTTTGAAATCCAACTGCCACCTAGGTTACACTAGTCCACTAAAAGTAGGATGAAATGGCCTAAAAATAGTTCCTAAGTATTCTCTGGCTTGAAAAATTGGCCCAGAGTCCCATGTTACTTAAGAAGTGGGGAAAGAAAAACTTGGGCAACTATCAACTGCATAAATGGTCATTACCTAAGGATTATTCAGATTTTGGCTTTGTTTCAGGAAACGTATTCATTTTGTTTTCAACGTATATTTTGTTCCATTCCCCACCCTCCCAGCCCAACCCCCAGTGTAAGAACTTGGTTATTAGCTCTACAGCATATCGGGGTTTCAGCAGGGGCTGGGGCTGTACGGAGCCCACCAAGACAAGAGTGGCTTTCATTATTGAGCTTGATACAAAGTTCATGATTGCAGCTGACTTGCACATTTCTCTAAAATTACACTTTTATGAAAAACCAACACTCCCAATGTGTAAAAATTACCACTCATTTCTTCATGTTAGACCACTGTGGATCTTACTAATGTTTGTTCTTCTATAGACTAACCTTCCTGGGAAGAGAATTTTTTTTTAATTATCATTCCATTCCTACTGATACTTTTGTGAGCCTGATATTAAGAAGCTGTGGTAATAGCACCCACTAGGTAAGTTAAACATTAACTCCCTCTTGATTAATAAAATGTTTTCTCTGGGATTCAGCCACTTTCCTTCTATTTGGACTTTCCTTTGGCACGGAGGTAGCCAAGATGTTGCCTTTTGCAATGTTAAAAGCTCGTTAGAGTGTGTATTTAAGGAGATTTTGATTCTGATCAGCTGCCTGATTAGTAGAGGTTTCTATTTAAAAGGATCTTCAGATTATAAAAGCCCACAGAGCACAGTGCAGTTTTCGTTATGAGTCAGGTCTTCACAAAACCTTTATAAATACCTTTCTGAAGAGTAAGATCAGATCCCAGTACTAAGAACGTAAGGGGCCAGTTTGCGTATGTTGATCTTTGCTCAGCAGACATCTTTGGTACAGTTCGTACACGAGAAACTTAGAAGAACCTTCCTTGACACTTACTGCCTTTTTTTTTTTAAACATTTAAGATATTTCATCGTATTGTAAAGTGAAACAGTGTCCTGCTGTAGCCTCAGGGTGAGCAGGGTTTTGGTGCTCTACAGTAGATAAAGATTAACTCGCCTGGATATAAGGGTTGACAGCGGAGAACTGTCAGCCCTTCTGAGTATGGAGCAGGGCCGTGTTCCAGAACAATCTTGTGATAGTGACTGGGAAGAGTGGTGGATCGACTTATGGGAAGTTTTTAGAGGCTATCTCACCAATCAGAGCAAACCATGATAAGGCCGTGAGTCAGACCATGGCACCGGGCACAGGAATTGGGAAGAGGCCATGGGCATATTTGCATGACATTATTGAGTAAGAAGAGGAGTCAGATGTGGGTAGGGCTAGCTAGAGGATGAATATAATCCAGGTGACTCCTGGTGGGATTAAAAAAATGGGAATCCGCTCTTGGTAGCGGTGACCAAAGCACAAAGAGGCCCACAGAAAGAGGGCACCGCTCTGACGTGCCTGAATGGATATTTTTGTGTCTAAAAATGTCCTGGTACTCATTACTGCTTGCAGAACAGGTCATCTGTAGCCTGGCTAATTAGACCACTGAGGCGCAGGCCTGCCTGGGGATAGATGATCCAAGGTGTGCGAGAGCCCTGTATGCCTCTGACACCTGATCTCAGCCCTGGATTGGGAGACGCTCCCAGGTCCATAAACAAGTAAGGAGCCCTGGCACGGCCTGGCTGCAGGAGTGAGGCCTTGCAGACAGGAGCACCTACTCTGGGTCGCGCACTGGGCAGGGAGAGCGCCCTGCAGTCGGAGAGTAGCTGACTGAACTATATTTGGATTTACAGGCTAGGGAGGGGCAGAGTTATAAAATTACTGCCTCCAACTGTAATCTAGAGAAATTGTGACTTCATATTACGGCTTTGACACATGCTCTGCATTTAATCTTGCTGCTAATAAAATACACTGTGGTTGTCAGTTGGTTTTAATCAGAATGTTGACCCCAAAGGTGATAGTTATGATTGCTGCTTTTGCTGCCTGATTTCTGTGGGATTCATACAGGAGTGTTCAGTACTGGAAAGTTTCTTGGCTCCACAAAAACACTGACATAATGTGAAATTAAAGTCTTTGTCACAATATTTACAAAAGACAAAACTGTAATTTGTTTTACTGATAATCTGACTCAGGCGCCTTGGAATCCCTTGGTTTTCGATCTTGGAAGCAGTTGCCCTGCTCTGCGGAAGAAGGGCTTCTCCCCAGCGCTTGGGTTCCGAATGTGGCTCCATACGGCCAGGACACTGGGAATGGAGACACTTAATGGAGACCTTAATCCGGGCATCGAGGAGGATAGATAGCCCTCTCCTTGAGAAGTCTTGAGGTCTCCGCCTGCTCCCGATCCCATGCAACTCCTGACTGATAACTGCTCCGTTTCGTAAGAACTTGTTTCTCAACCCTGCCTCGGAAGTACATACTGGAGGGCGCCTGGGGGGGCTCAGTCGGTTGAGCATCCGACTTTGGCTCAGGTCATGATCTCACAGTTGGTGAGTTCGAGCTATGCATCAGGCTCTGCGCTGACAGTGTAGAACGTGGAGCCTGCTTCAGATTCTGTGTCTTCTGCTCTCTCTCCTGCTCACACTCGGTGTCTCTCCCTCTCAAAAATAAATAAACATTAAAAAAAAATAACTATGTACTGGCAGAGCCTCCTTGTACAGCCTCAAGGTACCGGGCCACCTACAGCCCTTACACGTGTTCCCTTCCTGCACATGGTATTTTCTCCGTAGGTCACTGATGCCCGGTTTTTCTCGCGATAAGTCACGGATGCTCGGTCTTTCTCGCGATAGGTCTCACTTGGACGTGGTTGCTCTTGCAGTCGGGCATGCGTGTTGTGTGTGTGTCTGCACACTGTGTGTACGCTGGGTGGTCTGTGTCCTTCAGCCTGTCTCAGCTCCGCTCTGCCCACAACTAGAGAGGAAAATGTACTTCCACGTTTAGAATCAGGTAACCTCAATGTGAAGGAGTTAGGGGGCTCCGGGACCATCAAGTATTCGGGAAGAGCCACCGTGTGCCTGGTGATAACCGCCGAGTACTAGCAAATCAGATCAGTCAAGGAGGACCTTCGCTCAGCGCTTAGGGCCATAGTTTCTGAGCTAATTTTGATGGCTGGAAAAACTTTCAAAGGGCAGTTATTTCAGTGATAATTCCGGTCTGGGAGTTGTTGGGTTCTCCACCACTTTCTTTCTTTGAATTTTTTTCCTTTGTTTTATCTGATTTTTCCTAATCTAGCCTGGCTGCTGTTCTTTCCTGTCTTTTCCCCTCCCTCCCTCTCTCTCCTCCCCCTCCTCCTCCTCCCCCTCGCCAAGCAGTTTGCAGGGCAGATGTGACAACTGCTGACCATAGATGGTGGCCAGGACTTTGTTGCTTGACTTCACAGGACCAGGCCTGTGGTAACTAGCTGAGCCTCAATGTCAATTTATGTGCAAGAACCCATCCCTTGGGGAATTAAGAGTTTTTTCCCTTCCACCACGGTGGTAGAGAGGCCGAAAGTCCGATCTGTAGAGCTAAACTGTGTTCTGTATCTCAGGGTGCTTGTCTTACAGCTATTGGATTATCGCGATGCTTGTGGACGAAACCAAGTCATTGCGGAGCATAACTAGTGAACTCCCTGAGAGGCAGTGATTCACAACCAAGTTCTGCAATCAAGGATATAAGAAACTGTATTTTTTTTAAGTTTGTTTGTTTATTTTAATGTCTTTATTTTATTTTGAGAGACAGAGACAGCGAACAGGGGACAGACAGAGAGAGAGGGAGACACAGAATCTGAAGCAGGCTCCAGGCTCTGAGCTGTCAGCACAGAGCCAGACACGGGGCTTGAACCTATGGACCGTGAGATCATGACCTGAGCTGAAGTCCGATGCTTAACCGACTGAGCCACCCAGGCGCCCCATATTTTAGTTTAATTTAAAATTATTTCCTTCTATCTATAAAAAACACCTAACTCCAAAAAACTCAATACCTAAAAGCTGATATATGTAAAAATGTTGTTTCCAGACAAGATAGCTCTTTTGACAGAAGAACTTTATTTCTGTATCAGAGATTTCTGTCTCTCCCATTTTTTTGAAAAATTTTCGATATCGCTTGGAAAAGTTGTTTCGTATAACATGTCACATGTTCATTTAGCTGTGTGAGAAGGTTAATTGTAGTTAAGATAATGTAGGCCATTGTTTGATTTAATATCAGGAAGCAATATTTAAGTAAAACTATTGGTACTTCTAGTTCATGATGGCAATCTGCACGCACATTTATTTTCTCTCCTTCTGGAGCGCTGCTGAAATGACTATGTGAGTAAAAGTTGAACATCATCAAAGAATGTAAGAGTTGGTTACCAGCAGATGAGATTGAACCCAATTTCTGGAGGATGGAAAGCAGATGGAAAATTGGTGCTGATGAAGCCTCAGATGCACATGGAGCCCTACAGCTGAGGAGCGGGTGACCTGCCTGGCAGAGCCCGTGGGAGCTCTGAACCTGGAGTCTCTACTTCAGAGGGCTGCAGACAGGGTCCCGTCGTATGTCAGGGCCCTCCCTTCTCCACCCCCACCGCAGAAGGGCAGAGAGTTTTACACCAAGCAAAATACGCATCTCATTCGTATCTTTAAAAAAGTGCAGTCACTCTCTAATGGGCAGTTAGTGTGACACTGGTACCACAGAGTAAATCCCTCCTCATCCTGGAACTTTGGGGTTCCCCAGGGTTCACTTTGGCCTAAGTGAAACTTGTCTGTTGACCAGCCCTGTACGTCACACAGAGTTCTCTGCTGTTAAGCATGTGTGCACACACATGCATGTAGATAGATCTATTTTTAAAATTTTTAAATGTTTTTTATTTTTATTCATTCATTCATTCATTCATTTATTTAAGAGCGAGCGAGATAGCATGAGCAGGGTAGGGGCAGAGAGGAAGGGAGAAACAGAACCTGAAGCAGGCCCCAGGCTCTGAGCTGTCAGTACAGAATCCAATGTGGGGCTTGAACCCATGATCCGAAGCAATGTCTAACTGACTGAGCCACCCAGGTGTCCCATAGATAGATCTATTCTGACAAGAACAGTGAGACTTCTGAATCCGAGAGCAGACCTTGTCATCCGGAGCTTTTCGGTGCTCCATTCTCCATAGGATGATGCAGTAAAAGGGTGATGTCACCCTGTATGTTTTCTAGGTTTGCTGTAACAAAGAACCACAGACTAGGTAGTATAATAGCAGTTCTTTTGCTTACAGTTCTGGAAGAACTGAGATCAAGGTGTCAGTTGGGTTGGTTGCTTCCAAGGGCCACAGGGGAGGCCTCTCTCCTTGGCTTGTTGGTGGCCATCTTGTCCCTGGGTCTTCACATTGTTTTCTGTCTGTACGTGTCTTGCCCAGATTTCTTACTACGGATTGGCGGTGGACACCAGTCATATTAAGGCCTGCCTTGATGACCTCTTGTAACTGAATCAGCTCTGGGGCACCTGGGGTGCTCAGTTGGTTAAGCGTCCGACTTTGGCTCAGGTCATGATCTCACAGTTCGTGGGTTCGTTTTCGTGGGTTTATTTTAGATAAATAATGCAGGAAGGCAGCTAGCTCAGCGCCTGGAGCCTGCTTCGGATTCTGTGTCTCTGTCTCTCTCTGACCCTCCCCTGCTCACGCTCTTTCAGAAATAAATAAATTAAAATATTAAAAATATTATTAACTGAATCAGCTCTGTAAAGACTCCATCTCCAAACAAAGTCACAATCTGAGATGTTAGGGGTCAGGACTTCAACACACAAATTTGGGTGTGGGAGAACACAATTCAGTCCATAGTATTGTGCATGTGCAGCTGGGTTGTCCCACAGGGAAGGAACCCCAGAACTATGAGACTTGGAAGCTCTGTAGGGTGATTGATAAGTCCACCCCTCCTTCCCTGTGGGGAGAGACAGAGACAGAGAGTTTACTCTAGAAGATAAGCAAGTCCTCTCTGAGAAGAGGAGGGAAGGGAGAAGGAGGAAGAGAGTGGAAGGTCCCTAAGTTTTTACTGCCCTAGAATGTAAACACATAGCTCCAGGGGAGGTTTATCTAAATCCCTCTGGAACATTATACTGTCGGTAGCTTTGAAGGAATGTTTTCTGTTCAATCATGTTGGCCAGTGCTCTTTGATATGAGTCCCCAGACCGTTTAGAAGTATGAAAATATCTTTGGAGAATGGACTTCTAACATCCATCAGGTTTTTTTATATTACTACAGGTTTGAATATTAATGAAATACCAACTATTACCAAGCATGTTCTTAAAACACAAAATGAAAAAGACCAAGATAAACAGGAAATGACTACTGATGAAAAAGAGCTAATTGAACAAAATGAATAGAATTAAAAAACCTCTCATTATGGTATGAAATGTGTAGTCAAGAACATTTCATCCTTAAAACAAGAATAAGATTCTAGTAAAGAGTTAACAATTTTGGAAATGCATGGCAGTTGAAACAGACAGAGTAAAGATATGGTCCAGAAAATGTTCTAGGTAAAAGCTGAAACTAACTACATGTGGCCATTTAAATTTAAATTAATAAATTCTAAATTTAAATTCAGTTCCTTAGTCTCTTAGCCTCATTCAGTTGCTCACTAACCATATGTCATTAGCAGCTGTATTATTGGACAGTGGGAACTTACAGAAAATTTCTGTTTCAGAAAGTTCTGTTGGATAGCACTGACAACCAGTAAGAGAGAGAGAGAGAGAGAAAGAAGTTGGAGATGGGGGGTACTTTTTTTTTTTTAATGTTTTATTTATTTCTAGGAGAGAGAGAGAGAGAGAGAGCAGAGAGAGAGAGAGAGTCACAGACTGAAACAGGCTCCAGGCTCTGAGCTGGCAATCAGCACAGAGCCCGACGCAGGGCTCGAACCCACGAACCGCAAGATCATGACCTGAGCGAAAGTCGGGCGCTTAACCGACTAAGCCACCCAGGCGCCCCTATACTTTTTAGATAAATAATGCGGGAAGACAGGACTCTTCATGTTGAAAGACCCCACAAAAAGTCAAGCAGAGTAGATTTTATTTTATTATTATTAAAAACTTTTAAAAATTTATTTTAAGAGAGACAGAGATAGCTCAAGTTGGGGAGGGGCAGAGAGAGAATGAGAGCGAGAGAATCCCAAGCTGGCTCTGCACTACCAGCATAGAGCCTGATGTGGGGCTGGAACCCACAAAGCCATGAGATCATGACCTGAGCTGAAACCAAGAGTCAGACACCGACACAGCCATGCAGGTGGCCCAAGCAGAGTGGATTTTAAAAACACCTACTTGGACATATCAGTGTGAAATTTCAGGGAACCATGGAGAAAGGGAAGACCCTGAAAACTTCCAGAGACGGAGAAGTCCAAATATCCACAAAGGAATGAGAATCAGTAGTGCTCATAATCCAAAGGAAAATAATTTTTTTTTAATGTTTTTTAATTTATTTCTAGGAGAGACAGAGAGACAGTGTGAGCAGGGGAGGGTCAGAGAGAGAGGGAGTCACAGACTCAGAAACAGGCTCCAGGCTCCGAGCTGGCAGTCAGCACAGAGCCCAACGTGGGGCTCGAACCCATGAACCGCAAGATCATGACCTAAGCGAAAGTCGGACGCTTAACCGACTAAGCCACCCAGGCGCCCCGAAAGGAAAATAATTTTGAGTCTAGAGTTTTTTAATTGGTTTCAGCCGTACCACATAGTGATTGGACAAGGTTATGTGTTATACTCTGTCCGCCCCAAGTGTAACCACCGTCTCTCCCCACACAATGCTGTTAACAGGGCCATTGATTATATTCTTTTTTTTTTTTTTAAACTACCTGTGACAAAGTCACGGATACTGCAAATACTACTGTGGCTTCTTCTTCTTCTTTTTTTTTTTTAATGTTTTATTTATTTCTAGGAGAGAGAGAGAAAGAGACAGCGTGAGCAGGGTAGGGTCAGAGAGAGAGGGAGTCACAGACTGAAATAGGCTCCAGGCTCCGAGCTGGCAGTCAGCACAGAGCCCGACGCGGGGCTCGAACCCACGAACCACGAGATCATGACCTAAGCGAAAGTCGGATAGTCGGACGCTTAACCGACTAAGCCACCCAGGCGCCCCCATTGATTATATTCTTTATGCTGTGCCTTTTATTCCCGTGACTTATTATTCCATAACTGGAAGCCTGTGTCTCCCATTCCCTGTCACCATTTTACCTGTTCCCAACCCTCTTCCCCTTGGCAGCTGCCAGTCTGTTCTCTGTAGGTATGATTCTGCTTTTTGTTTATTCGTGTGTGTGTGTGTGTGTGTGTGTGTGTGTGTGTGTGTGTGTGGTGTGTTTGAGATTCCACATATGAGTGAAATCATATGGTATTTGTCTTTTTCATTCTTGGCTTATTTCACTTGGCATGATACCCTTGGAGTCATTGAGTTTAGAGTTTTGTTCCCATCCAAATACTCATATGAATTTGAACACAGGTAAAGAGATTTGGGGACCCGCAAAGACTCAGAAAGTTCACTTAATCTATATGCTGTCTTGGGCAGTTACTTGAGGATGTGCTGGGACAAAGCAGAAAAGGAGACTAAGAAAGAGGAAAGCAGGAGGTTCAGCAAACGGTGAGTCCACAGGTCCCACCATGAAAGCCCTGAAGGAAGTCCTGGGAAGGCAGTCCAATAGGAGGCCTCGACCTGCCCATTCATGATGGAACAGCACAGAATACTCCAGGAGCAGCATCTCTGGGACTAAAGGGAAAGTGATGGTGTGGGTACGCGTGTCCTGTGATTGTAGTTTAGTAGAACCTGGATACACGTATACTTTCCTCCAGCTGCTGTCATCAGTGCCCACAAACTGACTGGCTCAAAACAACAGAAATTTGGGGCGCCCGGGTGGCTTAGTCAATTAAGCATCCGACTTTCACTTAGGTCATAATCTCGCGGTTCGTGGGTTCGAGTCAGTGGGAAGTTGAGCACTGATGTCTCTCTCTCACAAATGAGCAGCAAGACACAGTGTGTGGTAGGTAAACAGTAAGTGGGGTTTGGTGTGTTATGTGAACTTTCATAGGAGTTTAGCCCATGAACTGTCAACAGATGCAGAACAGTTAAGAGGAGGTGAGTTGGATGCCAGGTGAGTTAAATCTTCATCACATGAAGCCAAAGGACAGCGTGTAACTTTGCCAGACCATGAAAACCAGTAAGGGTCTATTGAAACCAGTTAAATGAAGCACGCTGCATTTTTTAGAGCATTTATTATATTAGTTTAGGAGCTCAGCTAGATCCCGAGGGGCTTTTTAATCATACATTTTCCATGATTAGCAGCATGGTCTGATAATCCCACATTTGTCTTCCATGAGCGGTTCAAAATGTAAAAATGGGTATTTTTGTAATTTTTTAATTTTCTGAATACTCAGTTCTGCAACACTATTTTTATTACATTTTCTTTTCCAGTAAGTGAGATCAGAGGAGTGATCCTGAAAATTATGCTTATGGTGGACTTAAGCAAAAAGGATTTATGCAATCAGATTTGCAGATTGTTTTTTATTGATCACAACTTTTTACGCTAGGGATCAATTGTAATCTACTTGGCATCTTTAATTGCTTATCCACTTAAAAAATTAACTCTGGTGGATGGAAGAACCCCTTCTAATGTGAATTGTTATTGCTGTTAGTGAAAATATGGTATTCTGTTATCTGTTACAGTCGGGGGAAAAAGTCACAAAGAATTGCTGAATAGGCCATTACTCTTTTGTAAAAAAGGAAGACTAAAGGAAAGAAAAGTCCCCCTTGAGCAGAGTTTCACTCGGCACATCCCTGAACATTTCCAGCGTGTTGGTATTGCGTGCTCTTGCAGAGCGTTACCACTCATTCATTCCACACACTTCTGAGTACCTTGTTTGTACCAAGTCTGAACTCCTGGGAGACACAAGTATGAATATTCTTTCAAGAAATTTAGTCCTACTAGAAATACTTCACCCCTTAGTCGATGTGCTCTATCTTGGTATCTGGGTTTCGTTTGTGTGTGTGTGTTTGTTTGTTTGTTTAGAGAGAGATCGGGGAGGAGCAGAGAGAGAGAGAAAGAATCCTAAGCAGGTTCCGCAATGTTGGCTCAGAGCCTGATGTGGAGCTTGAACTCACGAATCATGAGATCATGACCTGAGCTGAAATCAAGAGTCGGGCGCCTAACCAGCTGCACCCCCGGAATTTATTCAGTTCCTTCTGAACCTCCTGAATCAGACCTCAGCCTGCACTGACAACAAAAGCAGTACCCTTTCCTTTCTTCATTTCGCAAGCCTTGGGAACACTGTAGAAATCTGCTTATCACCTGAGTTTCTTTCTACCGGGAGAATTCATTGCTGATCTGTTCCAGCTTGGCAGTGTATTTGTCACTTGCCAGTTGAATGTGCTCACCGAAGAATTCTCGGTGACCTTTCATATTTTTCTTAACTTTTGGCCCCTCATCCTTTTTTCACCCTCAAAAGAGAGTTTGATTATAGGCTCCTTCTGGATTCTACCAGGCACCTGCCTTTCCCAACCTGCCGCCAAACGTCTGCACCCTCCCATCTCTTAGGTTCTCCGTAATGCACCTTCCCTTCTCAGTTACCCCCTCCCCTGTCAGCACTTTTTTCATCCACACGTTTGACTGTTTCCTGTTCTTTATTCCTTTTGCCTATAAACGTGCTTATACTTATTGAGCCAGTGCTGGGCCCTCTGTCACATCCATTACTTGCCTTTCTCTTGTGAATATTTGTTCTGCATTCACCATGAAAACCTCGGGGCACAGTGTGACAGAATATCTCCGTTCCATTACTAAGCGTGTAAACTTGGACAAGCTTCCTCGTTTGTAAAAAGACATGAATGATAATAAGTATTTCATTCATGCTGTTGTGAAAGGGTTACTAACAGGACATGGCATGACATAAAACTTGGTGTAAACCATTCTAGAAAATGTCACGTGATAGAACATTACTCTGTGCCCAGGTGGAGACGAAGGAGGACGTATTGTGGACGTGGTAGTCAGGCTTGGTTCCAGGTCTCCTGAGCAGGGAGGGACTGGGTGCTGACGATTGGGTACTTGGGGGCATCAGTGAGAAGGCTTGAGGTTCTGACCCTGGACTAGCTCCAAGAATGACCTAGAAAACAGCCCCTGACATGGCCCACTCTGAGGAAGGGGAAGAGTCAGGGGAACTAGCAGAACTGCTGACCTCAGGAGCGCACTGCATGGCTGAGGCCGGGGGGCAGGTCCCCACAACCGGTGCACCTGCTTGCGACACCCAGGAAAGCTTATGCCCTTGGGATACTTGATCTGGCTGCCCTCCCGCCCCCGTCCCCGGGCTGGGGACAGGATGCACAACAGCCAAAGTGGCCTGAGGAGGGGGTGTCTCTGCCTCATTTCCTCCTTCCGAATCTCGTGTGAACACATCTACCTGCAAGTCTGCCAGTTGCCTCCAAAGCCTTGCCTCTAGGGAGTCTGGAAATGCCACTTTTTGATTTTTTTCCCAGCCTCTGTGGCACAGGAAGGCAGCCTAGAAGGAAGATGGAAGGATTTGGGGTACCAGATGCCCTTATCTAACCTTGGGGTTAATAAAGGCCTCTGAGAGAAGGAGGGCTTTGGCTTGGTCTTTAGGGAGAAGTGGGATTTGGATCAATGGTACATATTCGAGGTTGGCTCTACTTCCTCCGTTTCCCTACATGTCATTGGGTGAGCAAGTCCTTCCGCCTCTTCTCGCTGGCCCTGAAGTTCATCTCCTGTTGGCCTCACTTCCGTCCTCAACCCTTCTCCTGAGGTGCTTCCTCTCTAAAGTGCCACGGAGATCTTCATCAAGCTCTGGACCCAATCCAACTCCTCTTTGTGTTTAAAGACTCTTCACGGAGGCCCTGGAGATCTGTCGCTTCCTCTGCTTCTTCCTTTGCACACTCAGTCCGGCTCTTCCTTTCATCTGAGGCCCGAGCGCCCCGAGCGCCTGACGCCTCTTTCACGCGCCTGCTCCCTATTGCCTTTGTGTCCTTGTCTAAACAGCAGCATCACACGCCTGGGGTGCACCTTCCTCATCAGCTCCCGAGCAGCTTTGCGGCTCCTGAGCCCCCTTTCCTGGGGACGCCTTCCCTGCATGAGTGCTACGCACTGTGTGCGGTGCCTCGCGGGAAGGGTTACGCTTCGGTAGGATGTATTCTGAGTTCCACTTTAGTGAATGTTTTCATGCTAAATTGTAAACACAAACTCATAGGATGGGTTTATCACTTAGGAGGTTGAAGTTGCCGTGTGGCACATGCCTTTAATGTATTTGGAGAAAAACAACTCACCAGCCATGTAGTGGGATGGGAATTAGGGAAATTGACAAAAACAGCACCACATCTTAGAGATCAAGAAGTAAGAAAGATCTCACCGTGTGATCATTGGAGAAGCTCTTCCTGTCAGGTGGCCAGCTCCTCTTACGGGAAATCTCAGTTTCTGGAACTCTTAAGCACATGAGAAAAATAAAGAATGGGATGGGAGAGAGAAGGAGGGAGAAACATTAAAAGGTTTATTCTTTGGAAAAAGTACTTAAGTCAAGAGTAGTAAAAGGTGGTTATGTATTTTTAAATATTGGCTTGGGGTACCCGGCTGGTTCAGGCGGTTGAACGTCCAACTCTTGATTTCGGCTCAGGTCACGATCCCATGGCCAGGAATCAAGTTCCTCATTGGGCTCCATGCTGAGTGTGGAGCCTGCTTGATGATTCTGTCTCTGTCCCTTTCTCTCTCTCTTTCTCTCTCCCCTTCTGCCCTCTCCCACTCATGCTTGTGCTCTCTCTCTGTCCCTTTAAAATAAGAATTTTTTTTTAATGTTTTGTATTTATTTCTAGGAGAGAGAGAGACAGCGTGAGCAGGGGAGGGTCAGAGACAGAGGGAGTCACAGACTGAAACAGGCTCCAGGCTCTGAGCTGGCAGTCAGCACAGAGCCCGACGCGGGGCTGGAACCCACGAACCCGCGAGATCATGACCTAAGCGAAAGTCGGACGCTTAACCGACTAAGCCACCCAGGCGCCCCAAAATAAAAAGAAATTTTAATTTAAATGTTAGCTTAAAAGAACTGAAATTCATCTAGGCTTGTCAAGAATCATTTCATAGGATGTGCAAAATCACAATTTTTGATAGATTTCCCATCACTCTTCCATTAAAATCGTAGTGTGCAGAATTAAAGTAGTTAGGATTCTATTTTCTTAATATTTTTGTGTCACTTTTTATTCTAACCCCTTGTAGTGGGTGAAAAAAACCCGCTCTCCCTTCCCACTAAGTCCAGTCTTGTGGAGAGGATGTCCCTCACTTTACTGTCCCTGCGTTCTGTTCCCTCTGCCCTCCGAGGTGTGGCTTGGCAGAATGCCAGATTTCTCGTTCTGTCTTCATTGTTTAGAGCGATGTCTCATCCACAGGCACCTATTGTCCTTGAAATTATTCTGATTCCCAGCTTGTCACTTGTTCCATGGTAGCCAAATCCCCATAGCTGTTTAGTGGCTGATGTTCCAGTGCGGTCTGTGGATGACGGTCATGGTCGCCAATCTGGGTTCCCAGTTAATGCTGGTTCTGTTCACAGAGCAATGGAGTCCTGGGCCTGGGAGTGACGCCGGCATCCACAAGATTCCAAGCAACACTGGCAAGGACCAAAGCCACCTCCTGCATTTTAACCGAATCTAGAAGTCTAACTGATTTCCAAAATGAATGAAGCTCATCTTTTAAAAATCACTTAGAACAATGTAGATGCGTATGTCCACACACATGTATCAGAGCCAGAGCAATCTCAACAACTGGTCGACACACAGGCTATAACTACTTTTTAATAGGGAGCTAAAGTGATTGGAAATCTCGGCAGTATAATTTTTGGAGTTTTATAATGGCTGATTGATTTTTGGGTCTTAAAACAAGGGAAGTTTAGTGCCATAGTTTTTGAGGCTAGAAGTTCAAAGTCAAGGTATTGGCAGGGCCACGTGCCCTCTGAAGTTGGTAGGGGAGGATCCTTTTTTGTGTCATCCAGCCTCTGGTGGTGGCTGGAGGTCCTGGGCACCTATTGTCTAGTATCTGTGTCACTCCAGCCACATGACCCTCTTCTTTCTGTTCTTCACATCATCTTCCCTTGTGTGTGTGTGTGTGTGTGTGTCTGTCTGTCTATCTCTGTGTCCAGATCTCCCTTCTTTATAAGGATATCAGTCAAATTGGATTTACATCTACCCTAGTAGCTCCATTTTAACTTATCTCTGTGAAGACCCTACTTCCCAAAGTAGGGTCACATTTCTGAGCTCCTGGGGGATTAGGACTCTAATTTTTTTTTTAACATTATAAAAAACCATTCCACCTATAACCACCCCATAGAAACAGCACAAGCCCAGACTCTGGTAGGTGGCTCTCCACTCCCTCTTACCAGAATGTTCCATGGTCCCACTGTGGACTCCCTTCTGTAGCAAGCTGAACAGTCTCCACTCTGACTTCAGATGGGTTCCTGGTGACCTCTGACAGCTGGACTTCAGAAGTTCTAATGTTTCAGATCGCCCTACACACCACCATGGTGTGTGCACCATGCTTCGATAGACTCTTCTTTCCCTGGGCCAGTCTAAGCTCAGTATTAACCACATAGACCCCCACTCCCCTCATGAGTTACATAATATAATGGTTGAGAGCTTTAACAGAACCATCTAACCAGCATTCAGTAAATAAATAGAGAAATAAGTAGAGCAAGCTATTTACTAGCTCTAAGTTGTTGATTTTTTCTAAACCATAGTTGTCTTCTCTGTAAAATAAGGTATAGTAGTATTTACCTCATTTGAAGCGAAGATTAAATGTAATACTGCATACAGAGTACTCCCGCTAATTATTCAGTAAATGCTGGCAGCAGTGACAATTCACAATGATGTCCGCTACTAGATTAAAATCGTTGAGAGATGATCAGAAACACTCATTTTGGGGAAACTTACCAGCATCCATACAATTTCAGAATCATTGAGCTAGACCAGTCCTTAGATCCTGGTGGGTTACATTTTTAGGTTTCATATTTATACAAACAGGTAAAAATGCCGTAGAAGGAAAAAAAATTCCATGGTCACACTACGGTAGTAGATCAGTTGTTTTCATTTTCCCAAAGCTCTTCTAGGTTAAGTCCATGAGCAAACATCATCAGTGTATGGTATTGTGATTGTGTGTGAGCAGAATTTTATAGTGTTTATTTTTCACCAAGTTTTATACTAGAAACACGGTTCAGTGTCAGGACCCCACCATTGTAGCTGAAAGTCACAGTGAAGGTCTCCCCAGGCCCCACTCATGTTCACTTTCCAGAACAGAACACCTGCACTGAAGCCCTTGCTTCAGGCTCCTTTCTGAGGGGAGCAGAGGCTGAGACGGTCAGCCGAGTGGCCTGCTCGGTTGTTCGTAGTCTCCTGTCCTTAGTGGTCTCTGTGCTGTCACACGTTCGGGCAATTTCAAGTATCTGTGGTTCTGAAGCTGAGTTGGACATTTTTGTGCCAAAGTCTTTGCTTTCTTTCAAAAAGAGAAACTCAGGGAGCCAGGGCGCTGAGTTAAAGACCACACACCTGTTCGTGATGGCTGTGCATTGGCACCACCAACTCGTTTCACCAAAGGGTTCGTTAACTTGAAGCACCACCAGTGGGTGAGCATATTGTTCAACGGCCTTGTCCTTGGTGATTTAAGTCTGGCCCCAGGAACACGAGGAAAATGCTGCCCTTTACTGTCATAGCTGCTGTTCCTTTCATGGTTAGCATGACCGCACATGCGTCTATATTCCATTTACTGTGTTTGTGTCTCTCACCCATGTTCTGTCTTTGGTCTTGGCTCTCGGTAAGTCCCTGGAGGAGAAAGTCTCTGTGTAGCGTAAGCATTTCTTCTAGAAGCAGAAATTCTGCCTGAGACAGCAGATGTGGCATCTGATTTGGCCTTGACCATTCTGGGTGGTGTCCAGTAGGGAAGGCTTCCCATGATAGGGAAGCCGTAGGGAGGCCAGCCGCCCATGGGTGTTTGCTGAGATGCCTCTTTGAGGGCTTGTTAATGGGCCTTTCAGCCATAACTCACACTGTAAGGTTTCTCTCTCCGTGTGTGTTACCAGGCAGCCTGCAGGTGTTGTGCCTGTTGATAAGTCTCTGATACCCTGATTTTCCCCCCATTTTTTTCTGTTGAGAATCACCAGTCTCTTAGTACCAATTATAATGCTTTTCATTGCTCTCCATCTTTCTTATTGGCGGTCAGCAATCATGGTGTCAGCGTTCTCTTCCATTTCTCCCGATATCGTGGTGTTAGGTACACAGAGAAACTCTGAGGACAACAAACTGAGTTCTGTCCTCCATGGATGGGAGCGGGTAATAGCTAAATAGGCCTGGTCTACATAATTCAAAGGTAGAGAAAAATATTTATCTAGATAATGCAAAGACAAAAACCCAGTTGGGTTTAATTTACACAGGTGACCCTGACTCTGTACATCTGGTGGTAGGAGTTCTGTGACGTGAATTACGTAGCACATGCTTTGCCCTGTGGCACATGGGTGAGTACTTGCATGCACACTGTCTCCCTGCTCCGTGAGGAAATGCACATCCACATATTTGCAAGCCCAGAGTCCATGATCAGTGAGCTTCTTGAAACCTTGTAGAAAGTTGACAAATTAGTATTTGTCATTTCCGTGGAAATTATCACATAGAGTGGAGAGGTATCCATAATGACTGACCTAATTGTTCTTTATGATGAAGCAGATGGGAGAGGCATGTCCCAGGCATGGGCAAGTTCAGAGGGGAGACAGGATGGTGTGTCAGCAAAATGCAAGTAATTCTGTATTAACAGATGAGTATTACCCCTCAGACCATCCATTGATTCAGTCAATATTTACCTAGTTTCCACTCTGCTTGGCATTGTGCATTATTATCCAAATAAATAGGAGATGTCATTTTGGTTGGCTTGACCTTAATTTGATTACTGTTTCACAGTCCTAAAATATACATTTTAACACTTCTGAAATTGGGATGTATGCTACAATCAATGGGGACTTAGATGAAAAAGCTATCGGTCACTATTATATTTGACAGTGCTTCAGAAAGAAAGAAAGCAACAAAACAAAACAAAACAAAGCAAAACAAAACAAAAAACAGCAGAGAGATCCAGGCTTACAGGTCAAGGAAACCTGAGTAGTTAAATGCCCTTGACCTAAAGAACAGGTAAAATGCATGAGTGATACATTAACTTTTACTTGGGTGTTTTCATTTCTTTTAGCCTTGCTCTGAGTTAAGTATTAGATTTATTGATAGTTGAAAAATACTTGCTTTTTAAATGATGATCCTGCTATGACTAAACGTAAATACTTAGATCTTGTCCTTTGTCTGTTTGTTCTTCCATTTTCTGGGCGTTCCCCAGGCATCGATAATTGGCCTATATAAGTATATATTTTTTTAACATATTTATTTATTTATTTATTTTAGAGAGGGAGAGCACAGGCAGGGGAGAGACAGAGAGGGAAGGAGACACAGAATCCAAAGCAGACTCCAGGCTCATAGGTGTCAACATAGAGCCTGATCCAGGGCTCGAGCCCACGAACCATAAGATCATGGCCTGAGCCGAAGTCAGACATTTAACCGACTGAGCCACTCAGGCGCCCCTACATAACCATGTCTTTAAAATACCATGAATGGTAGAATTCATGGTAAGGATTATCTAGATTCCACATCTGTATCTACATCTCTGTATCCCTAAAAAAGTTGTTGATTGATTTGGGCAAGCGTGTGTATATGTGCCAGCAGCTGTCACACACGCTCAACCCATCACAAAGTAAACTACTGCAGCTGCCATATCGTTAAAAGCAATGTAAATATAAAATTATTCCAAAATCAAAAGTTTATTAAACAAACATCAGGGGCGCCTGGCTGGCTCAGTCAGAGGAGCATGTGACTCTTGATCTCAGGGTCATGAGTTCGATCCACATGTTGGGTGTAGAGATTATTTAAATTAAAACTTTTTAGGGGCGCCTGGGTGGCTCAGTCGGTTAAGCATCTGACTTTGGCTCAGGTCGTGATCACACGGTACGTGAGTTTGAGCCCCGCGTGGGGCAGAGCCTGGAGCCTGCTTCAGATTCTGTGTCTCCCTGTCTCCCTATCGCTCCCAGCTCATGCTCACTCTTTCACTCTCTCTCTCTTTCTCAAAAATAAATGAACATTAAAAATATTTTTAAGAAACCCCATCAGGTCTGATGGATATGCTCCATTAAGTCAGCTTCACCTCCTAGGTGAGGATCAACGCTCTATCACCACACAGTGTGTGTAAGATACATCAGCAGCGAATTACTGACACAGTGTGGCAATAGCCAATAGCTCGTTGGTGGGCGTGGGAAGGTGAGGACAACCGGCTTCAGCTGTCTGTGCTCGTCAGGGCCACGTCCTTACAGCCTGGACTTTGTATCTTTTTTTTTTTTTTAATTTTTATTTATTTCTAGGAGAGAGAGAGAGACAGCGTGAGCAGGGGAGGGTCAGAGAGAGAGGGAGATACAGACTCTGAAATAGGCTCCAGGCTCCGAGCTGGCAATCAGCACAGAGCCCGACGCGGGGCTCGAACCCACGAACCGCGAGATCATGACCCAAGCGAAAGTCGGACGCGTAACCGACTAAGCCACCCAGGCGCCCCTGGACTTTTTATCTTAAACCTGTGTCCGTTTTAGGATAGTCAACTGAGTTTCTTTGTAGTGAAAACTCAGCAATAAGCCTTGTTTCAACTCAGACCACGTTCTTGAAGTTTAAAACACACACACACACACACACACACACACACACACACACACACACACACACACACACACATATGCTTGACTGTCCTAGAAATCATATCATATCATTAACAAAGTATCGAGGAGGTGACAGCTTGGGCATCCAGATTAGAGAAGTGTGGAAACCTTGTTTTAATGTCGTAACATTGAGGTCACGCAAGAGCAAAATGCAAAACGCAACGTTTGGGGTGGAAGGTTCTGCAGAGCTGGCCACGGCCGAATCTCCCCGTCTTGAATTTTCGGTAATCGTGCTGGTGGTCACTTTAGCCAGTTAACTGGGTGCCTGCGGGCAGGAGTGTCTGGCAGTTTTACACTTTCACAAGTCTTCATGCTTCCGCAAAACCAGTGAAATACAGTTGTTTTCCCTGTTCTTCCTCTTCCGCACGCAAGCCTGCCATGTGCAAAAGGCAGATGGAAAGGAGGGCAGATCCGTGGAGGGAAAGATGGTCCGCCCGCCACTCTCGATGCCCACCTTCCCCGGGCGATGTAAGCGTGGGGTGAAATCAACCTTACCGGCACCCACGTGGACTGCGCCCCAGGTCATAGGCTTTCATGCTGTCAAGTGCTGGGCTCCGTGGTTTGTTTCACCTGTGCTTCCCCGAGTGCTACTTGGTTTCTCTTTTTACAGGCTTGCTGGAGCTCCCTCATGTCCCAGGCACCAGGCCTGGCCCCAGCCCAGGCCACCAGGTCACCTCCCAGTTACGCAGTCCTTCGGCTATTTTTTCTGGTGTAGGTTTCTCCCGCCCCTCCTCCACTGGGCAGCCACCTGCAGGGCTACTTGTGATTCCTCTGCTCTTTTGGGGGGTCACCCCCTCAGGGCAATCTAAAAGACAAAAAAAAAAAAAGCAGGGCTTTATAGAGAAGTGGAAAGAGCTTGGAGTTTGGAGTTTGGATCACGGTTCACTCTTGTCTCTGGCTCTTGCTAGCTGTGTGCCCTTAAACATCCAACTCGCCTTCTCTGAGCTTCAGTGTTCCATGTATAACACCAAGAGCTTCCTGAAGTGCTGTGAGGGTTAGAGACAATATATATAAAATGGATGCTGTGTTAGAAGCACTCCATCAGAGGTTCTCTTAGTATTGTTACTATTGTTACCAGGATTATTATTATGTTCTGGTGCAACGTAGTCTAGACTGATAAATGGATTATAATGGTTTTGAGTCAGTTCCGAAGAGGTGATGGATGCTGATATGAAAATAAAAGGTCAGGGGCACCTGGGTGGCTTAGTTGGTTAAGCGTTAGACTTTCGCTTAGGTCATGATCTCGTGGTTTGTGGGTTCGAGCCCCGCGTCGGGCTCTGTGCTGGCAGCTCAGAGCCTGGAGCCAATTTCAGAGTCTGTATCTCCCTCTCACTCTGACCCTCCCCTGCTCACGGTGTCTCTCTCTCTCCTAGAAATAAATAAAAAATTTAAAAGAAAAGAAAAGAAAAGGTCAGAGGGAATGACAGTTATTTTCAGTGTTTTCAGTGTAATGTTTGCTTCTTAGAAAAGAATAAACACGCAGATACGTCAGTTGTGAAACACAGAAACAAAGAGGATGCCGCGGCCACACCCCCATCTCTACTCTTCTCCCCGACCCCCCTCCCCAGGGAGCCCCTCTGCCCAACCACGTGTTTCATACCAAGGATGAACTTTGGCAACACCTGAGCCAGCTGAGTGGCTATAACTGTCCTGAGCCCAGCAGCCAAGTCCAACTCCGTCCATTCATTCATTCATTCATTCATTCAACAGATACTCCATATGGGGCCCCTCCCGTCTAGGTGTGCGCCCCCCTCTCCCACCTGCTGCTTCCTGTCCAGTGTTTCATTCTCCGCATGTCTGGGTTTAGACTCGGCGCCTCTTTCTAATCGGCTGCGGCCGTTCTTGAGGCCAGCCCACCCTGTCCCCGTGCCTGCGGACAGCGACCAAAACCTAACTCGTCAAGGTGTTACTTCCAGGCACCGTTAGGCCCGTCACTGTTCCCCTCTTCTCGCGATGCTCGCAGGTTTCTTCCTGTGAGAAGAGCTGTACGAAGCGCCCGTATAAATGCTCAGCCCCAGCTACGTCGTGACAAATGGCTAAATTATCTCTTAATTGAGTACAAGCAGGACACAATGGGAGAAAAAGGGAAGTGTTCAAACACTGCAGCTTCTTCACGGGAAATTGAATCGGCCGCTCTTTCATGTCTGATTTTTTAAAAGTGGGCTTAATGACACTGTTGTGTGGCTAACGCTGTGGAAACACGGCCTCCCCTGAGCGTAGGCGCATAATAATGGCATTTAAGCCAGCTCGCAGAAAAGGGCCGCCTTCCCTTGCCGTTTTATACGACGTTTCTCGTGTGATTACTCGGACAGCCTAATGTAAAAATATTTTGGCTGCAGGTGTCACAAGGGACACACTGGATCCTCTCTCTCCAGTAGGTAGGGACAAAAGCGGCTTCTTTAAGACCTGCACTTTTAATGAACCGTCTTATTGTAGACCCTCGGAATCTAATAGTGTGCCTTTTGGTGAAGTTGTTGAGAATTTTAATGCATTTTAGTTCTCATTCATCACGGCCTATGTGCCCCTAGCGGGATGGTCTTTAGAAATAGGATTAACTTCTAGAGGAATGCATTAGCCATGCCCCAGAAATAGGCACTGCACTAACTAGTCTGATAGATTGTTCTAGCCTTCAAATCCTTCTGGCCGCTCCCCCCTCCCCGACTTTTCTCCCTTTATTGACAGCTTCTCATTGAATGGCTAGAAGCATTAGTGTGTTTAGGAGTTAGATGTTTTGTATGATCCTAGGCTGATCTCATATTCCCTTTCTGAAATTAATTCGACACTGCTTTACATGTTAATCCGCAAAGGATTGATTTGGAGAAGGTCAGAGCAGTGCAGCTTCAGAAAATGGAAGAAAAGCCCCACTTAGAACAGCTCATTTCAGTTCCCAGACCTAAGCCTAGCTGCCTTTTCATTGTGGCACTTAGACAGCTGTGGGCGGCTTGGACACCTCGTAGAATACATCAAACAGTGGGGTTTGATGTGGGCTGTAGGATCGTTGGACTAATTAAGTTTAGCTTGGTTAACCAATTGCAGTTTGCAAATTGAACAATTGCACTTTGAAAGCCTCTGACACAATAGAACACAGAATCTTCTTTTTTGGGCATAAACATTCCCAATAATGGAGTAGTACTTTTTGAAAGAAGCTTATAGCAAATCCACCCAATTTGGATGTCTCTAATGTAAAGTTCGTTTCATTGGTAACAAAACTGCCGTCTCCTTTATTCTCGGAACTGCATGATGACAAAGATAAGACGCCCCAGTGCAGGGGTGGGGAAGGAGGTGGAGGAGCCGGGTGAGTGAGAGCACCCCGTGGGTGCAGGGTAGGTGAGTGTTTGAGAATTAAGAGATTTAAATTCTTCTTCCTTTTAAAAAATTTTAAATCTTGAGCCATGGGCAAACAAATGTTGGAGAACTGAGCACAGCTAAGGCACGAGATAAGTAACAGTTCTTAGAAGATGAAAACCTAGTAAGCCTAGAAAATCAAATTAAGGCGAATTCAGGGTCATTTGGTGAAAAGACTCAATTTTAGAGGGAAGGGCGGGGAAACCAATTAAGTCCAGACTGAGCAAAGGCACAAATGGTAAGACCAGAGTAATTCCACAGTTGAGTAAAAGGGAGAGTATCAAGGTTTGTAATCTACCTTAATATTGAAGGATTCCACAGTAGTAGTTTTTTTCATTTTGAAAACAACCTGGCATGTAATGCATCCTATTATCTAATGCTTAGTCATTTATTTTAATCTAATCTTAATCTTTTATCAAATGCTTACTCTTTGCTCTGGAAAGTTCCTACGACAGCCATGGTGTATTAGAGCCAAATAAGGTTGCTCTGAATGATTGCCAGGAAGGAGGAAAGCCAACTTAATTTTTGCTAATGGAAGCCTTACTGGGATCTGAGCAGTGGCAACAGCTGACTTATCTGATCCTTTGCCTAAGTAATTAGTATCACTGTCAGGCTTTAAAAAGAGAAAAGGTTACTAGTCATGGAAAAAGAAATATCACCACCTAGTTCTTTACATCTGTGGGTATAAAGCAAAAAGGGGGAGGGCGTGCTTGGATTACTGGTGGCTGTGGCCTTCCTGCCTTTGGTGACATCATTGCCATTCATGAGAATGCAGTGATGTCCTGGGGCGCCTGGGTGGCTCAGTCGGTTAAGCGTCCAACTTCAGCTCAGGTCCTGATCTCACAGTAAGTGCGTGGGTTTGAGCCCCACCTTGGGCTCTGTGCTGACAGCTCAGAGCCTGGAGCCGGCTTCGGATTCTGTGTCTCCCTTGCTGTCTGCCCCTCCCCCACTTGTGCTCAGTCTCTCACAAATAAATAAAGAATGCAGTAATGTTCTGACCCTCGTCTGGAGTCAGCTAAGGTCCTGGCACCTTGAGCCAATGCTAGGCTGTCCCTTACATCAGTTTGGCCCTTCCTGAACTTATGTTGGGGTCAAATCCGATAAACCCTGCTCTTCCTTGATTTTCAATGGAGTTATGTTCTGATAAACCTGTCATAGGTTGAAAATATGGTAAGTTCAAGGGGCACCTGAGTAGCTCAGTCAGTTAAGTGTCTGACCTCTGCTCAGGTCCTGATCTCATGGTTTGTCAGTTTGAGCCCCGTGTTGGGCTCTGTGCTGACAGCTCAGAGCCTGGAGCCTGCTTTGGATTCTGTGTCTCCTTCTCTGTCTGCCCCTTCCCTGCTCATGCTCTCTTTCTTTCTCTCTTTCTCTGCCTCTCAAAAATAGATAAACATCAAAAAAAATTTTTTAACATAGTAAGGAATGTTACGATGATTCTGGAAAGTACTCCCTTGGAAAAATATGATAATGAAACTTGCTTTCAGAATTCTACGACTATACTTTTCTTAAAGAGGTTTTTGGAAACAAAGGTGAACTGATATCAGTATGAAAGTACAAAACTGCAATAACACAGTGGAAAGAGCAAAAAACATGTGCTAAGTTCAAAATCCCTGTGAGACACCTAACCTACTGAACAGGACAGCGTAGCCTAGCCTCCCCAGAAGGTGCTCAGAACATTTATATCAGCCCACATTTGGGCAAAACCACTTAACACGAAGACTCTTTTATAATGAAGGGTTGACTGTGACATGTAATTTATTGAAAACCCCAAAAGTGAAAAAGCAGAATCATTGTATGGGTTCAGAATGGCGGTAAGCGTGTGGTCATTTACCCTTGTGACTTTGTGGCTGGGAGCCACTGCCTGCCGTCACGAGGGAGGATCCTCCGCCCTGTCACTAGCCCAGAAAAAGATACAGGTTCAAAATTCGAAGTATGGTCCTCACTGAATGCACGTGGCTTTGGCACTGTCGTAAAACGGAGCCATAGTTAGGACAGACTTTCGGGAAAGGAACTTTGGGAACTTTTTCTTGCTCCTCTTACAGGTGGGTTTAGCAGTGACGAAACAAGTGTGTGTGTCCCTTGCCGCCTTTTCTTCTTGGGACATAATCTCCTACATGCTAGTGAGACTGCTTTTCACCATCTGGAAAGAAGAATTGCCATTTCTGAAATTAGTTAGGTGGGTCATCAGTTGTATCTTGCACAAGGAATCCTAACGAGTGGAAAGATAGGACGTGGGTTCGTGGTAAAACGAATGTACGTGCATTTAGGATTTGTTGGATCAGGAGTCTGCAGGCACCAACCAGAGCTGTGTATCTCCACTTCCCAAAATAAATATTTGAGATAGGTTACTATCTCTATCAACACCGATCAGGGGCCGCATCGACTTACATCTAATCTCTGTGTCCTTGGACCTTGCTAGAGACTTGGCTTTGTGACTAGAGGAGCTGACTAGGAGAAGGTAATCCAAGGTGACTAGTCCATGGTTTACCCAGATTCCCAATGGCTTTTTTTTATGCTGTCCTGAGCCAAAGGCATCAAGGACACCATAAGGATCTCATATGTCTAGGTCCCTGGATATAGGTGTCCACCCCTGGCCCATATAATAAAGCTGCTGAACCAGAAGGAAAATTTTTCTCCCAATAACTCTTGGAAAGTGACATGTGTGCACATATCGATGTGTACGCACTCCTGCCTCCCTTACACGTTCTAAGCCACGGCACACCTGATTTTCCGTATTCTCTACTACCTGCTTCCAAAACAGCAGGAAGGAGCCCTGCTCCCTCGCCCCCCAGGAAACCAGATAAATATAAACACTTCTGAACAATGCCCAGATCTGCAAAAAGTGCCCGTGTGGTAAAAGCGCTCACCTTTGCCTCGCTACACCGTGAGAAATTTATATGTTGGGGTGTTTTTCCCAGCGAAGACCTACAGAGAATTTAAAGAATGTCTGCCTCTTCTCTGGCCACTTGTCTGCGTGCACTGGTTCTGATTTATATGAGGCCACAGCTCTGGGTGGCCGGGGCACGGGGCCATGCAGTTTTTGCCTGCTGAGAGTTCACACGGGCATGGCATCATCGGAATATAGACACAAACCAGGCTCGTTGCCATCAGCGACAAGAGACATTCCTTGGAGAGCAGGCCTCTCCTGTCTTCCAGGAGGCAAAGGAGAAGCAAAGAGGTGGTGTCTGCAACAAGTAGGTTCAGGGAGAGACTTGGACCACTTTCCCCAAGGGCCAAGCCATGGCCAGAGGCCGAGGTCTCAAGTGGGCCTTTAAGAGCACCGATTTGAGGGCATTCTGGTCAATCTGTCCCCTCTTTTTACTGGATTGCTTAAAAGTGACAAGGCTTTTGTGCTGGATTCTTAAAAGCATATTTGTTTCTCAGCAATAATACGAAAAGCGTGCGTGTCTAGAATTATTTGATGCTGTTGCTTTTGATGTGTTTTCCTGTTTTGTGTGTGTGTTTGGTTTTTGGGTTTTCTGGGTTAGTTTGTTTGTTTGTTTGCCTTGAACCTGTTTCTTAGTTTGCATTACGGTGGTTATTTCCCATAGTGAGGAATTAGAAGGAAATTTGGAAGAGAACAGATCTTTGTATTTAACCTTAGCTGCCAGAAAAGCTCCTTAGATCGCTAGCCTCCTTCTTCCTCCCCAGCCGCTCAGCCACACCGTTTACACGGCCCCCACCTCACCTAGCAGGGTATCCGGGAGCGTGGGCTTTGCACCAGCAGCACCAGCCGGCATCACCTGGACAAAGATGAAAACTAAAGCCCCCTGCCCTACTGAGTCAGAGTCCAAGATCCCTGGGTGATTTGTGTGCATGTTCAAGTTGGAGAAGATTTGTGTGCATGTTCAAGTTGGAGAAGCAACACATGGAATTCTACGAAAGCCTTTATTTTCTCTTTATATTTTCCTTTCCTTCAACACTACATCTCCCTCCTCGTTGCTGTCTTTCTCTACTCCTTGAGCTTTCAGAAAGAGGTAAAGTTGTTAATTTCTCTGTCTCAGTATTACGAATGTTCAGCGTGGGTTTGCCAGAGAAAACACAGTCTTTTTGACAGACTTAAACCACTCAATTACCTGTTGTTTATCTAACATTCACATTGAACCTGGTATTCTGTATTTTAATTTGTGAAATCTGGCGACCTTTGTTGGAAGAAAACAGAATGATCTCCCTTTTGGGAGAAAGTGATAGTGTATAATAAGGTACACAGGCAGGTTCAGAGGGAAAGCCCAGCGAGGCCTCCACTCACTCCCTGCCTTTGGCCTGGCTCTTACTTTGAAAGGGATGGGATTTGGGGTTGGGAACAAGATGTCAGAGCCATGTTGCCTCTGACGGTGGTGGTAGGTGTGTCTGGTCAGGGGGTGAGGACAGGAAACATCGAGAGAAACTTCTGTCTCTTCTTTCTGAGCCTCCAAAGACTATCGAATACATCCACCCATCCTCTGGCAAAACCCATACCGATCTAGAATTGGGGACATATTTTTCCACCAGGTGGCTTTAGGTAAGGGAGCTGGCAGAGTTGAACCACAAAATTTGGAAGAGAAAATGCCCTCCACGTGAGTCTTTTCATTTATATGGGGTTCGAGTTTGAGCCCTATTATGTCTGATTTAACTATGAGGTTTCCTTGTTTGCTGAGGAACATGAAGCTTTCATTTATTCACCTCATTAGGTACAGGTATTGCAGGTGTTCATGTCCCTAAAACAGCTCGTGACCTAATATTTCTTATTGTTAGGTGTTTCCAGATGATGGAGTTTGACTCAAATGCCCCAAAGCAATGAAACTCAGCTTTAGGGTTTCAACATTGGCCATGACTCTTTGCTTTTTATGCCACTTAATAAGTTGTACATACATATTCTAAGGGAAATTATGAGCTGCCTTATTCATTACACGTTTTTCCAACTTGTAATTGTGTTGGCATCAAATGTTGGCAACATTTGAAAGAAATTGACATATTACTTGATCATTGTAAATCTGCCGGTGCTTTTAACCGAAAATGGCATTAGAGCCATTTTCTTAAAATTTTGGCTTTTTTTTTTTTTTTACCTTATCCCTCTTCAGGAAATATGCAGTGTTAGTAGAATTCTTTCAGGACTCACTCGAAAAGCTCAACCTTTTAAGAACGAGTCTTCTTGCTATTGGCACACTGACCTGACAGGCATAAATAAGAATGTCTTTGGACCTCGGACGTGAATGAGATTATTACAGGAAATTATGTGGTGGAAGAAATGGAAGCTTGAATATTAAAACATTGGTTTTTTGTCAGTGTGTTTGCGTTGCTTAGTATCATGAAGTAGGTTATATGGTAGGGGGGGCACACAGATTCCGTTTATAATCTGGTAAAGAGATATTCCTGGTTGCAGCAGAATTATCCATGTAGTTTACATATTTGCAGATACATGTAGCATAATATTGCCAGGAAACAGGAATTCAAGATTCCTTGCCTATCTGATTTTTTTTTTTTTTTTTTTTTTTTGAGAAGAGAAAGGTCAGAGATGAGAAATTCAGTAACTTCTCTTTCTCCATCTTTTTTTAGTATAAGGTCTCTGGTGCTCTTTCATATACAGCTTCTTACTTAAACTCACTAAAATTAATGACTAGTGTTTATTTGTTGAGGAAATAATTTTCTTAGCAATTTAAACAAGCAGTTGAAGTCAAGATAATGAGAGCTACATTTGGGGCCTTATGAAGCCTCATGTAACAATTATTTTTAAATTATTTTTTTAATTTTAGAGAGAGAGCATATGAGGGGGAGAGGGGCAGAGGGAAAGAGTGAGAGAATCCCAAGCAGGCTCCATGCTCAGCATGGATCCCGATACTGGGCTTGACTCCATGACCCTGGGACCATAACCTGAGCCAAAATCAAAAATTGGACGCTCAACCCACTGAGCCACCCATGTGCCCCACATTAATAATTATTTTTCAACTTATTTCAAAAATTAAATTTTTGAAATACCAAAGACTTTTGAATCTACCAAAAGACATAATTTGGTAGATTTCAGTATTAGGCAATTATATCCTGCAACTAACAGCTGATCACAAGTCAGTGGATAAAATACATCAGTGATATAAAGGATATATGGAACTTTAAACTGTTGTTAATTAACAGACTCTGTGTGTTAGAAAAATTATAAATAATACAACAGAAGGAAGATATTTTCCATTGGGAATCCATTATCTCCCAGTTTGATCAGACTCTACGACGGTTAGTGGGAGGAGACATTTACTAAGTAGATTTTAGATGCAGAGTCGATTCCATAAAACCTCTGTAGTTTTCACCTTGACCTGCCTGTTTTCCTTATACTTTGTAGAACACCTTCCCTTGTATTCATGAGGCTAACGTGTGTCTCCTGCAATTTCACTCCTAAGCAGAGTGATCATGGTAGGGTAGAAGGAGCTGTCCGGTGGGCCAGGTACCCCAGCCATTCCTAGAACAATAAAGAATCACAGAATTTCAGAGGAGGGAGGGACTTAGCAAGCTCTTCCCCAGTCTTCTGGCATTGCAGGTTAAGCAACCAAGGCAGAAAGGGGTGTCTGACTGGCTCAGTCGGTGGAACATGTGCCTCCTGACCTCAGGGTTGTGAGTTTGAGCCCCATATTGTGTGTAGAGATTGCTTAAAAAGATAAAAGAAAATCTCTAAAAATAAAAGAAACCAAGATACAGAGAGGCCGGCTTGTCTCTCTAGTCACTTGGTCGATAGCCAGTCCACACTGGCTGCTGTGGCTCCCAACTCTCATCCTTAGTCCTTTCTACTACCTCACACCGTCTTGTGCTGCTGGCCTTCTTCAGGTATCACATCCAGCAGCATGTGGGGGCCTGAAAAGCACATATTTTTGAACATTTAGAGATTAATTATTACTCATCTATTGATACACTGGTGTCATAAGTGGGAAGAGATCTTTGTAATTATTTGTTTTTTAAACCACATTTCTTTAAGGATCACTACCAAATGAAACTTATTTTGATAACGTAGTTTCTTAAGAGGCAAACCATATCATCTCCAGATTTCTATCTAGACTGTGAAGCTGAGATTCTGCTTCTCCTGCTACGCTCATTATAGTGGCAGCAAGAAGGCTGTTTTGGCTCATTAACAATGTGGCGGTTGGGCCCTCCTTGAGGCATGGATCCAGCTTACTGAAGGCAGAGGTTTCTGCTTCTCTGGCCTCAGCTGTCCTGCACTGCACTACGGTTTTTGAAGATCAGTTTCTTTTTTTTTTTAATTAAAAAAATTTTTTAACATTGATTTATTTTGAGAGACACAGAGAGACAGAGCATGAGTGGGGGAGGGGCAGAGAGTGAGAGAGACACAGAATCCAAAGCAGGCTCCAGGCTCTGAGCTGGACAGAGCCCGACGTGGGGCTCAAACCCCACAAACTGTAAGATCATGACCTGGGCCAAAGTCAGACGCTCAACTTACTGAGCCACCCAGGCGCCCCTGAAGATCAGTTTCTAATGAAGAGATGCATACTGTGCATAGTCCTGAAAGACAAGCAGATCACTTCTAGCTTGAACTGTGATATACTAGAATACTAAAATATCTAAGGGCATGGCAGGTATATCACTAAACAGACGCAAGTATAGTCTCTCTGGGTAGAATCCAATAAATCAGGGACTAGATGCTTTGCAGTGAAAAGTATAAAAACTAGAAAATATTATGAATGGTATTTAAGGGACAATTCATTAAAATGTAGTGAAGTTACATTGCATACTATGAAATGTATTACTTTAGACAAACTGTCTGAAACAGGAACTAATCTTGGCCAATAGCTATCAGGGGTAGGTCGGCTGGGAAAAAAAAATACCCCGTTCATAGTCCCTCTGTGATTACATTTTTGTTTTTTGCATCCATTCAACCAAAGTTATTAGTTTCAAGGCTAAAGTCTGTTTTGATTATTTCAATTCAAATCACCTCATGCCTTAATGGTTTATAGTAAGCCTTACTGGCAACAATTTTATTTTATCATATCTTGGGATTTTCTGAGTAAGAAATGTGGTCAAGGCTGAGCTGGGTCATTCACCTCTGTGCAGTGTGGGCTAGGGTCACCTGGGGGTACTCCCTTGTGGAGGGACTAAGATGCCTTTACTTACACAATGGACTGTCTTCTTGGTGGGAAGGCTGGAAGCCTGTGGTCCTGTGTTGGAACTGATGACCTCCCCAGGGTGACCATCTCCAGGCTTTCAGACTTTCTACATGGCAGCTCAGGACTCTCAGAGAATGCGGAGTACTCCCAGTCTCTTAAGGCCTGGGTGGGAGATTGTTCCACCATATTCTATTGCTCAGAACATTTATGGAGCCCACCCAGGTTCAAGGAGAGGGGACCTAGACCCCCACCTTTCAATGGGGCAAATGTCAAAGAATCTATGGCCATTCTTAATCTTCAACAAAGCCTTTAAACACTTTAAATGACAGAATTGATGGAGGTCTTATAGAGATAGGGTTAAGGGAAGTCACAGAAATAAGGTACTTTAAATCTTCAGGAGTAAAATCTTTAGCCTTTGGCTTCTCCTGATAATTGTAGTAATTCTTTAGGATATTACTCTCCTTATTGATTCCTGGGATCAACCAAAGTTCCTGAGTCATAGTAGGTAATCTCAGGAGCACATGAATGTCAATTTCTAGCTGGGTGTTATTTTGATATTTGAGCCAAATATAATTTAGGGGCAGGCAGTGAGATGCTAATATTCTGATCTGAAAGGCGACAAGACCAGGGTGAGGAATTGGAAAAGACTAGAGCTACTATTAGGTAGGCATAGGAGTGGGGTTTATACTTCATATATACATATATTATTTTAGCCAGTAGATATTTTAATGTTAAAAATGTAAATTAATAGTTATTTTTCAAATTATATTGACTTTGTTAGGCATGTATAATTTGTTTTTTAAGGTTTATTTTTGAGAGAGAGAGAGAGAGCGAGCACAAGTGGGGGAGGGGCAGAGAAAGAGGGAAACACAGAATCCGAAGCAGACTCCAGGCTCTGAGCTGTCAGCACAGAGCCCGACATGGGACTCAAACCCATGAACCATGAGATCACGACCTGAGCTGAAGTCAGGCACTTAACCAACTGAGCCACCCAGGCGCCCCAACAAATGGCCTCCTTAATGCCCATCACCTGTTTACCCCCCCCAACCCTCCCACCTCCCCTCCAGCAACCCTGAGTTTGTCCTGTCTTTATTTTTTTTTATTTTTTAATTTTTTAAGGTTTTTATTTATTTCTAGGAGAGAGAGAGAGAGAGACAGCGTGAGCAGGGGAGGGTCAGAGAGAGAGGGAGTCACAGGCTGAAACAGGCTCCAGGCTCTGACCTCGCAGTCAGCACAGAGCCCGACGCGGGGCTCAAACCCATGAACCGCGAGATCATGACCTAAGCGAAAGTCGGACGCTTAACTGACTAAGCCACCCAGGTGCCCCTGTCCTCTGTCTTTAAGAGTCTTCTGTGGTTTGCCTCCCTCTCCTTTACTGTTTATTTCTAACCAGAATCCAATCCTCATTGTGCATTGCCCTTGTTTGTTATGTTTCCCCTTTAAAAAAATGACAGAAGTTTTTGGAGAGAGCAGAGCATTTATCTTAACGAATATCCCACATTCTGAATCTGACATTTCCTTTGTTCCTCTAGCCCCTGAGTTCTTGTAAACTGGAAGTTAGGTCTAAGAATTTGATCTGATTCGGGTTAAATATTTTGGGCAAGAGAGCTTCCTAGGAGATACCGTGTAGTTCATATTGTGTCATGTCATACTGTTGCTTGCTCACTAATACTAAGTTTGATCCCTTGGTGAGGGTTTTTACTACCTGTTTCCCCCAGAGGTAAGGTCTCTTTCTGTGAGGAGTGTGTGGAGCGTCACGTTGGCACACCAGGCAATGTTCTGTTCTCCTGTAACCTTAGCGATCCTTGCTTGAACTATTTCTGCGGGTTTGCAAAATGGAGACTTTTCTTATCTGTTTTTCCTTCCTCACTTATTAACTGATATTATTCTGTAAAGAATAATTTTCAGAGTAGGGAGTTGATGGTCCTAGTCGCTCCAGAAGCAGCAAATGAATTTCTTTTTCATTCTCCGTCCTGGCTCTCTCTCACCTAGTGCTGTGAACTTACGAGTTGTTATTTTATAATCCATCACAGATCCTTATTCTCTACTGAATTGATCCAGATTTGGCCAACTTGGTTTCTTTTCCTAGTGATAGTACTTAGAGATTGGGATCTTTAACTTTAACATTCTTGGTCCAGAATGATGGACCAAGAGCTTTAACTGGACTCTTCCCCCTCTCCTCCCCCCACCAAACATAACTGTGCAAACTGCACATAATACAAAAAATGGTTACGCCAAGTCGCTGAAGAGTGAACAGAAGCAGGCAGGCTCTGGTGGGGCTCCCTCCTTGGAAGGGGAGGGACTGGAGGCATCCAAAGTAAGCCCAGGCCAAGTGCTTTCAGTGTGATGAGGCGGCTACCAGAAGGCAAGGGGTCAGAGAGGGAATCTCTGAATTCCGTCTACGCACATCTTCAGCTACAGAACCACGCATGCGTGGAAAGACTGAAAGGACCTCAGATACTGACAGAAGATCAGAAAAGGGACTGAAGCACCTGTCCAGAGGAACAGCGTTTGCGGTTCTAATTCCGCCAAAGTCATTGCCGACCCAAACAAAAGAAACAACACTCGGCAAAGAAAAATAAGAAAATCCAGAATCTATGCCGTTTAACATTTGTCACATCTTAGAACATGAAGCTAAAATAGTCCACAGTTAAAGAACCAAGGAAATGGAACATTCTCTCAGGAAAAAGGAAAACCAATGGAGTCCGACCCCAAGATGAGGCAGGCGTGGGGAGGGACAGAAGGGTAGGTATGTGACTGTTATGTTACGGTGCTAAATGAGGTAAAATGGTATGTGCTCCCCATGAAGGAAAAGACACGATATCTCAGCAGAGAAATGAAAATGATCAAAAAAAGAGCCAAATGGAAATTCTAGTACTGTGAAAATACAGTACCTAAAATAAAGCATCTACGGAGTGGACTTCACAGTCAAGTGGAAATGACAGAGAGCAAACTTGGCGCAGCAAAAAAAATGTTAGACTAAATCACAGCTTGAACTTTTCCAAATGTTATGAAAAGTGGAAATTTACAGATACAAGCTGATCGAGGGGCGTCGAACAGAGGAATTACACAGAAAAACCATGCTGACTCTTTTAGACTGTTCAAAACCAAATAGAGAGCAAACCTTGAAAGCAAAAAGAGAGAAACAGCACAAGGGAACCACAGTCCAATTAACGGATGACTTGAGGAGCTGCAGAGTCCGGAAGAGAATGGAGTAACATGTTTAAAGTCTGAAGGAAAGCAATTTCCGTCTCAGAATTCTCTGTCCATTAAAACATCCTTCAACAGTGAAGGGATCAGATGGTCAAAAAGCTCAGAGGTGGATGGTGGTGATGGTTATACAACAGTGTGAATGTTTCTCATGCCACTGGATTGTACCTTAACGTTGGGTGAAACAGTAAATTGTGTATTGTATGTATTTTGCTACAATACATTTTAAAAAAAGGAATGAAGGAAAAATCGGAACATTTTCAGATAAAGGAACTGATGAGAGTTCATCCCGAGCAGACCTGCACATCAATTGCTAGAGAAACTTCCCAAAGGTGGAAGGAGGTGACGCTACACGAGAATACGGATCCTTGGGGAAAATGAGGAACACTGGAAATGCTAAATATTTGGGTGGATACCAAATACTGTTCTTTTCTGTGTGCTTCTCTCTCTCAATTTCTTTTGCAATCACGTACTATTAAAAGCAAAATTCATAACTATCTTGTGGGGCTTATTACATTTGCAGCTTTGGCACCTATAACAACCAGAAGGGTAGGTATGGGCCTCTGTCACTGCAGGAAGTGGTATGATATTGACTCTAAGTGGGCTATGAAAAGTTATGACCTATAGTGTAATCCCTGGTGCAGCCACTTAAAAATGCAGAGAAATACAGCTAAAAAGCCAGTAGAAGAATTGAAATGGATATTCAAATAATTTTTGTTAAAGGCAGGAAATGAGAAACAGGTACAAAATTTTTATTTATTTTGTGACCCATTAAATGAGTAAAAGGAAATAGTTTTTAAAATTAGGTTATAATAATACAGTAGCCATAAATCGAATTTTTTGAAGAACATTTTTTTAAGACATTTATTTTGCTCCGGTTCTTTTTTTTTTTTAAGAAATTTATTTTGCCCTCATTTTTTTCTTTCATTTTTTTCAGTAGGCTCTAAGCCCAAAGTGAGGCTTGAGCTCACAACCCTGATATCAAGAGTTGCATGCTCTACTGACTGAGCCAGCCAGGCATCCCGAAGAACATTTACTGATGTGGGTAAAATGCTCCCAGTGCTGTGCTAAGTGAAAAAAAGATACTTAGGCACTGTAGTATGACAACTAAAAAAATACTCACATACAGAATATAGAAAAAAGTTTTAAGGAAATATATCAAAATGCCTTTTGGTGGTTAAACCGTAGGTAATATAATGCCCTAGTCTTAGCTACATTTTCCAAATTTTCTACAATGAGCATAGGTTATCACAAAATTTATTTACTTATTTTAAAATAAATTTAGTGTTTATTTATTTGAGAGAGAAAGAGAAAGAGCACGAGCAGGGGAGGGACAAAGAGAGGAGACACAGAATTTGAAGCAGGCTCCAGGCTCTGAGCTGTCAGCACAGAGCCAGTGCAGGGCTGGAACTCACAAACCATGAGATCATGGTCTGAGCTGAAGTTGGACACTTAACCAACTGAGCCACCCAGGCACCCCACAAAATGTATTTTTAAATTGTTTGGGCACCTGAGTGGCTCAGTAGGTTAAGCGTCCGACCTCGGCTCAGGTCATAATCTCACGGTTCTTGGGTTCGAGTCCCATGTCGGGCTTTGTGCTGACAGCTAGCTCAGAGCCTGGAGCCTGTTTCCAATTCTGTTTCTCCCTCTCTCTCTGACCCTCCCCTGCTCACACTGTCTCTCTCTCTCTCTCTCTCTCTCTCTCTCTCTCTCTCAGAAATAAATAAAATAACATTAAAATAATAAATTTAAAAAATAAATTGTTTTTAAAGTTTATTTATTTTGAGAGAGAGAGAGAGAGAGCACCTGTGCATGCACACACACGAGCAGGTGATGGGCAGAGAGAGAGACAGAGAGACAGAGAATCCCAAGCAGGCTCCTCACTGTCCATGTGGAGCCCACCATGGGGCTTGAAGTCATGATCATGATCAGATCATGATCTGAGCCACAACCAAGAATCAGATGCTTAACCGAAGTTAGATAGTAACACTTGGTTTTTCTATGTTCTCTGTTTTGATACTCTACTAAATTTATTTTCTTCTGACAGCTTTTCACTGATTCCTTTAGCTTTTCTTTTTTTTTCTTTTCTTTTTTCTTTTTTTATTTATTTTTTATTTATTTCTAGGAGAGAGAGACAGCATGAGCAGGGGAGGGTCAGAGAGAGAGGGAGATACAGACTCTGAAACAGGCTCCAGGCTCTGAGCTGGCAGTCAGCACAGAGCCCGACGCAGGGCTCGAACCCACAAACCGTGAGATCATGACCTAAGAGAAAGTCAGACGCTTAACCACCTAAGCCGCCCAGGCGCCCCAATTCCTTGAGATTTTCTAAGCATACGGTTGTGCATTGGACATAAAATGAAACCATTCAGCCATGAGATCCCTTCGTGTCTAGCTGCTTATCTTAACAGAGAATCCCCAGGAGCTAATCAGCCCTGTTCACACTAACTGGTGGATGCACAGCAGTGGGGAATTACGTGTCCTGGTACCTCCAGCTTCCTCATCTGTGGAGATGGCTCATGGTAAGGATTAAATGTGATGATGGATGCAGAGTCTTGACTCAGTACTTGCCCATCATGTGCTCTTGACAGATGTTAGTGTTATTACTGTGACAAAGTATCTTGCACATACTTTCCTTCTGGAAGGGTGCAGAGCTGAGTCCTGGGAAACAGCGACGCCAGTCTGTGGGTGGATCATGTGAAAGGAGGAGCCGCCACGAACTGTCCGTCCTCAGAGAGTGCCCACTCTGGGCAGCCGTGCCTAAAAATGACATCAGTCTGGCATGTGTGTTATGTTTTCCAAATATTTAAAACCTTCACCTTGGGTGAAGATGTTCTCACTTATGTGACGAAGGATATGTCGTGTGAAAATGATGTGTAGCCTATGTATAGTCTTGAAGAGGTTCAGTGCAGAAGAATCAATCTCAAGGTTTAAGCCAAGGACTGAGGAATGAGGAATCGCTCTGGTAAGCTGCCTTTGAAATGATCCTAGTGATGTCTGACTTTGGGCATGCGCGCTCCTCTGTTAGCCCCTCAAGCCCCGCCCATTGAGCATGGGCTGGACCTAATGATTCACTTTTTTTTAAATGTTTATTTATTTTTAATTAATTAATTTTTAAGTTTACATCCAACTTAGTTAGCATGTAGTGCAACAATGATTTCAGGAGTAGATTCCTTACTGCCCCTCATCCATCCCCCCTCCCACAGCCCCTCCAACAACCATATTTGTTCTCTGTATTTAAGAGTTTATTGTGTTTTGTCCCCCTCCCTGTTTTTATATTATTTTTGCTTCCCTTCCCTTATGGTCATCTGTTTTGTGTCTTAAAGTCCTCGTATGAGTGAAGTCATATATTTGTCTTTTTCTGACTGATTTTGCTTAGAATAATATACTCTAGCTCCATCCACATAGTCGAAAATGGCAAGATTTCATTCTTTTTGATTGGTGAGTAATTATCCATCGTATATATATACCACATCTTCTTTATCCATTCATCCATCAATGGACATTCAGGCTCTCTCCATACTTTGGCTATTGTCAATAGCGCTGCTATAAACATTGGGGTGTATGTCCCCCTTTGAAACGGCACACCTGTATCTCTTGGATAAATACCTAGTAGTGCAATGCTGGGTCATAGGGTTGCTTTATTTTTACTTTTTTGAGGAACCTCCATACCATTTTCCAGAGCACCTGCACCAGTGTGCATTCCCACCAGCAGTGCAAAAGAGATCCTCTTTCTCCGCATCCTCACCAACATATGCGGTTGCCTGAGCTGTTAATATTAGTCATTCTGACAGGTATGAAGTGGCATCTCGCTGTGGCGTTGATTTGTATTCCCTGATGGTGAGTGATATTGAGCATCTTTTCATGTATCTATCAACCATCTGGATGTCTTCTTTGAAGAAGTGTCTATTTATGCCTTTTGCTCATTTCTTCACTGGATTATTTGTTTTTTGGGTGTTGAGTTTGATAAGTTCTTTAGAGATTTTGGATACTAAGCCTTTATCTGATATGTCATTTGCAAATATCTTCTCCCATTCTGTCAGTTGCCTTTTAGTTTTGCCGATTGTTTCCTTCACTGTGCAGCTTTCTACTTTGATCAGGTGCCAATAGTTCATTTCTGCTTTTGTTTCCCTTGCCTCTGGAGATGTGTTGAGTAAGACGTTGCTGTGGCCGCGGTCAAAGAGGTTTTTGCCTGCTTTCTCCTCTAGGATTTTGATGGCTTGCTGTCTTATGTTTAGGTCTTTCATGTATTATTTTTGTGTACATTGTAAAAAAGTGGTCCAGGTTCATTTTTCTGCATGTCGCTGTCCAGTTTTCCCAGCACCATTTGCTGAAGAGACTGTCTTTATTCCATTCGATGTTCTTTCCTGCTTTGTCAAAGATTAGTTGGCCATATGTTTGTGGGTCCATTTCTGGGTTCTCTATTCTGTTCCGTTGACGTGCGTGTCCATTTTTCTGCCAGTACCACACTGTCTTGATGGTTACAGGTTTGTAATACGTCTTAAAGTTTGGGATTGTGATGCGTCCAGCTTTGGTTTCTTTTTTCAAGATTGCTTTGGCTATTGGGGGTCTTTTCTGATTCCATACAAATTTTAGGATTGTTTGTTCTAGCTCTGTGAAGAATGCTGGTGTTATTTTGCTAGGGATTGCTATATTTATTTATTTTTGAAGGAGAGAGAGACAGAGCATGAGTGGGGGAGGGCGGAGAGAGAGACAGAGCATGAGTGGGGGAGGGCAGAGAGAGAGGGAGACACAGAATCTGAAGCAGGTTCCAGGCTCTGAGCGGTCAGCACAGAGCCCAATGCGAGGCTCAAACTCACCAGCTGCAAGATCATGACCTGAGCCAAAGTCAGAGACTTAACTGACTGAGCCACCCAGGCAACCCCCAACGGCACAGTTCTAACATAGAATATGGCAGAAGTAATGGGTTGTTACTTCTGAGAAGCATGTGACTTCTGTCTAGCCCCAGTGGACATCTTCCTTGTAACTTGTGGGAGGTATTGAGTCAGAAGCACCCAGCTGAGCAACCCCCAGTCTCCTGACCCTCTGCAACTAGGGGATAATTGTGTCTTCAGTCGCCAAGTTTTGGGTAAATTTGTTACACAGCAGTCAGTAACTAATACACTCTCTAAAGCAGTTAGGTATCTTCACTGACTTCCCCTGCCTCATTCCAACCCTTAAAACGTTGGTCCTTGGGGACTTGTGGCAGTTCTCCATGGCATCCTTTTATTCCTTAAATTTCACATCAAAGCATCAAATGCTTTTCTGGCCCATTCCTTCATCTTTCCGTCTTGCTTCTGGCCCAGTCACCAGAAGCAGTGTTTTTTTTTTTTGCTGTGTTAACAAAAGAACAAATTGACTGTTGCTCTCATTTCCTCTGTTGCTTTAGAGATTTCCCTTACTCCTTTCAGAAGCCTTGAGGAGATGGGGCTTCAGTGTGATCTGGAGCCCAGAGCAGTGGTTCACAGCCTGCTCTTTGGTCCTTTGTCACGTCTCAAGGAGGATGTCACACACAGGGGCTACACCCAGGATGGGTCACTGTGGGCCAGTGTGGTAGGGCTGCCGGTGACCACGCATGGTCCCCTGTGTCTTAGCTCCAAGCCCTCCCATCACCACCCGCCACATATTGGCTTGCTGAGATAACAGGGTGGGGACTTCTCTCACCTACAGGGCACTAAACTAAGTGGCCAGACCCCTGGATTCTAGTAACATCTCTGCTGCAGCTTTGCTGTGCGAACCGGAACACATCTTTCTCTCTAGTTTCTATATCTGGAAGGCCTGGACAATAATAGCCACCATTTCCCTCTTCTAAAAGAGAGCTTTAGGGAAGGATTTCCTCTATAAGTGATAGGAAATGAGTGTTTAATATTTAAACCTGAGCGCAATGACTGTACAATTTGTAAACTGATAAAAGCCACCATTGTCCCTGGACCTATGAAGAGTTATGGGGAAAAAAATTGCTCATCTCACTCAATGAAAATACTTGCCAATTGAACATTAGTTTCTCACGCATTGCCTATTTATTTATTTATTTATTTATTTATTTATTTATTTTTGCTCATACTGAATAAAGTGGACATTTGGTGATGGACTTCTCAGTGCTGTCCCTGTGGCCATCAGCCTATTCACACCATTCCTGGCTGCATTAAGTATCCCCAGTGCAGAGAATTAAGTCCCTGTAAAAGTATACTCTGGATTTTACCAAGAGGTCACGGAGAGCCCTCCTTGCCTGGGCAGCCAGCAGCATTCTTATTACACCTCATTTATCTATTTGGGAGGGCTCAGGAGGACCAGCTGGGCCCCTGTCTGCACTCATCAAGAGTTAATTTCTGAGCGAGGTGCTGTGGTCATGAACAAGTGCAGAAGGTACCTATGTGGTCCTGCCGGACGAGAGGGGCCCTTAATTAGCAGCAATGTTCAATCAGGCTGCTTAACCCGCCATGGAGCCAAGATGGTCATGTCCTTCCCGCTGCCCTCCCATAAACACAGAGCCACCGTCAGCCTCGGGTGTCTGTGTGGCCCAGGAAGAGGAAGGCGGTACAAATCTGAGCCTGACACACATTCAGGGGCCGCCTGAACATTGCTTTCATTTTCAACGGAGCAGGGAGGGTTAACCCTGAGGGATTTTTTTTTCCTTTTAAAATTTGGAAGCATCCTTCTGTCTTTGCCAACTGAATATTTCCCAAGCTGGGCATCACACTGGCTTTGTTTCTTTGCTGCTAAACACAGTGTCATGTCGTCCTGTTGCCAGCACGGCTTAGTGTGTGTGGAGACTGCTTGCTGCGGTAGCCAGTCCATGCATAGCTCACCGGCCGTAAAGCCTCGTTCCCTCTTTCTGCATCGCGGTTCGTGCTGCAGCTAAATGGGGATGGTTGTCCCTGCCCTGCCTACCTGGCAGAGCTGTTAAGAAGATAAAATACAGAAACAGTTTGGAAACTGTCAAACATCATACAAATCTGAGGTGAAATTATTGAATGCCACGTTTGCATTGCTCCTAGTTGACTCATCAGTAGGGCAAGAGGGAGGTGTTTATTTAAAAAAAAACATTTTTAGCATTGTTTCCATTTTTGAGAGACAGAGGGAGAGTGGGGAAGGGGCAGAGAGAGAGAGAGGGAGACCCAGAATCGGAAGCAGGCTCTAGGCTCTGAGCTGTCAGCACAGAATCCAACATGGGGCTCAGACCCACAAACTGTGAGATCATGACCAGAGCGTAATCAGATGCTTAACCGACTGAACCACGCCGGTGTCCCAGAGGTGTTTATTTTAATGAATATAGTAAGATTCATTGATCTAGCAAGAACACCAGGTTCTGGTGTTTTTAGATATCTTGTATTTTTTTAGAGATGCTATCTAATATTGCAGCATTTAATAAACAAAAAACAAATATAAATGCTTCCTCAAGTTCTGGCAAGGTGACTGTCATGCATTTTGAGGGCTATGCTGGACAGAGGGACCAGGATGGTCGGAGGAGGGTGGGTGAGAGTTTCTTAGCTCAGTGTGACATCTTGCTTAGTCAAGAGATCCACTCACCTAGGGAAGCTATAGATGGGCGTGGTCATTTTGTCAGTTCCTAGCCCAGGGCGGGTGATTTTGGGACGGTCCACTGTGGAGTCTTTGAGCAGGTCCCTTGATTATCTCTGGTTAGGCACCTGGCGTCTTCCCCAACCCAGATGAGTAACCGGATTTACTTAACCACTGGTGGCTTGAAATTCTTTCTGGTGATCAAATGGCCCACAAAAGAAAAGTGGAGGCAAGGCGCCCTGCCCTTGTCAGCAACTCAGGGGATGATTGGGGGTTTGATTGTGTGGCTGGGGGACTGGCTTGGAACCGAGGGGCCTCCCGGAAGGCAAGTTGCGCCTCAGCCATGGGAAGAATCAAACAAAGACCGAGAAGGTGTTGGTAGAACACATTCATTTTAGATGGAAAGACTTAGCACTTTGAAGGTTAGTGTAAATTTTAGGCTTCTTTCTTTACTTACCTGACAGATCGGAGAGTGCTGTGTCTTGGTGTAATGAAGCATTATGTTGGTATAGCAAAAAGGAAACTGCCTTCCTGCAGGAATTCACTAGAAGCTCATGGTCTGGTGTGGGGCTCGCCTGGGAATGGATATGTGTATACATGTGCGCATAGGCGTTTTTCCTGATGGGGAAGTCGAGACCAAATTGCCCATTACATTGCCTGATTTTACCCGATGGTTTCCTGCAATGGACACTGGATAGAAAATCCATTCCTGTTTGCACACTTATTTTTTTTTAACCTTGGAGTTTTTGGGGTTTTTTTTTTTTTAATGTATGGCTTTTTGTTTTTTCTACTTTTGCCTTCGAAGCATGGAAATGGTTCGTGTAGAATTATTTTGATGGAGAAAAAAAAAGAATTGAAATTGAGGAGTAAATCAGTCACCAGGTAGTTCTTATAGCCAAAACCCATCAGAGCCAAAAGCTGCCGCCATGTCTGGAGCCTCGCTCCAGGCCTCACGGGCATAAACTGGAACCTTGGCAATAAAGTCTGGGGCGCAGAGTCGTCCTATGCCAGAGTTTCTGGAATCCAGATTCGATGCTGCACATTTCTCCTGTTTTGAAAGGAGAAAATCACTACTTTAGACATTGGGTAGATCTGTTTCATCCCGAACATGGAAATATTGATGCTGGACAGAGAGCATGGGGAAGGAAGCTGTGGAAAGTGCATCTGTCCCACTCCTGGCCAACAAGCACATACTTTGTTCTCTGAGACGGTGCCCCGAACCTCTCTGCCCATTAAGAAGGCTATCTCGTCAATGGTGGATGGTGTGCCAAATGGCTATTCCTATGATCAGCCTGGATTGCCTTGAGCCTTGAGTTCTGTGTGTTCTCTTTTCAAGCTCTGGTCATCTCGTTGTGACCGTGACAATGAGTGTGATGCCTGAGGTTCACTTATAGTTAAGGGTATAGGGCTGGGAATTTGACTCCAATTGCACAGAGTTCTTTCTCATATCATTGATTTTCAGTTGAGTCATACATGTCTACATTTGTACCTAAGTCTCTGTCTCTGACTTCATTGATAAGAATCAGAGGTCATACTTTGGGACTGTCACTGTAGACCTTCCTATTTCGTTTTTGAAGCACTCCCTGAGATGGTTGATGCCTAGCTGTTCCCTAGTAAAAGGGACAGCATGCACTGTTCTCTTGACTCCACCCTGGTGAATTGTTGACGGATGGCACTTTTTTACAGAATTCCACTGCACTAAATCATACTGAGAGTCAAAAGGCAACTCTAGTTCTCTGGTAAGTCTGTTCTATCACAGACACTCCAGGGTCCTCGATGTTCAGTATCATGCAGAGAGGACCCAGAGGGCAGGGACAGAAGTCTTAGCCACATCACTCATCTGCCTGGATGTGAAGTGACTTCTCCAAGCTTTAGTTTCTTCTTCTGTAAAATGGCATTAACAACAGTAACTTTACAGCTTTTCCTAATGATAAGTAAATAAGATACAGTGCCATGTAAACATTTATAAGCTACAAGGCAAATGCTGATTGTATATGTAGAGAGCACGTGTGGCAGAGAAACTATTAATGTGAGTCCCAACTCTGCTTCATTCTCCTCCTGGGCACACGGCCACCTTCTCAGCTGGGTAGGTGCTGCTCGGATGGCCGACAGACAGGATGGACATGAAGTATGTCTGCATCTTCTAGGCCTGGCCCATCAGATCCAGAAAAGTGGCAGTCTTACACGTTGGAAGAGGGCTGTCCCTGGGTCACCACTTGGATTTGGGCCACTGCCCTTGGGGCTGTTTCACCCAGTGTTAATGTTAATAATGTTAATGTTAATAATCACAGTTTTGGAAAAGAATATTACTTGCCACTGTGTTAGCATATAAAGTGCTTGGGTTGTTTTGTTTTCGTTTTAGAGCACAAGTGGGGGAGAGTGGCAGAGGGAGAGAGATTGAGAGCTTAGCGTGGAGCCCAACATGAGGCTCAATCCCATGACGCTGGGATTTAGTTTTTATAAAAAAGCATAATTGCTTACAATGATTCAGATCCATATTTTAAGATTTACTAAACTTTTGTACATCTCTTGACCAACAAGAGAAGTTGATAGACTCACTGAGAGGTGAGTTCCTGCTGGAAACATTAATAATCACAAGAGAAGATTAACTGTCATGGATCAAGCACTTCCCATGTGCCAGACGCACTACGCGGAGAACTTTGCAGACGTCATAGGCACGCACTCAAGTGAGACATTTGCTTTCCCTTTCAGAATTGTTTTATACCGTTAACACTGAATTATGAGACTAGAGCATATTTATTCCTTTCCTAGATTGTCATGCTCCCTTCCACATTGTTATAATAGAATGTGGCGCCCATGATTAAGCCGCGTTGCTAATTATGTAAGAGAGCCTGATTTCTAAAATGTCACAGGGCCAACAGCTACTACAGTCAATTTCTAGCCAACCGTTGCAGGTTGAAAAATTCCATGGCTGTCTCTTGTGAACTGGGTTTGTTCTGGCTGATGTTAGTAACAAGGATAATTATTCAAGGGCATTTGTGGCTTACCAGTGATCCACCAGTCTCTTCTTTAATCTTCTTATGTAAATATGTCCAGCCAGTATGGGTTCCCGCGTGTCTCCTCCATCTGCTTTAAAGCGTCCAAGCACTACATCCACAATGTCATTCCCACAGAGGCAAATGCTGCCATTGATGGGGCCACCCCAGCAGCCACAGATGCGTTCTAATGAATTGACCTCAGATTTGTAGTATCACCTCTTCCTTCAACACCACTCTCCTACCCTTAACACTTAGTGGAGAGAATTCACACCCCAGGGGAAAGAATTGCAGCCGACACGAACCTTACTAGAGGTTCTGGAACAGCTGGGCTTGCGTGACGTAGGGTGTGTTAAGACAACAAATAATGGAAGAGGAACGTTCAGATACAGGCTTTACGCTTGACATAAAGGAAGTGCTGGGGAGACCAGCCTGGTGGCTAAAACGAAGGCTGCGGAAACCCCATCACTAGAGCACGAGACTGGCCATGGTCTTAGTTGTCTTTTTTTTTTTTAAGTGTTTCTTTTTTTTGAGACAGAGAGAGAGAGAGGAGAGAGAGAGAGAGAGAGAGAGAGAGAGAGAATGAGTGGGGGAGGGGTAGAGAGAGAGGGAGACACAGTATCTGAAGCAGGCTCCAGGCTCTGAGCTGTCAGCACAGAGCCCGACTCAAGGCTCAAACTCAAGAACTGTGAGATCATGACCAGAGCCAAAGTCAGACACTTAACCTACTGAGCCACCCAGGTGTCACTGGTTTTAGTTTTCTTTTTTTTTTTTTTTTTTTGGTTTTAGTTTTCTTATCTGTCAAGAATCATAGTACCTTCCTGCCTGTTTCCTCACCAGTGAGATAAAGCTAATGATAGTACTACCTGCCAAGATTACAGAGTCATTTGGTGTGAAATGCTGATAAGGGGACCCGCAGGGGTGGAGGGATCGGCAGCTCTGGTCATTGTGATCCCTACGGTCATCGTTCACTTGTAATGTTCATGTCCACATTCTTGGAAAGCCTGATTGCAGATTCTTTGTTTCTGAGCTCTCTATACACATGGTTTGTGTGTGTGTCTGTTCAGGTATTTATGGAGTACCTGCTGTATGCTAAACAGCATGCCAGCAGTGTATTCCAGGCATGTCCATGTCCGTATTATCTGTCTTCGGTAGGGAGCATTCTGCAGTGCTGACCTCTGCGCAGAGCACAGAGTCCAGCTTGCACTTCAGGTGCTCCTGACAGTTCCTGGATGACTCACTGGTGGGGTCAAGCTGGCCTCAGAGTCTGTGGGGCCTTGTAGCCTAGAGATGAACTGTCCAGAAATTGTTTGCATGCATACTCTGCAGCTGATATTAAGCACAGTTAGTAAATGTGGAAGGCGCCTGGATGGCTCAGTGGATTAAGCGTCTGATTCTTGATTTCAGCTCAGATCATGATCTGACAGTTCATGAATTTAAGCCCTACAGTGGGCTCTGTGCTGACAACATGGAGTCTGCTTGGGATCCTCTCTCTCCCTCTCTCTCTGCCCTCCCCTGTGCGTGCTTGGTCTCTCTCTCTCTCTCTCTCTCAAAATAAGTAAGCATTTAAAAAGTAATTATAAGGGGTACCTGGGTGTCTCAGTCAGTTAAGTGTCCAACTTCAGTTCAGGTCATGATCTTGCAGTTTGTAAGTTCGAGCCCCACATGGGGCTCTGTGCTGACAGCTCAGAGCCTGGAGCTTGCTTCAGAGTCTGTGTGTGTCTCTCTCTCTGCCTCTCCTCTGCTTGCACTCTGTCTCTCAAAAATAAATAAAACATTAAAAAATTTAAAAAGTAAATAATGCGGAAATGAATTCTGTGAAACTCAGACACCCTTTAGTAGAAAGATGACTGGATTTTCCTCCTGAGGCTGTTTCTAAAAGTTTACATGTTACTGTTACTAATTGTTCGCTCCTAACCCTAGTAATTTTGGCTCCTTACCGAATTGCTGCTTTTTCCAATTGGAGAAGTGAAGTTTTGAATCCTAGAGTGACTTCCTGAACCTCCAGGCTGAATCTGGAACTTGATTTGTCTGGTCCAGTTTTCTGCTCTGTGGAGATCTAGCAGATCCAAATTCGATAGCACTGCATTGGACCCCACTGGCTGTGCTGGGGGTGGGAGCCCAACTGCTTACGGATCACAGAGGTTGTGTGCTTTCTTAGCACAAGCAGATAAACGTGTGTGGTAAATGGGCTTGTGTGTGGACATCCTTACCTTGGGGAGTGTCCCCTGCTTTCAATACCCTTTCTGAACTGATGGCTTCCAGTGCAGTCTCTTCCCGGGTCTTCAGATTCTCACATTTATTCACTGACTGGATAGATAAGTAAATTATAATGACACTTAGAGATCTAGTTTTTACATATCCAAGAGATAGCGTAAAATCAACTTAGCCCAGTAATCAAGATATATGTAGTGGCAGTTGGGGTAGAGGAAAATGGAAGAGAGTAGAGATCCCAGAAATAGACTTACACTTACATGGCCAATTGATTTTTGGTAAAGATGCCAAGATTATCTTGGGGAAAAGATAGTACATGGCTCTCCAACAATTGGATGTCTGTGTGGGGAAAAAAAGTTAATTTGGTGGTGCCAACCTTTACCTTGGCACCATATGGAAAAATAAACTCTAAATGGATTGTACATCTAAATATGAGAGCTAAACTACTGAACTTCTAGAAGAAAAGATGAGTGAAAATCTTTGTGACATTGGAATAGGGAAAATTTTGTTAAACAAGACACAGATTGAATTGTAAAAGGAAAAAATGATTTAATTAAAAAAAACAAACTTGTTTTTACGACACAAGAAAACAAACAGGCAAGCCACAGGCCGGGAGAAAATATTTGCAAAACTTATATCTGACAAAGAAGTTGTAGCTAGAATATATGAAAAGCCTTCCAACTCAGCATTAAGAAGACAACCCTATATATATATATAAGGTAGAAGAACGGAACAGAAATTTCACCAAAGAAAACATGAAAGCCAGAAAGTATGTAAGAAGATGCTCAATATCGCTAGTCTTCAGGGAAATGCAAGATAATGAGATACCATTACGCATCCATTCACAGGGCTAAGGCAGCGGCTGACACTACCATGTGTTGACAAGGATGCAGAAAAGCGGGAATTCCTCTATTGCCGGAAAGAATGCAAAATGATACAGCCACTTCTGAAAACCTTCTGGTAATATCTTAAGAAATTAAATACACACTCCCTATATGACCCAGCAGCGCCACTCCTAGGGATTTACCCAAGATGAATGAAAACGTATGTCCACACAAAGACCTGTATGCAGATGTTCATAGCCGACTGGAAACATCAGTTGGTAAAAGGATAAACAGACTGCTGGAACCGCTCAACGGTACAAAGGAACAAAATATTAGCACCTGCAGTAACACGGGTGCATCTCAGGAATGTTATGCTAAGTGCAAATCCACGGTTCCTACCTGCCGGGAAGCCCTGCGTGATTGAGCCCCACCCCCACTCCCGCCTTACAGATCTACCTGCACACGCACTTCTGCACACACGCATGCATATTGGGGCCTCAGTGATGGCGTGCACACCCTCTCTACCTCGGATCCCTTGTGTGTCTTCTTACCCTGGCCGGACCATCCCTCTCCCAGGTATTCCTCACTTCCTTCAGGCCGCTGCTCACACGTTAGCTCATGAGAGATGCCTTCCTTAACTGTCTTTACAAAATATGAAACAGGCTCCACTCCCCCTTGGGTGACCCCTATACCTAACATAGAATGTATTTATCTGGATATGTGTTCAGTATTTGCTCCTCCTGCCACAGTGGAAGCCTGCTTTGTCTACTGCTGCACTTCTCGCTCTCTGCACTAATGTTACACAGTGAGCGTCCAGTCAATGATTGTTAGGTAAGGAACGTGAACACACGACATTAGGAATGCGACAGCGGCATAGGATGAGACCTCGGGTATGGTGTGCACAGTCAGGACATATGCTCTTGCATTCTGTCTTAGCAGCTTCTACTTAGCCTTTACACTCATTCATGTGCTGAGCTGCTCTGACTATGTTTGGCTTTGAGAAACTGAACTAAAGGAAATACACACGGGAAATGAGTGCCAGTGCATTTAATATGTTCAAGTGGGAAATTCCCAACGTCTTGGCAAAGGTATTAAAAGAGAGTTTTTTGCATGGGGAACTTCGCAAACAATCTATATCCTACCGATTATTAATTAGTCTTCGTCACCATGCCCGTTCCCCATTTATAAAAACAAAAATATAAGGCAAAACAAGGAGAAAAGAGCTGTAACTATTTATGGAATGTTGGACTTAAATGCTGTTGAAACCACTTTGGACATAGAGCCAATACTGTCTTCTGACATTACCAGTCTATTCTTCTAATAAAGATTTGTTCACTTTATTTTATTTTTTAATTTTTAAAATTTATTTCTGAGAGAGAAACAGTGTGAGCAATGGAGGGTCAGAGAGAAGGGGAGACACAGAATCCGAAACAGGCTCCAGGCTCTGAGCTGGCTGTCAGCACAGAGCCCGACACGGGGCTTGAACCCACCAACCATGAGATCATGACCTGAGCCGAAGTCGGATGCTTAACCGACTGAGCCACCCACCCAGGCGCCCCTAGATTTGTTCATTTTAAAGCCGAGTTGGAAGATCTTACACATGGCACAAATTACTGTCTTTAGATGGCATCACCATGAGTTATGTAGGGACAGTGTTACAGGAGATTGTGATCAGAAGTCACTTTTACTTAGTAAACTTGATGATGTAGGTTTGATGATATTTTCTGTAGATGCTGCATGACTCCCTTTCCCCATTCCCGAATTCTCCCTTCTGGCAGTTACTGCTCATTAGCATAGACCCACATAAGTCCTCCAGAGGAAGAGCCAAAGGGGGCAATGACCTTGAAGCAGTTTTTCTTCCCTCCTTCTGAGTGGCCACAGTCAGTGTAGTGGGTTCTTTGGGAAGACTGCAGGGATACAATGGTGCTTGGGATTATTTGCCAATTTTGGAGAGTGGTGGTGGCCTTTTTGTTTTCCAGTGTCCCAGATTATCTGAACCCTGGTCCCCTGCCATTCTCCTAGGCCTGCTGATACATCTAATACAAATCACTGTACTATTTTATTTTTAAATTTATTTTGAGAGAGAGAGAGAGACACCATGAGCGGGGGAGGGGCAGAGAGGGGTACAGAGGATCCAAAGCAGGCTCTGCTGACAGTGGTGAGCCCAATGCAGGGCTCAAACCGACGAACTGTAAGATGGTGACTTGAGCTGAAGTCAGACCCTCAACTGACTGAGCTACCCAGGTGCCTCTGCACTATTTTAAACAGTAAACATGCTTTGGGGAATCAAAAATTTGGTAAATTTGGGAAACCAGTCATCTGACTAATGGGCCTCCTAGATTCACTGACGTGTATCATACATCTTTTCTGCATTTGCTGAGACAGTCGCGTGATTTTACACATTTTGCCCTCGTAGTGCGTTCCATCGATACCTTTTCTGATGTTAAACCATCCTTGCATTTCTAGGATAAAACTACTTGATTATAATGTATTGTACAGAAGGTGCATAATTAAGTTCATACAGCTAGCATTTCATTTGGGATTTTCGCATTTCTCTTTATAAGTGAAGAGGGCCCATTTTATTTTGTTTTCTTATTTACCTGACTTAGAATTGAGGTTAATTGTACTGGAACCATAAAATGAGTCAGGCGGCTTCTCCTCTTTTTCTAATTAGTGGAACATAATGGAATGTTTTCAAAGTTACAAATTGCAGCTGTTTAGAACCCCAGTTGTGTTTGGTTTACTTAAGCCACCAAAAATATTTTTTTTAAACTTTATCCTTAATTAACCTTTTAAATTAAAAAGATACTTTTCTAGTTTCACTGTTTTTCTTTTTTCCAGTGAGTGACTTACATTAACTGTCCCAGTTAATTTTTAATGAATATTTATTCACTCATTCATTGGACATTCATTACGATTTACTGGGCATTTGCTCTGCACAGGGCATTATCCCAGGCACTGGGGGAGAAATGAATGGCAAGAGTTCTTACCTCATTTTTTCTGGAAGGGAAACAGAGCTCATTTACCTAAGGCAGCATGTCTCATTCTATGAAAGAGGGGGTTTGGATCCCCTGAGACCTTCAGCCATTTGTCTCTCACGGAATCGTAATGTTGCATGTTTGTTGAGCTGTAAACGATTCATAGTCCCAACTTTTCTAGTTTCAGATAGAAATTTACATAATTATTCATTCATCAAATATTTATAAAGTACCTACTGTGTGCTAGGCAAAGTGTATGGCACGGAAACTCTAAAGTCATCTTCAGTAGTTTGTGTCAAGGTCATCGTTATTTTTGGAAGATGCAGATTCTCATTTACTCCTGTTCTGAACATATTTAAAAAGTATTTGAAGGCAGGAGTATCTCAGGAGGGGCCCCCTGTGTTTCCTTGTCGCTTCCGCTCTACATGCGTCCACAGGAACACTTGGTAACAAGCGCCGTCCGTGGCTCTTCACGGAGCAGCAGGTGCATTTCCGCCTTTTTTCCGGGTTGGCGGTTCAGGTGTGCTGAACTGGTGTGGTCACCGTGCTTTGTGTTTCTTAGCAAGAAATCAGAAACAGGGGCGCCTGGGTGGCTTAGTTGGTTGGGCGTCCGACTTCGGCTCAGGTCATGATCTCACGGTTTGTGGGTTCGAGTCCCGCATCGGGCTCTGTGCTGACAGCTAGCCCAGAGTCTGGAGCCTGCTTCAGATTCTTGGTCTCCCTCTCTCTCTGACCCTCCCCTGCTCACACTGTCTCTGTCTCTCTTGCTCAAAAATAAATAAAAAAATTTATTTAAATTTTTGAAATTTTGAAAAATTCATTGAAAAATTTTTTTAAAAAGAAAGAAATCGGAAACAGAGTCAAGTTGATCAGACATCTTCCCTCTGTACTTGAACTCAATCCCTAACTTACTTTACCTGGTCCCATGGCTTCTAAGTACCACGTCCATGATAATGGTTCCCAGTGAATGGACTCGTCCAGATTTCTCCGGTCAACCACACACTACCTTTTAGGTCCACTGGACCATCTGGTAGGCCTCTCATACTTGCCACATCCAAATCCAGTGCCTGATCCACCCTCCACTTGTTCAGCAGCCTGCTTCCTCCTTTCCACAAATGGCATGTTCCCTTTTTACCAGTTGCTCACCCCAGAAACCTTGGACTCATTCTTGACCCTTCCTCGCTTCTGTCCTTCCTCCTTCCTGTCTTCCTTCCTATTTCCTTCCCTCCTTACTTTCCTCCTTCCTTCCTCCTTCCTTTTATTCCCTCCTTCCTCCTTCTGTCTTTTCTCCCTTCCTTCCTTCCTTCCTTCCTTCCTTCCTTCCTTCCTTCCTTCCTCCCCTTCCCTCTCTCTCTCTCTCTCTCTCTCTCTCTCTCTCTCTCTTTCTCTTTCTTCGTTCAGGAACTCAATCTATCATCAAATCCCATTGGCCCCACTTTCAAAATACCTAGAATCCAAGACCACTGACCCCTCCCCCACCCAAGCTGTTTTTCCTACAGCAGCCTGGTGCATCTTTTTAAAAAAGTAACACAGTACCATTCTTCTGCATAGAATGGCTCGGCATTGCTTCTTATGTCATTTGGTATAAAACCCAGAATCCAGACCTTCAAAGCCTAAACTTACCCCCCCCCCCTTCAACCCACATTCCTGTAGCCCTCCCTGCCCCCTACACCCCTGCACACATTCACGACATGCTCGGCCATCTTCCTCTTCCCCACACCCACTTCGGAGCCTTTGGCCTTGCTCTTTCCACTGCCTGGAACATTCGTGTCTCAGGTACATACGTTCACGGCATATTCCTGTTCTCCCTGAACAGGTGTCCTACCAGAGGGGCCCTGCCTGACCACTTCTCACGCAGTCGACACGCCATCCCTTGTCCCTGTTGATCCCCTTCACCCTGCTTTGTTTTGTTTTCACCATATTGCTGCCTTACGTATTTACCTACTCCATAATCCCAGTGTGTATTTTTTTAATATAAAAGTGATATTTTATTCTATCAACTTGCTCAGCGCTTTTGCTTCACGGAATAAAGCTGGCACACCGGTAAGAACGCGCCCTGTTACCCTATGTTTTCACCAGTCCCTCTGTGGGGACAAGCCGCTGTATGTCCTTCAAGCTCCTGGAGAAGCAGGGGCCTAGAGAGATGGGCTGGTACTAAGGAAGCATCCAGAAATGAATGGGACATTAGAAAGGCTAACTAAAGATCTCCACAACTTTGACCTTTTATTTGTCTTAAGAAAGTCAGGGTTTCTCCTCTTTGTTAGAAACTACGCGAGCCTGTGAACGGGTCATTTCATCAGTGAGAAAAGTACGTTAGGGGTTCAAGTCCAACTGTGAACATGTCCATGAGACTGGGAAGCAGGAGCAAAGTTCAGTAAGAGGGAATGGAGAGGAATTACCAGTTTCCCTCCATGTCCGTCTGTCCAGTGTGGCTAGACAGACCCAGGTTCTGGATAATCACAGAGGCAGTTCCTGCAATGGACGTGGTAGCATGTGGCTTCACAAGGAAATAAAAGGGAAGTGAAACCAAACCAGCAGGCTGGCCGTCAGAGTTCAGGTGGAGATAGCACTTGGGTCTCGGTCATTCCCGAAGGGAGTGGCATGGCACACCCTTCCTTTCCCGGAGCCTCCCCGCTCCTTCCTCCAGCTGCGGGTCCAAGTGCGCCACCGTCCTGATAGCTCTGCGGTTCTGAGATGCGACATTGGCTGCTGGCTTCTTTGGGAACGGCTGTCTGTGGCACCAGGCTCGCCACTTACTAGCTGTGTGGTCCTGGGTCAGTCACTGAAGTTACCTCCTCCACGGTGCTGATGCAGGACCCCCACTGGGGAGCGCTGTCCCAGGGGTTAACCGGAATCACCGGCAGCAGTTCACTCGGGCTGACGTCACCAAACCGCTGATGACGACTCTCTTCCTCCTTAGTGTGAGTCACCGGAAAGTGTCATTTTTGCAGACCTGAAGCAGCGGAGTCTCAGCAACGCTTCACACACTTCTGCCCGGTGCCTCCGCTCCGACCCGTCCACAGGGGATGGTTTGTAGGCAGATGGCAGCTGTCCGTGGTCACACAGGTGCCAAAGTGAGCTCGCTCTCCTGCCGTGTGACAGAAGAAAAGGCTGCCTGTCCCCAGGGATTGGCGCCGGGAGCCTGTTGAGCGGCGGCCAGGTGATTTAACTGGGGTCCTTTCTTAGGCTTCACTATTGGCACCTGGTTAATGGGATGGGGATTTAGGGACGCGGTACCGAGATTGTCTTTTCCCGTCCTGTGCAGCAAGGTCCCGAGCGCCTTGGCGACAGGCAGCGCTTCCCCGGCTGGGTTTTCAGGTGTTCGTGCTCCCATTTTTGGGGCGGCCCGTGCCGTTCCAGAACCCTGGTTGCTTTCTGCTGCTTTTCCTCGGGGGGGCTCAGGGTGCGAAACCTGCTCGCGCCGTCCCAGCTGGCCCTTTGTCATCAGGTGGTGGCGGGACACCCCATTCTACCCTGGTTTCTTGTGCCCTCTTTTTTAAATTTTCCTTTCTTCCTCTTTTCTCACCCCCACCCCGGCTTATGTGGCCCCCTGCTTGTGTGGTTGGAGAGAAAGGGGCGCTCGGGGCTGGTGACAGCCTGTCCTTGGGCATTTTCCCGCCCTTGGGTATTTTCCCCGATCACTCTCCATCTCTCTCACGTGGTAACACACCCACCTAGAATAGGTTACATTTAATGGGGTGAGAAAAACCCACACTGGAAGAGAAAAGTCACAGGTGAGGTCAAGCGGCTTCCCCCCGGGAGGGAGAGCGATTTTCTCTCCTCGGGCTCCCACACCAGAAATTCGTACAAAAGAGCTCTTTTTATGTTTAATGTATTGCTTTTAAAAAACAAATCCTTTGCGTTTTTTCTTTTTTTTTTTTTTGGTTCATACTTCTTGGCCGATCCAGCAGGAATTTGGCAGCTGACGGTGCTGCTTCTCGAAAATGCTAAAAGCCGCCTCAAGGAGAGTCCCTGGCTTCTGGGAAGGCTGGATTCGGGGCAGGGACTCCGGGTGGGTGGGGCGCCTCCTTCCAGTCTGCGCGTATTAAAGGGCTCTTTGGTTATTGACAGTGACCGTGCGCATGGAGGCTCCTTACGCCATTCTCTTTGCTCACTGTGTATTGGAAATTTTTTTATAAGGGAGAGGGGTTTTTTTAGGGTTTCCCAGGGCCCAGCGAGATGTGGGTAGGCTTTGTTTTAGATACACACACTGCCCTTTACCCCCTGTGCAAAATCTTTTCTATTATGATTCAGGTTCCAGAAGATCTTTGACAAGGCATAGTTAATAACCCACTGTAAGTACAAGGAAGCTCAAGCCTCACAACGAAGGCACACCTCAGTTGTTTCATTTTATTCTGTTTACAAAGCACACCGTCCAGCCCCCGAAGTCTTTGCTGTAAAAAGCATCAGAAGCTATGTCAGTACGGAATCGGCACAGACAGGCCACGATGGTGTGAACAAAACAACAGAAGAAAATTCTGCGGACCTCACACTTTTTCTAAATGGAAAGAACCCCAGAACTCTGCCATCTCCTGCTTCCAGAAACTCACGTGCTCTGCAGACTGAGTGAAACGATGTCCCCCAGAACCGTAATCTAGCAAAGCCTGGCCCGCCTCCCAGTGCAGACAGCCCCCCTTGCTGTCTGAGTCTTGACACAGCAGATTGGAGCATTCCCACTGCCTTCTGGACCTTTCTCTGCAGATAAGCAGAAACGGGAGACTCAGAATGAGAGCCAAATACAGAATATATCTTTGTGACTATTATTATGCCTTTACTCTGGAATATAGGAGCCGAGCGTGGAACCCTACTCCACAATCCTTCATTATACACTGAACATGCTTGTCATCCACTAAATTCGCCAAAAAACAAACGAACAAAAACGTGGATTTTTTTTCAGTGTTATTATCCAAGATAGGCAAGGATATAATGAAGTAGGTACTCTGAAGCCAAGTTTAAACCTTGATGGGAGTGAAAGTGGAACAGTCATGAAAACATTTTGGTGGTGGGCATTAGGGATCATAAGAAGTCCCTACCCTTTGATCCAGTAACCCTACTTTGTTGTAGTCTACACTCAAGAAATATATGGGAATATCCTTTGGGAAACTGGTACTTATGAAACACATTGTATATAATCACTCAGTGGGATATTATTCATCAACAGAAAGACTAACAATATAGAGTGATGCTCAGATCAGTTAAAAAGTAGTTTAAAATAAGTTGTTTGAGGGGCACCTGGGTGGCTCAGTCAGTTAAGCATCTGACTTCGGCTCAGGTCATAGTCTCGCAGTTCATGGGTTCAACCCCCACATCGCGCTCTGCTGACAGCTCAGAGCCTGGAGCCTGCTTCAGATTCTGTGTCTCCCTCTCTATCCGACCCTCCCCTGGTCATGCTGTCTCTCTCTCTCTCTCTCTCCCTCTCTCTCTCTCTCTCAGAAATAAATAAAACATTAAAAAAAATTTTTAAATAAAAAAATAAAATACGTTGTTTGATTAAAATCTTGAAACATGCATCTAAAAAAGTACTAGGAAGTAGGAAAAGTGGTTACATTGTGTCGGATGATTGTATCTTTTATTTCTGTTTTCCAAACTATCTGTGGCATGATTATTTTCATGAATTAAATATCCTACATCCCCCTACCACGGTAAAGGAAAATGTTATTGAGCCTCCACTAATTTAGAATTTATGGTTATCCAGTCAAAGATTAAGTTGGAATTTCCTTGGTTTATGGGCAAACAAAACTGTAGGGAAATTGTTTAAACTACGTGAGGAGTGCAAGCCCAAAGTCCTACTTTAGCATATTTTTAATTAATTGAATGCATTTGAAAGAACTAGAACTGCATGAAAAACATTTTTTTTCTTTCACCACATCAGACTACAGTCATCCGACCCAATGATTTCATTCTTTTTGTGATATTAAATGGATGAGGTGGTGCGTAGTATGTGAGAAGTGAGAACAAATGTCAGGTGGCTTGTGTGGCTGTAGGGATGGGTCCTTTTGTTGACTTTTCCTAATAGGATATCAAGGTACTCATTTGCTAACTGGTGGGGTTCTCTCATACCAACTTTCCTAAAGATTTTGTTCCTGATCTTTGAAATGAAAATGCTGTACGAAAACAACAAAATCCAACTACTGGCAATTAAAGATCTCAGGCACAGGACTGCACCCCCGTCTGTAGGAAATGGGATGACTGCTTTCGGGACTCCTCAAAATACAAGTGATTCATTTTGACCAAAGAAGTTCTTCATCCTCACTAAAAATTCCTTTGACTTTTTATGACTTCAGGATCCTTTTAATAACACACTCATTTTATATAAGAGTCTCCCACTGTAATGCAGTGCACATACCTCTCTTCCAGACCCCGCCCCCAGGCCTCCGCCCACCCCACCTGCCACCCCCACATTACAGACCCTAGTCTGTAGCAGGAACTTCCATCTTCCCCTTTGCATTTTAGTGCTTATCGTAAAAAGCCTTATGAGAAGTTCCAGGCAGTTTCATTTTGTGAAAGCGCACCCAGCAATCTCGATTTCATTAGAACGTTAAGCTCCGTTTACTGTTCTTGGCTTTATGAGGGTCATTCGCTCGCTGGGACGGCATTTAGCAGTGGGTCTCGCGGTGTGTCCGTCCCAGCGTTCTGCAGGAGAAGCCACTCGGCCCCTCCTGTGGACACGGGGCGGCGGTGCTGTGTCGCGTGCCCGCAGGTGGGCCCAGCCCATCGTGAGCTCGGCACGCCCTCAGTTCTGCCCCCTGTGCGTGTTCCTCCGGGGACGTGCCGCTGGACACTTCTCGAAGCCTTGAGCATGGGGGCAGACGGGCGTCCGAGGCACAGTGGCCGGAAGACTAAGTGCCAGGGTCTCCAGGAAATGCCACGGTTTTGGCTTTCCTGGGGAGTGGTCCCCCAGCAGTTTACTGGAGGCTTCAGGGAATTGGGTGAATCTAGCAAAATGAAAATGGAATTTCCGTGTGATCAGAACCGAGCCAAGCCCAGGGATGAAAGCAAAGCAGAAGCACAAGGCAGCGGCATTTGCCCAAGGAGCCCTGAGGACTCCCCCCTCCCCCCGCCGTGGATGGGCCAAGGTCAGAGGCCCCTTCTGGCCCACTCCCCGGCTCAGGTGAGCTGCGTGTTTACCACTCGGCAGGCACTAACAACCACTGTATTTTGTAAGCCCCTGACAGCTTCATCAGGTGTTTTCACCGGCCTTTTCTTTCTTTAAAACAAATTTTTGGGGGGCGCCTGGGTAGCTCAGTGAGTTAAGCGTCCAACTTCAGCTCAGGTCATGATCTCACAGTTTGTGACTTCAAGCCCGCTCGGGCTCTGCGCTGACAGCTCAGGGCTTGGAGCCTGCTTCGGATTCTGTGTCTCCCTCTCTCTCTCACCCTCTCCTGCTCATGCTGTCTCTCTCACTCCCTCTCAGAAATAAATAAAACATTTTAAAAAAATTAAACAAAATTTTTAATGTTTTATTTTTGAGAGAGGGAGACACAGAATCCGAAGCAGGCTCCAGGCTCCACGCTGTCAGCACAGAGCCCAATGTGGGGTTTGAACCCACAAACTGTGAGATCGTGACCTGAGCAGAAGTCAGAGCTCAACCGACTGAGCCACCCAAGCACCCCCACGGGCCTTTTCTTTCAATCTTCCTTTTGGTCACGTGGGATAGGAAAGGAAGACAAGACGATCCCTCTTTCTCCATAATATCGCGAGCACCACAGACAGGGGTGAAGTGTGCCCTGTTGTAAGATGGCCCAGAGCTTGGAGCTGCCCCTCTCCTAGAAGAGATACTGCCAAGCGCCCTTCTCTCCCTTCTATCCTGTCAGCTTAGCAGCGGGAAGGAGCTGACTTTACCCAATGCCCGCAGTGTGCCCGCGGCTCTGCTCAGGGTGCCCATGCGCTGTGGCACATTGATCATCGGAGGGCTACAGGGAAGGTCCAGGTTTATCTGTGAGGAGCCTGGGGCTCAGCATAGACAGGTGGCCCCCACGAGGGTCCCCAGGAAAGCACCTGCACTGGGTTTTCTGTGATGCCGACTCACAATGCTGGAGTCCCAACTGCCCAGAACTCCCCGAGACTGGCGCTTAATTGCCAGGTTCCGCGAAAAATACAAGTGGTGCCTCATCCCACTGCCACCCAAGAGCCTCCGAAACTGGGTTATCCCAGGACTTGGAGTGGAGGTGACAGTGTCCTAGCCAGCATGTAAACACAGACACACACACACACAGACACACACACACACAGACACACACACACACACACACACACACACACACACACACACACACACACACACACACACCCAGCTGAAAGATGTAAGTCTATATTCCTGCGATTCGTTCAGTACTTCTTGGCCTTGATAAGTTCCAGCTTTGGGCCATGGCCGAAGGCAGTGCTGTGTATAGATGAAATTATTACCTACAAAGGCAGGCTTATTTCCTACACATGTTCACATCTCTAAGTGCAATCTGGGTTTACTGCGCTTTCACGAAGCCAGCCGTCTCCCCTTGAACTCTGGCCCCTCATGCTGGCCCACCCTCGTAGGTGGTCCACACGGCCTAGTGTCTCCGATTATCCTTCCTGCGAAGTCTTTTCTCCCCAGTGTGATTATACATTCAGTGCGAAATGCAACCTCACTTAAGACTCCTTTGCATATATCTCACATGGCATTTTAAGTATTAGGAACCAAGTAAATAAATATTTGTTATTAAAAACTCCACTCCATTGTCTTACCCTATCATTGTTCTGATGGTTCAGGATGCTTTTCAAAAGTTGTGTTGTTTTGTTTTAAGAAAAATGAAGCAAAGAAAATGCCAGGAAAAGATTTATGTATTTGGTTGGGGGAGGGGGAAATTAAACTTCTCATAATAGTTTTTAAATTAAATTTCAGGCTTGTCCAAATCCTTCCCTTCTCCGCCCCTTCCTCTGATATTCCCTCACTCATTAAAGCGTAGGATTTTGATGGTATTCACAGGGAAGCCGATTTACTGGAATAAAGAAGTTCTTTAAGTTTTATATTTTGGAACCTTCCCAGTGTGTCTGAACCTGGGTTTCAGATTTTACTGGCATTTTGTTGGCAGGGCGCTCTTTGGAGCCCGTCCTTATTTTGAGCCTGTTTCCTGACACCTTTGGCGGTATGGTACAAAGTTTTTTAGATTTAAAAAAAGAAAAAAGTTTAAATAGAAAAGCATATATAAACATATACAGAAGACTGATTATAAAATGTCAGGCAAAATAAAAGGGCAGTAAAAACTCTCAAAAATTAACAAACGGGAAACACTTTCTTTTTAAGGGGGCGGTTGAAGGCAGGATGGGGTGAGTGATCTAGAGAGAATGTTTCCAGGAAACCCCAGGAGAAGCTGGCTTTTCATTTCTCCTCATTCTCCTCGCGAGTATCTTGTTGAAATAGGGTCCAGGACACTGTCCTTCCCGCCGTGCTGGGCACACGGTCACTACCTGCCTTCGTCAGGGAGACACGTCACCCAGCTGAAGTGAGGGAAAGCTGACAGAGGGCAGGGGGACCGGACGCTCCCAGGTTGAGGGCATCTCCAGACACCAGCCACACAGGAACCCCGAGCCCGTGGCGAGATCTGTGAGAGGGGAGGCCGAGGCCCAGTGTTGGGAGAAAGTAAGAGCCTCTGCCTCCTAAAGCTGGCCTCCCATTTCGGGGAGACAAGAGCAGTCAAAGAGAGGCGTGCAAATTGAAAAGGAAGTGAAGGGGCGCCTGGGGGGCTCATTCGGTGAAACATCCGACTTCGGCTCAGGTCATGGTCTCGCAGTTCGTGGGTTCAAGCCCCGCGTCGGGCTCTGTGCTGACAGCTCAGAGCCTGGAGCCTTCTTCCGACTCTGTGTCTCCTTCTCTCTCTCTCTGCTCCTCCCCTGCTCATTACTGTGTCACTCTCTGTCTCTCAAAAATAAATTAAAATAACCCTTTATTTAAAAAGGAAAAAAAGGGGCGCCCGGGTGGCTTAGTTGGTTAAGCGTCCGACTTTTGCTCAGGTCATGATCTCGCGGTTCGTGGGTTCGAGCCCGCGTCGGGCTCTGTGCTGACTGCCAGCTCAGAGCCTGGAGCCTGTTTCAAGTCTGTGTCTCCCTCTCTCTCTGACCCTCCCCTGCTCACGCTGTCTTTCTCTCTCTCCTAGAAATAAATAAAACATTTAAAAAATATATAAATAAAAAAAATAAAAAGGAAAAAAAGAAAAGGAAGTGAAGCTGTCTCTGCCATGCCTGGGCGATCTTAGCGAGTCAATGGTAACATCTGCCGCAACAATGGAAGAATCCAGCAAGAGAGCAGGACATTGCGAGGCTGACCCGCAGGAGCCTCCCTGGAAGCCGGCCTCAAGGGGCCGACAGAGTTGGCTAGAAAACGGAATGGGGGGGAGGGGGTGAGAGGGGATAACCCTGTGAACAAAAATCGGTTCTAGAATCGGATTCTGAACCAGGTTTAGTTCATGGGGGCCGTACACCCAGCGTCTCATGGAGCGACTCCGTGCCTTGAAGAAAGAGGCCCCTTGTCCCAGGGAATGAAGAGTTAAGCCGGTGCTAAGCTTCCTCATGGCACGAGCTGCGGCCTGTCGCTTGATCTCTGGCAGGGTGGGGGCCAAGGAGGGCTCTGGAGAGAGTCCTGAGCCACCAGAGGGAAAGAGGAAGGGTGATATTCGGGGCGGCAAGGTGGTGAAAGAAGCAATGTTTCTGAGGCCAGCTGGCAGGGCCAGGAAATTCTTGCTCATAATTATCCTTGAAGCAGCCGAAGGTATTGGGTGGAAAAGGGGGCCCAGTGAGGGCCTGGGTGCCATGGTGGAGCCTCTTTCTAGAGGAAGAAATTCATTACCTTCACCTTGCTTTGTCTGCCCAGCTGTTTCAACAGCCCCTTGGCTCTGTAGGTAGAGAAACTATTTGGGGTTTTATGTAAATTGGTGAAGAAAGACCAGCATTTTTGAAACAAGAGTGCATACAGAGTAGGGAAAACACCCACTCAGACAGACAGACAAGGCTGAGCTAATGAACTGTGGCATGAGTACATTGGTGGTTCGTTTCATTTTGTTTTTTTAATGGAAGATGGCTCTATTTCAGTTCTTAAAAAATGTCAAGAATCCCATTCTGCTTTTACATTCTCAGTATACATTTTCAGAACTTTCCAGAAAAACTTACTACCCCCCGGGACTGTCAAAGTTATACAACTAGCAAGCACATTTTAAGAGACTGGTGGTGTTTCTACCTTCAGGTTTTGTTTTGATAGGAGAAGAGATTTTTTTGGTAGTGACTCACAGAGTGGGCCTCTGAGCCAAGCAAACGCGGTTAACTGTTCTGGGACCTCACTAGGCCATTAACCTGGGCAGCCTCCACTTCCTCGTGAGTAAACTGAGACCACGTGGCGATGACCGTCATGGGGCCACTGGAGTGTTGAAGTGAAAATCGCCCATACTGAGGGCTCGAGGGCATGGTTGGGTGCTCGATAAATGGGACCATTGGACTGTGTGGTAATCTTGTTTGGACTTTCTGAGGACCTGAAGATCCCATTCTTTACCTGTGGTTGAAGATACGTGACTCACTAATTAATTCGCTTACGAGGCTTTGGAGAAATTCTCAAGGCCAGTGGGAAAATGGTGCTGTGTTGGCTGCTGTACTTGCTGTTGGAAGCCTGTCAGAATGACATAGTGCTCTAGAGTGCATGGGCGAGAGAGAGAGAGAGAGAGAGACAGAGAGACAGAGAGAGACAGAGAGAGACAGAGAGAGACTGAGACTGATGGACCTAGCCCTTAACATGCTTGGTAGAGCTGAAAACTACTCAGTCTTGACATCTGGTGACTGTGAATGAAGCCAACCTGGGGAAACAGAACATTAACGAGGAACTTGGACATTTTCAGGTCAGTCTTGTATACAGTGGTGCTCTCTGGCGCGCATTTCCTCCTGATTGCCAATCCCTTATGCCTTTACCCTTGCCCCTTGTCCTCGACTACCAATCACCACCTTAGCTCTAGAAAATAAAATCTCTTCCGTCTGTGGGCATGTTTCTGCATTATCTTAGAGGGTAGAAAAATAATGCAATACTTTATTTCACTAGTTGTGGTGGCCAGAGGAAAGAGGGGAGTCTTTCATGTTGTAGCTCGGGGGAGTTTTCAAGAAATAGTGGGTTTTTTTGTTTTTTGTTTTTTAAGTCATTGAGAAATCTCTTTTGGGACACTGGCTTGCAGATCCCAGGCTTTGGACCAGCTGCATCCTAATTGCTTTGGGCACACCCAAGCTTTGCTCTGGAGATTGGGATTTGATGCATCAAAGATGAAGCCTTAGTGTCTATTGGTTTTGTTTTGTTTTAACTCTGCAGGTGGTTCCATGCACAACTTTGTTAGAAGCCCTAGCTCTAGAGGCAGCTTTGCTTCTGTGACCTTGATTCTCTGGTCAGGATCCCACATTTGTGGAGGTTGGTGGTTTCTAGCAAAGACGGAGTCATCTGTTAAAATCGAATGGAAAGTACAACACAAAACGTCTAAATGTGATCTCAGTTTTTTCTAAAGTTTATAATAGAGATGATTGAGATCTTAAAACCACTGGCCTGTTAAACATGAGGAGTGCTCTGTGGAATGTCAGGGACCTGGTCATTCTGGCTGATCTCTACCAGACCTCGTTCATACCTTCCTGAGAAAGTCCAGTGTCTGTCTAGCCTGACCGGGGTGAGGTGAAAGCCTTAAGGTTCATAGGCTTAAATTCTTTAACTAGTCCATGTTAATGGGACTCATTGCCTTGATCGCCACATGTTGCAAATGACTCACACAGAGCTACAGGTGCACAGAGATTTGATGCAGACCAGGAGTACTAAAGCCATTTCAAGAACAAATAGAAATGGCTTCCCTAGGAATTGTTCTACAAGATCATTAGCCAAAACTTTTTAGTCTTGTTAATAGGCAGGACTCCAGTAGAGCGAGCATGGCCACGGAGAAAATCAAGAAAAAAATTTCAGAATCTCTTTAATGAAGTAAATGTTGCTGCTTAAATCTGTTAAAGACAACACAGAAAAAATTACAGACCCATATCATTCTGAGCATGGATACAGACGTAATAAATATTAACAAACAGAATCCAAAACTACATTAAGAAAGTAATGCACCATGATTAAGTATCTTTTCCAGGAATGCAAGGTTGGTTCAATATGGGGAACAATAATATATTCATATATATATATTTGTTCATTAATATGTCAGTAGAAGGAAAGAGAAAAAGCATATGGTTATCTCCATAGATGCTGAAAACGCATTTCATAAAATTCAACATCTTGTCCTGATAAATACATTCCTAAATGGAAATTAATGGATATTTTCTTAATATGACTGTATGTGTATGTGAGTACCAAAGATAGTGCCTTCTTTAGTGGGGGAACCTTAAAAACTAAGGGTTCCACTAAGGACCGAAACAAGGCAAGGATACTCACTATCTCTACGTGTACTTAACGTTGTACTGAAGGTGCTAGCCAATCCAAGTATACAACAAATGTCAATTAGAGGCAACTCGAAAAGAAAGAAAACCTATGTCTCTTTGCAGATGTCGCTCTAGAATGCCTGGGAAACCGTAGGGAGTCAATGATTCTCTAATAAAAGATTTCAGTGAGGGAGCAAGATATAAAATCAACATGCAGAAACCTGTAGTTTTCGTACATGCCAACAACCAGCAAAGGATGGGTATGCAGTTACAATAGCAACAAATAAGATAAAATACCGAATTAATGAACTTTAACAAATGTGTAAAATTTACATGAGATAACTTTATAACATGTCTGAAATACACAAAAGTTACCTGGAAAACATATAAGACGTCGCCTGTTGATAGACGGGGCAATTTGACATCACAAAGATATCCGTTCTCCCCAAGTTAATTTATAAGTTTAATGCACTTGTACTAAAAATACCATTGTTTAAACCATTAAGCTAGACAAGTAGATGCTAACATTCATTTAGAAATGTAAATATGCAATAGTAGGCAGGAAACAATGATAAAGAAAAACCATGAAGTGATACTAGCCTTGCTAGATTTTCAAACATGCTATAAAGTCTCTGTAATTAAAACAGGGTGGTACTGGGGCGCCTGGGTGGCTTAGTCAGTTAAGCGTCCGGCTTTTGCTTAGGCCATGATCTCGCGGTTCGTGGGTTCGAGCCCCGCGTCGGGCTCTGTGCTGACTGCCAGCTCAGAGCCTGGAGGCTGCTTTGGAGTCTGTGACTCCCTCTCTCTCTGACCCTCTCCTCCTCACGCTGTCTCTCTCTGTCTCTCTCCTAGAAATAAATTTAAAAATGTTAAAAAAAAAAAAAAAGTGTGGTACTGGCATATGAGTAAATGGAGAGGGCCAGCAGAATGGACTAGAAAGTCCAGAAATAGACCCAAGTACATATAGAAATGGTATATGCTAAAGGTGACATCCCAAATTGCCAGGCCAAAGAAAGACTCTTTTTGAGAGAGCGAGGGAGGGAGAGAGAGAGAGACAGGGGAAGGACAGAGAGAGGGAGAGAGAATCCGAAGCAGGCTCCGCGCTGTCAGTGCAGAACCCAGTGTTGGGCTTGATCTCATGAACCGCGAGATCCTGACCTGAGCCAAAATCAAGAGTTGGATTCTTCAGTGACTGAGCCACCCAGGTACCCCCAAAGATAGATTTTTAAATAAATGATCCTGGGACAGTTTGATAGATATTTAGGGGAAAAGATAAAATCAGACCCATCCCTGTCACCATACATAAAAATAAACTCCAGTTAGATCAGGGATCTCGATTTAAAGTGAAATCTTACAAATATTAGACGCAAGTTGATGAGTTCCTATCGAATTTGGATGTAGGGAAGGGCTCAGAAGACACAAAAGCAAGAGGCAGCAAATGGTTGATACAGCTGACTACTACATAAATATAAAAGATCAAACAGTTTTCCAAGGTAAGAAAAAACCATAAACAAAATTAAAAGATAACAAAATGGGAGGAAATATTGGCAAGATGCCACAGATAAAGCACTATTATTCCCTGATATATGAACTCTTAAAAATAGGCAAAAAACAGGGCGCCTGGGTGGTTCCATTGGTGAAGCATCCGACTCTTGATTTTGGCTCGGGTCATGATCTCACAGTTTGTGAGATGGAGCCCCCCGTTGAGCCCAACTGTCAGCACAGAGCCTGCTTAGAACTACTTGGGATTCTCTCCCTCTCCCTCGCTCTCTGCCCCTCCCCTCTTCAAAAATAAATAAATAAAACTAAAAAAAATAGGCAAAAGATATGAACAGGTAATTCACATACACTATTATATATATATGGCTCTTAAACATATGGAAACCTCTGGGCGCCTGGGTGGCTCAATTGGTTGAGCATCCGACTTAGGCTCAGGTCATGATCTGATGGTTCGTGGATTCGAGCCGTCAGCACAGAGCCTGGAGCCTGCTTCAGATTCTGTGTCTCCCTCTCTGTCTGACCCTTCCCTGCTCACGCTGTCTCCCTCTCAGAGATAAATAAAACATTAAAAATTTAAAAAAAATAACCACATGGAAGCCTCATATGTAAGAGAAATGCAAGTTACAGCTACGCTGAAAGCTGTCTCACCTGGCAAAAACGAAAGCAGGGGGCACCATACTATACTGGTGAGGCTGGGGGGGGAGGAAATATGCCATCTGTGGCTGGTTCATTAGTAATGCAGGGGAGTCTGGCAGCACCTCACAAAGCTACGTGTGTGTTTTCTTTCCATCCCAGCATCCACTTGTAGGAACTTATCCTTAAGATGCACTTAAACAACACAAAACTGCATGAGAACGAGGGTATTCACTGTACTGTCTTTTGGAGACAACCTAAATGCCTATACATAAGAGAGTTGTTGAATAAGCCATGCTACGTCCACACAGTGGTGCACCCCTCAGTTTAGAAGAGAACGAAGAAGAGCTCTATGAACTTAAAAGAGTATTTCCAGGTTAGAGTAACTGGAAGAGAAAAAAAGGGGGGCAAAGAAGTATCTACAAAATGGTAACTTTCTAAAAGGGAATAAAGGGAAAAAAGAAAATCTGCATGTTTCAGTTCATTTGTGCGGAAGGAAACATGGGAAGAATAAACCAGATACTAGTGACATTAGTTGAATTGTTATTTATAGAAAGGAGTTGGAGGGAGAGATCCAGGTAGAGGTAGAAGAAGTGAGTTGGGGAACGTGGCACTTCTCAGTATACTTCTCTGTGTAGTTCTGATTCTTGGAACTGAGTTTTAAAAAATATGAAGGAAACAAAGATTGGAGGAGGAGCCTATAATAGGATACAGAAGTACAATTAAACATAACCTTATTTCAGACAAATAACATAACCACACTACAGTGGAAGAACCAGAGAACAAGCCCAGAAAACTTTTAAACACACTATTTGACTATATACCCTCAGGCTAAAGACATAAGAACTGTAGATAAATAGTGAAGGCTAGTTAGTAAGCTTGTTTTTCACAGTAGCATGGGTCGGCAATTCTGAAACCACTTTTTGTGTATTACAGTATTGAGCAAATTAGTAAATATATTTGAGATAATGGGAGCCAGATTTGTCCTTATTGGAGAAGGAAGTTACAAATATAGAAAGGGGGAGAACAGAAGGGACATTATGGTGTTGAATTGGGATTCAAGCTTTCAATGGACTTCAATGGTTTTTAAGATGGATGGATGGGCAGATGGATGGATGGATGGATGGATGGAGGAAGGACAGATGGGTAGATGGGTGGGTGGATGGGTGGGTGGGTGGATGGGTGGGTGGATGGATGAGATGGGAGGAGGGGAGAGAGGAAGGAAGGAAGGACACACTTTCTAGCTATTTCCTCATACCCAGTTCTGCTTTATAAATGTCATTTTTTTGCTAAAAAGAACCAGAGCTCCATGGAGAAAAGACTAATTCCAGGGCTGGGTCTGAGAAAGTGAGCCTGGAACCTCTTCTTCTGCCAGAAAGTGAGGAAATGCTGAAAGATGACAGGGGTGTGTCAGTAGGGCACAGGAGCCGGCCTGAAGGAGCTTACACTTGCCAAGTCTGGGGTAATGTGAGCATCAAAATAAATAATGATAGGAGAATATGTAGTCTATTAAAATATGAATCCACAAATCTATTCTGATAAAAATAAATAGATAAATAAGTGGGAGAGACACACTAAAAAACTCTTCTTTATAATAGAATCCCATCAAGTACATATGGAAGAAATAATGGAATCAGAAACTCATTATTTGGCAGTCATCAAATAAATAATCTATTGAAGCAAGATTCATCCACGGATGCTAAAACTAGTAGATTAAATCTGATGAGAAACATGATATTTATCTCCCCACAAGTACTTATTAATTAACAGTGGAAAAAACAGTAACTTTACGTGGAAAACCTGGCACACACCACTTAAGCAAGTGGATCAGAGTTAACTCACCAACACGGGGACAAGGCAACTCCACGTGCCTCCTGATGTGAGGCACCGAGAAGGACACAGCCTCACGAAGAACTCTGTTCCTGCCCCCAGAATGCCGGCCCGAATCTCATCATGAGGAGATTGCAGATCATCTAAATCAAGAGGCATTTTACAAAATACCTGTAATGCCTTCCACTCTTCAAAAGAAATGTCTAGATCACGAAAGACAAAGTGAGACCAAAGAACTGAACCCGATTAAAGGTGGCCAAGGAGACCTGGTGACAAAATGTAACAAATGGTCTGGATTTATCGTAAACCAGAACGAAGACCATGCTTTACTGCCAAGGGCATTGTTAGCTCAGTGGGTGAAATTTGAAAAACTCTGTAGATGAGATCAGGAGTTGGCAAACTACAGCCCTCGGGCCAAATCTAGCTTGCTGCCAGTGTTTGTACCACTTGAGAGCTCGGAATGGTTTTGTTATAATTTTAAATGATTGGGAAGAAAAATGAATAAAATCTATACGACATTCTGGAAAAGGCAAAAAGATAGAGGCAATAGAAAGATCAATGGTTGCCAGGGTTTGGGAGGAGGAAAGAGGGATGAAAACCTGGGGTACAAGGGATTTTTAGGGCAGTGAAGCTATTCTATATGGTAGTGGAATGGTGGATACAGGGCATTTTATGTTTGTCCAAAACTATAAAACTGTATAGTACAAAACGTGAACCGGAATATTAAACTGTGGCTTTTAGGGGCACCTAGGTGGCTTAGTGAGTTAGCATTTGACTCTTGATTCTGGCTCAGGTCATGATCTCATGGTCCTGAGATCGAGCCCTGCGTCGGGCACTAAACTGAGCGTGGAGCCTGCTTAAGATTCTCTCTCTCCCTCTACCACTCCCCTGCTCATGCATGTGCTCTCTCACTGTCTCTCTCTCTCTCTCTCCAAAAAAAAAAAAGAAAAAGAAAAAGAAAGAGAGAAAACTGTGGCCTTGAGTTAATACTAGCATATCCGTGTGGGTTCATCTGTTATAACAAACATCCTACACTAAGATGAGGTGACATTAATAAGGATGCAAGTGCGAGAGTAAAGGTGCCTATGGGAATTCTGTACATTCTGCCTAGTTTTCTGCAAACTTACAGCTGCTCAAAAAATAAAGTCTATTAATTTTTTTTTTAATGTTTTTATTTATTTCTAGGAGAGAGAGAGAGAGAGAGACAGCGTGAGCAGGGGAGGGTCAGAGAGAGAGGGAGTCATAGACTGAAACAGGCTCCAGGCTCTGAGCTGGCAGTCAGCACAGAGCCCGACGCGGGGCTCGAACCCACAAACCGCGAGATCATGACCTAAGCGAAAGTCGGACGCTTAACCGACTAAGCCACCCAGGCGCCCCAAAGTCTATTAATTTTTTAAAATACTGTATTGTGACACTCGAACAGTATATGAAAGTTAAATTTCTGTGTCTATAACATTGTGTGGAAATAACTAAGCTACACTTACTTATTTACATGTTTTCTACACCTGCTTTTTGTGCCTGGATAGCAGGGTTGAACAGTTGCAACAGAAACCCAGTGACTCCCAAAGACAAAATATTTACTCTCCGACTTTTCACAGGAGTTAGCTGACCCCCAGGTTAGATAATAGTGTTATCTCACAATATTAAGTTCCCAGGTTTGATCATTGTACTCTGATTACATAACATCCTTGATTTTTAGGAAAGATACACTGACACACAGAGAGATAAAGAGGCGCTATGGGAGCACCTGGGTGGCTCAGTCTTTTGGGCATCTGACCAGCTCAGATCATGATCTTGTGGTTCGTGAATTCAAGCCCCACGTCGGGCTCTGTGCTGACAGCTCAGAGCCCGGAGCTGCTTCGGATTTTGTGTCTCCCTCTCTCTCTGCCCCTCTCTGGGGCACTGCTCACACTCTGTTTCTCTCTCTGTCTCAAAAATAAATAAACCTTTAAAAAAACCTTTTTTTAAAGGTGTTATGGCTGCAACTCGCATGTAGTTCAGGGAAGAAAAATTATGGATAGACAAACAGATGGAACATCTTCTGTGGTTGAAAAGTTAACGTTTGGGAAATCTGGGTGCTTGGTGAAAGACATATATCAATTCCTCCTACCGTCCTGCATCTTTTCTGTTCATCTGACATTATTTCAAAGAGAAGGGTTGAAAACAAAAGCAAAACAGCATGAGCCTTACATCCAGCCAGAACTTGACTTGCGTTCCTGACCTGCTGGCTCTGTGGCCCTCCAGAAATGGTTTCGGCTTTCCCAACACTGTATCCTCATCTGATTTGTGAAGCTTAGATGAGATATTGCATGTGAAGTGCCTCTCATAGCACAAAGATCCAGCATCAGTTCCAGACAAGTTGAAAGTCTACCCGGTGCCTGCAGAGAAACGATTCCCAGATGTCTGCTCGCCACGTGGTCAGGATGCGTCAGCATCCGTCTTCTGAAACGGCAGCCACGTCTCACAGTAGAAGGCCCTCAGTGGGGGTAGATGACTCGTGGCAATGGCCATGGACGCGCTCCATGAGGAGCCCCTACACCGCCAGCCACAGCTGTTGGACTCCGATCGGCCAGAGCCCTGGGTTGAGAAGATCTTGTAACCTGGGGACCGCTAGTGGACGGGCTTAGCGTATGATCTGAGTGCCCGTGTGTGTTTGTTCAGCAAAGGGGCTCACGTCCAGAAGGATCTAGGATCAGGACTGCTGTAGAGGCGTGGTCACGGAGGTGGCCGTGGGTGCCGTGACAGTCTCCGTCTGGTTGTCCATGTGCAAATTCTGTAACTGCACTGGTCTAAAGTGGAAAGAGGTGATGGCCACTCACCCATTATTTATGTGACTGTGCCAGGGGTGAGAACCCATGGTTTGTGTCCATCTTGACTGAATAATACGGACCAACAGCAATAAATGCTTGGTCTAAGAAGACAGGTGCCTTGTTCTAAAAGCTGAATCCACAGACTCCTTCCCTGTGAACAATGGAGTGATTTAGCAGTAGCATAGATGCTATTATGATGTTGGAGATGGAGAAGATTAGCCAGAAACTTATGTGTGGTGGTTATGCTAGGAAGTACAGAAATTAAACACCATTTGCAGCAGAGGGTCTGACCCACGGCATCCTTCAACAGACGTCCAGGTGGGGCTTCTCCTTCTGGGGAGCACTGGACAGGGGTTGCAGTGTGCTCTTGAGCAGTCCAAACTCCCACTTCACCTATAATTCAAATACTCATCCCGTTATACATTGAGAGAGAGAAAAGGGAATATGATGTAAAGTTTACTTATTTACAGTATTCCAGGAATTGACTGATGACAGGTTGTTATAGCTTTAAATGTCAAAGCCAGAAGGTAATGGAAGAATATATGAATAAACGTGTGCCTGTGTGCATGAGTGGCTGAAATTATTCACAAGTAATAATAACCAAAAGAAAGTGCTGCCTTTAAAAAGTCAACCAAATAGCTAGTTCACCCAACTGTTTATAGCTTTGCTATGTGGGTTCAGGGACCCAAGACCTAAAAGGGAGTGTCCTGTAACCCCGATTACTGGTGTTAATCTAAATGCTTTGTAGCCCTATAGTCAGATGTTAGTGCTTGTGTAGATGGAAGGGGGAGATCGGGTGGAGAGGTACAGAGGACAGGCATTATCTCTAGAATCTTTGAGGAATGTGGGGCGCCTGGGTGGCTTAGTCAGTTAAGCGTCCGACTTTCGCTTAGGTCATGATCTCGTGGTTCGTGGGTTCGAGCCCCGCGTCGGGCTCTGTGCTGACTGCCAGCTCAGAGCCTGGAGCCTGTTTCAGTCTGTGACTCCCTCTCTCTCTGACCCTCCCCTGCTCACACTCTCTCTCTCTCCTAGAAAAAGAAAAAAAAAAACATTAAAAGAATCTTTGAGGAATGCTAAAACACACATTTGGGGCATCTGGGTGGCTCAGTCGATTGAGCATCGGGCTCTTGATCTCAGCTCGGATCATGATCTCGGGGTTTGTGGGTTTGAGCCCTGCCTAGGGCTCTGTGCTGACAGCTTGGAGTCTGCTTGGGATTCTCTTTCTCCCTCTCTCTCTGCTGCTTCCTCTCTGTCAAAATAAATAAACTTTAAACACACACACACAGACACACATTCCACTGCTCCTCCCCCTCCCTGACCAACCACCCTCTTCATCCCCAAGAGGGGTCATGGGAGGTCTTCTGACATTGAGAAGTTGTAGGATTCACACAACAAAGAGAAAGTGCTGTATTTAAATAACCACCTGATATCAAACCACCGTGTGTGTTCTGGTTCCTTCTTACAGAAACCAGAGCAAGTTTTCTGTTTTTCTCTCACCCAGGAGAGATTTAGAAATGAAGCCCCTTACTTGATGTTAGTCTTGTCAACACTGGGATTTGAATTTGAGTCTTGATCTGACTCCCTGTCTGTGCCTCACTGGGGTGTTTTCAGAGTTCCTCAGGAACCTTTCCTGTCCTGCCAGGATCAGTAGCCACCACCCTCCCCCACCCCCCCACCTCCAGTTCTGGAAGGCTCTGTGCATCTTTGGGACTGTCAGCCTCAGCTTTGCACTCATGCCTAGCTGCCCGTTCAGAAGTCACCAGTGTGTCCCCAGGCATCACAGAGCCCTCCGGACCCCTTGCTCCATTTCATGTGTTATTGTTAAAAAAAAAAAAAAAAGCTATGCATTTTTTTCCTCAAAAAAAAATGCTGCACATTCTTACATTGAAGACATGTTTAAAAAAATTTTTTTAATTTTTTTATGTTTTTATTTCTAGGAGAGAGAGAGACAGCGTGAGCAGGAGTCAGAGAGGTCACAGACTGGGGGCAGGCTCAGGCTCTGAGCTGGCAGTCCAGCACAGAGCCCCCGGCGGGCTTGAACCCACGAACCGCGAGATCATGACCCTAAGCGAAAGTCGGGACTTAACCATTACCACAAGCCACCAGGCGCCCCTAAAAGTTTTTTAATGTTTATTTTTAAAGAAAGAGAGAGACAGAGCACAAGCAGGGGAGGGGCAGAGAGAAGGAGACACAGAATACAAAGCAGGCTCCAGGCTCCGAGCTGTTAGCACAGAGCCTGATGCGGGGCTGGAACTCACAGACTGTGAGATCATGACCTGAGCCGAAGTCGGACACTTAAATGACTGAGCCACCCAGGCGCCCCAGAGAATGTGTCTTTCTGAAAGCCAAGTAAGGCAGGGGGAGAAGACATCAGAGAAAAGAACAAGGAACCAGAGTTGAGGGAGGTCCTCTGTGCCTTGAAGATGCGGGCGGCCGCGGGCACACCCTTTCCCAAGCCCATAGGCAGTCCGTGCCGGGACAGGAGGCAGACTCAGCCTGCCCATTGCATGGGGCACAGGCTCCCCAGGGGACAACCGACAGCAAGGGACCAGTACAGCCGTACGTGCATCGGTTGAGTTATGGGGGATCCTTACAGCGAGCCTGGTGCGGCTCAGTCTCCCATCCCTGGAAAGGAAGAGATGGGTCCCCAGCTGATGAGCTGGCGGATGCGTGCTTAAGCTACGTAAAGCGAAGTTGAGTTTCAGTAGATCTTTTTTTAAATAGCATTGTTCCTGATTATAAAATGATTATAAAATGAATGCCCTCCCAGTGCAGAAACACTGGAAAATTCAGAAAAGTACAAAGAAGAAAGTCAAAACCACGTGAAGTCTTAACCACCCAGAAGCCACATGGGACGGCGTAAAGGAGAGATTAAAATCATGTATCGGTTCTACCCCCACCTTCTGGAGATAACAGCCGCTGTTGATGCATGTCCCTTAGTTTCCTCTAAATGCACCCAGGAAGGGACAGCTTACGAAGAAGGGGATCAAATGTGCTGTTATCAAGCATTCCTTTTATCATCTGTAAAATATTTAAATATCAATAAGATAGCAATCAAATAAGATATCGATAAGATGTCCATAACTATACATCCACAGCATCATTTTAATAGCTCCACAGTCAGGAAGTTCTCCAATCATCAGAAACCTATTTTGTAAAATATATCTATGGGAATTTGTTTAAAAGGGGAGAAAGTCTAGGAGAATATGCACTTGTAATGAGAATATGCACTTATATTCTGCTCTGCACTTTATTATTTTTTTAAATATATACACTCCTCAAAATAAGCAGAGCTAGCATTGTGGTATATTTCCTAACAGGTTTAAAAAGGGTACTTTAAAACATCTTTTAGAATCATGCTGTATATAGGGTTTTGCCTCCTAATTTAATCACCCGAAGGAGTCCAGTGGACATTTGTCACTATCACAGATGGCTACGTGATAGGTTTTCTTGTGAGGATGCTATGATTTCTTTCATTCCTTTATTCATAGACTGTGTTGTTTCTGATTTTTCACATTGTAAGGCTGTGATGATAAGTGTCCCAGAATTATTTTGTTTCTCTGTCTGAAAACTTATGAGGATTTATTCCTGGAAGAACAGCTACCAGGTCAGAAAGTGTAAAGTTTTAAAGGCCCTGATTGATTACAGTCAGACTGGTTTTAAGAATTTCTACTCCTTAGGGGGCGCCTGGGTGGCTTAGTCGGTTAAGCGTCCGACTTTCGCTTAGGTCATGATCTCGCGGTTCGTGGGTTTGAGCCCCGCGTCGGGCTCTGTGCTGACTGCCAGCTCAGAGCCTGGAGCCTGTTTCAGTCTGTGACTCCGTCTCTCTCTCTGACCCACCCCTGTTCACGCTGTCTATCTCTCTCTCTCCTAGAAATAAATAAAAATTAAAAAAAAAAAAAAAAGAATTTCTACTCCTTAGTACTATCAAATAAGCTTTTGCTCATAATAAAACAGGTGCTGCAGAAAACTCTGATTGTCTTATTTAATTTTAAAGCAGAGCTTTTAGTTCTTTTATTAGAAATATTTATAAAAATTGATTACAAATATATCTAAACATACTTTTTTTGGGCCAGAATTTTTCAACATAATTTTTTAACATTTATTTTTGATAGAGAGAGACACAGAGACAGAGAGAGAGAGAGAGAGAGTAAGTGGGGAAGGGGCAGAGAGAGAGGGAGACACAGAATCCAGAGCAGCTCCAGGCTCTGAGCTGTCAGTACAGAGCCCGACGTGGGGCTTGAACCCAACAAGCGGTGAGATCATGACCTGAGTTGAAGTCGGACGCGTAACCGACTGGGCCACCCAGGCGCCCCTGCATACTGCTTTTTTATTTAGCAGTGTGTTGCAAGCATTTCCTCCATGTTGCCAGATACTCTTCATAACCGTCATATTTAATGGGAATTACTCCACGGACCTCATGTACCACGGTGTACCCAACGATTCCCTATTGAACACATAGGTTATTCCCAGTTTTACTTTTATAGCTCTGTGGTGAATGTGGACCGTTTCCTTAGGTTTGAATCCCCAAAATGGACTGAATGGGTCTGAGTTTAAATTTTTATTCATCCAGAGTTTTCACGCAGGTTCATACCAGCCAGTCTTCTAGATCATTCTTTTTTTTTTTAATTTTTTTTAAGCCGACTAAGCCACCCAGGCGCCCCTAGATCATTCTTAATTATTGAAGCTTTATTCCAGCCACCCGGTGAAATTCCGGACATTTCTGTTGGCTGAGCACCCCCTAGGTGCTGTGATGTCCTTAGCAACCAAAGTGGTCACATTTGTAAAGTGACCCTTTGGGGTCTGGATGTTTGAGACTCAAGAGAAGAGTAGAAAAACGGAGCGCTTTTCTCGTGTGCCCCATTGGTACCCAAGTGAGTGCATTCTGCTCCCACTCACAGAAGCCTTTTATTGCACAGCCTCTGCAGACGAGGACAGAAAATACACAGCAGCGGGGGGTGTAATCATTATGTGATCCCCTCCTTTTTTGTCTTTTTCTTTTGCCTTTTGTGAGAACATCATCGATTCGGGATGGAAATGCACTTATGGTGCCTCCTTTCTGCTAGAGCAAACCCTAGCGGCTTCGTTTCCAGAAATGTAAAATTTGCGAAGTTCATAAATGCCTCTTTGTTGACCGTGAGCCGTGTGGTTTGGCCCCCAGAGTTATCTCAGATAGCACAAATAAATCTGGCGGCCTCTGGTTGTCTCAGACCGAGCATTACCCCCTTCCCTCGTTGTCTCCCTCTTGCAGAATTTCCTCTTGGCTTTCAGCTGCACAAACTCCGTCTTCTCATCAATATGCCCTGTTAACTGCTGCCAAGCCTCCAGCAGTTGAGTGCATATGTTCCCTTAATCATTTCTCTTTGTTCTAGAAGTCTGTGTTTGGTTTCTAAACCTCCCCCACCCCCTTACCGAACTCCACCATCACCAGCACTGGCCGTCCACAGGACTGTGTTCTGTCTACATGTTTATTTAAAGAACATCCTAGATGGCCTGCCATTGAGAGAGCTTTTGCTGTCTGCTCACAACGTGCTAAATCACCAACCCCCCCCCCCGCCTGCTCCCCTAGAAAAGGTCGTTAGCTGCCCCCCACCTCCACCAGAACCCCGTGGCCTTAGGAGCCCAGGTGAGGGGTTGCCGGAACTTTCTGGAAAGCTTCCAGGCTCCGAGAAGACAGTGTTACCTCCCTGCGTGGACAGAGATCCCTTCTCTGTTTTCTGCTGGTCCGACCCAAGAAAAGGACGCTTTATTCTTGGAGCCCAACAGTGCATAGGAACAGTCGGTCTCAATGGGTTATTCACGGTGTCCAAGAGAAATACTTGTCGAGCTGTGCTTCGTGGAAGATGGAAGGTAGGCTTGGCACACCTACGGCGGGCAGCCTGCTCGCTGGGAGTGCCCTGTGCCTGTCCGGCCGCCGCCCCCCGCCCAGCGTGGCCAGGCTCTTAGCAAGGGAAGGGGTCTTCCGGGCCCCTTGACACCATGGTTCTGCGAGCATCAGTGCCAGAGTCTGCCAGCCACGGCGCACCGAGACTGTGCTGTTTTCTCTCTGCTTTTAAGTGTGTTTCTTCTCTCACCAGCTGTGCAGTCCCACCCCCTTCCCTGAGCCCCGAGAGCAGATGAAGACCCACGAGATCATGGTCTTTCTTCAGGGCCCTTTCTCCTGAGCCCCTGGGGTGCGGGGTACTATGGAACCTTGGGAACTATCATTGGAAACTTCATAGGAATACCATCTCTCCATTGTCCCTCCTCTCCCCTCTTCCTCTCCTGGAAGTCCTTCAGAGAGCCAGCAGCTTCACCCACAGTGGGCAGACCTGAGTTTTGCTCGGTTTAATCAATCCCACCATGAGCCATGCTCACCGAGTACCTGGTCAGCGACTCCTGGGAAGGCAGAGGAGAGCCTTCCTCACGCGGAGTTAAAATATATAGAAAGTGGCTGGGAGGAAATTCTCAGTGTGAGGGATTCCCCCCCCCTTCCTTTTCTGGAAAAAAAAAAAAGGTTAGTATTGACTCATTTGGTGGAGATATAAGGCACTTTTCTACCTATCCCCAAAGGGAAGTTTGTATTCTTTTAAATGAAACCATTTTAAAAGCAGAACTCAAGCCTAAAATGATCCAAGGTTCTCCAGAGTTCTCAGAAGGTGTAGATTTATTTACTATAGTTAAAACATAATTAGTTCTCAGGGGATAGTGTATCTTTTAAACGGCTTTATTGCCACCATATTGGTTTTCTGAATAATCAGAAACTTCTGTTATGATTATGTTCAAGTGTGCGGACAGAAACGCACTGTAAGTAGAAACAAATGTCGGGAACTGCTAGTTGTCACTAAAGAAGGGACACCACCTCAGAGCAGAGAAGAAAGAACCTGATAGGATATTCCAAAGAAATAGAATCGAGCAATGTCTTAAATAAACTCGGAGCTCAGGCGGGTACACAGGCTTCCCCCACCCCAATCTTGTTTGACTAAATGGTGTTTTCTTGGGCTCCTCTCCTTCGTTCCTGGGACAGAGGCTGGGAGTGGGGTCGGTGTCCCTCGAAACCTGGAAAATGGCCCTTTCTTTCCCCCACATGCTCGCAGATGAGCGCAAACAGGGTCCCTCTGTGTGTGTGAGCTGCGGGCTGCCCTGTCCTGTCCCCGTTCTGGCTGACCAGTCTTTCCCACCGTTTGCAGGTTGATGTTTGAGATCCCGCAGGAAATGGGGTTAATAGCCATCGCAGTCCGCCAAACACAGGGCAAAGGTCAGTCATCTTTTGTTATCGTTTCTGCTGTTTTGTTTTCTAAAATCTGTGACTCTTGTGGCCAGATTGCCAGCTGATCGTGTGTGCTGATCGTAGAGAAGACGCGCATTAGAAGTGCTTGTTTTCACAGCCCCTAAAATGGAGGAAGATGACGGGAAATTGATCAGAAGATTGAGACTTTTAGTACAATTAAAAGCATTCTCTCACTGAGATGGTTATTAATCACTGGATGTTCTACTGGGAATTTTTTTTTTTTTTATATCTATTTTTGAGAGAGACAGAGAGACAGAGCGTGAACGGGGGAGGGGCAGAGAGAGAGGGAGACACAGAATCCGAAGCAGCTCCAGGCTCTGAGCTGTCAGCACAGAGCCCGACGTGGGGCTCGAACTCACAGACTGCCAGATCATGACCTGAGCCAAAGTCGGACGCTCAACTGACTGAGACACCCAAGCACCCCTGGGGATGGTTTTAACATTTAGTCATCTACATCTTGTAAATTCCTCTTTCTGACACATTCTAGGCATTGCAGTGCATGAATCATGACTGTGTTCTAAAGACATTTGTTTGCCTGAAGGTTCTCTGGGAGGTGCCTTCTGTGTCCCCGTTAAGTGTTACACGGAGGAGGCTTTCCGTCTGCTATCCCCTGCCTGGGCTGTACTGGAAATTCCATGCAGCGGGCGCTTAGATCAATGATCAATGCCCATTCACAGAGTGACCACAGAGCTTCCGCCACCTGCTGACCCTCAGAAACGAGAGCCCGCATCCTCCCAGAATCCACTTGGGGTCCAACCACAAGCAGATTCCGCGCTCAGTGACCATGCAGGAGGCACTTGCCCCCGTCCCCGCTCCAGCCAGCACCAGGCCAACCCAAACGTGCTTATAACTCTCAGAGGCTCCTTACGCCTTTCTCAAAAGGAGCAACGAAATAAGACATCCACTGTTTTCCACTTCTTTCCTTTGAATATGTCTTTTGAACGTAACTCAAAGAGAAAATTCATTTTATCCAAAGCCGGGGGGCTCAATATGGTGGTTAAAAAAAAAAAGGAAGGGGGACATAGAAGAACTTTGATTATACTTCTCATTTTGATCACTTTATTTTTTTGACTTCTATTTTAGGAAAAAAATAGCTCAGAGAGTTAATGCCAGGGATTACCTTTTAAATTCAGCTTCCTTTAGCCCACCCTTACAGCAATGAGATTTAATTCACGTACCAGACAGTTCCTGCATTTAAAGTGTACAATTCTGGGGTTTTTAACATATTCACAGGGTTGTGAAACTATCTCCACAATACGGGTCGCTTCTAAAATGTGGCTCCCAGGACTTCTCCTGGACAAGGCAGACCCGGCTCCTTCTCCTCACTGTCTTTGTTTCTGCCTGCATGACCATATGGTGAGAATTAAGCTGACAGTCATGTTCAGACACTGTAAGACTTCGAATCATCAAAGCCTAAATGATACGCTCACTGAGGCTGAACATTCTGCCACTTATCGGAAACTTGTTGAGCATCCCAGCATCAGATTTTAAAAAGCTTCTCTGTTCTTGAGTTAACCCCAGAATCTCCAAGCATCCTAATCAGTCTGGGTGGATTCCGCACATGGCTCTGAGCCCTGGGCACATTTTCGACGCTGTGTGCAACTGACTCTGTTAGCATGGCGATGTGTCCGCGTTCCTGACGGGGCCTGTGTTTCCAGGGCGGGGATCGAATGCTTGGCTGAGCCCCGTGGGATGCGCCGTGTTCACCCTGCTCATCTCCATCCCGCTGAGGTCCCAGCTGGGACAGAGGATCCCGTTTGTCCAGCATCTGATGTCCCTGGCTGTCGTGGAGGCGGTAAGGTCCATTCCTGAGTACCAGGTACGTGTGGCTTCTTCACCTTCCATCCCTACCCTACGTGTACATCCCAGTTGGCCAAGGTGGTGTGTGGATGTGTCCGAGCAAGAGAGGCATCTAGAGTTGCAGCCTGCTCTTTGCGAAGCTGGCAGCAAAGCGCTTCCAGAGTTTGGAGAGTTCGGAAAGCTCCATCAAGTTTTACGGCAGCTTCAGCCTCGCCAGATGTGTTTCTTTTCCAGAATTTCCTTCCTGTGCTGCTGTCCGATGTATCAAGCATCTTAGGGCAAGCCTCTTTTTATTTCTTTTTTCCTTTAACTGAAGCATTTTGGACTGGATGGGCCATTTGTGTCTTGTGAAAAAGGCTTATTTTATGGACCTAAACAACCTTCTCATTTCCTACCTTCATTTAGCACAGTCACTATTGGGCAGAACAGTCCTTTCTCTGTGGCCGCCCAGGTTCAACATGCAGGTTCATTTTGGGGTGTCTGCTCCCAGCTGTAGGGCAGGGGTGCCAGCTTCATCGTTCCCGTTGGATACTTTAGTGTCACTTACTAAGGAGACGAGAGACTTATGAACACAGGCACTGTATCCACCTCCTCAGTTTTCCTGGAAGAATTCCACATGACTGTAATCAGGGAGTTCCTGGGGCGCCTGGGCAGCTCAGTCCGTTAAGCGTCCCACTTAGGCTCAGGTCATGATCTCAGGGTTCTGGAGTTTGAGCCCCACTTTGGGCTCTGTGCTAACAGCTCTGTGTCTCCCTCTCTCTCTGCCCTTCCCCCACTCATGTCTGTCTGTCTCTCTCTCAAAAAATAAACATTAAAAAAAAATTTTTTTTAAAGGGAATCCCTCCCCAGGCTCTCTCTCACCTACAACTCTTACCTGAGGCTGAAAGCAATTATCATGTTAATTCGTGAAGTCAGAGGCTGAGACCAGACTCTCAAAGGGGCCTGTGCTCATGTTTCACCAGGAACCAGTCGTCCCCAGTGCCCCCGAGCCCCCTCCGATGTGGTCCTGTCCTCATGGTCACTGTGCGTAGGACTGGGGTACGTGGTTCCCATGTTAAGTCCCAGGCTGAAACATGACATTTATCACCAGGCATTCAGCACCCTTGCTGTCTGTATCTGAAGGGCTTGGGCCCAAGCTACAGAGTTCCCACACCAGCATTTCTCACCCTCTGCGCTGTTGACCTTCAGGCCCCCATCTCACCCATCTCAGGTGGGAGGCCTTTGTCTGCAGCCGCTCTGGCCTGCTCCCGCTCAGGGCCAGCAGGCTTCGCCCAAACCTTCACGGGCTCAGACATCGCCCCGCAGAGAAGGCAGGCGAGAAGATGAAGTTCTCTTGGGAGGTCAGGGGAGAATATTTTAACCCTAGCAACAGGTTCATTAGTCTTGGGAAAATAAATGAAAATTTAAAATTTAAATTAGCCTGGTGAGGTTTCTCTTGGCTTCGATTGTGACCTTGTAGCCTCCTTTGGTAACTTAGCGAGCATTCTTGGAGTGCCTGCCGGAGGGGAAGGGCTGTGCCAGGCGCTGCAGGCAGAGGGAGGTGAGGTAGGCGGCCTGCCCTCCACAGCACACCTGATGGGTGATGTCCCCACCCCTCCCCGCCGCCCGCCACTCCCCGCCTTCTTCTGTCCTGTTTCCGCAGTCACACAGCTCAGTCTCACCTGTGTGATGTGACTTTGGTTTGGGATTGGAGGAATTCTTCCTTTGTTTCGTTTTCCGTTTTTACTGAGACAGAATTGACTGTGGCAGTTTGAGGCACACAGCGCAACGACTTGACATCCTTGTGAAGTGAAGTGACATCACAGGAACTTAGCACCCATCACCTCCTATAGTTACCAGAAAACATTTTTTCCCCTTATGATGAGAACTCTTAGGATTTACTTTCTCAGGATTGATTTATTTAAATAATTTTTTTTTTTTTTTTTACAGTTTGAGAGAGTACGAGTGGGGAAAGGGAAGAGAGAAGAGGGAGGGAGAGAATTCCAAGCAGACTCCATGCTGTCAGCACCGAACCTGATGCAGGGCTCAAAACCACAGTCTATAAGATCTTGACCTGAAGTTGGACACTTAACTGACTGAGCCACCCAGGCACCTCTCAGTGTTTATTTTTTAACAGAGTCCATTAGGCTTACACAGTACAGCTCTGGGATGGTTGAAATAGGCCCCGGTTACATAGAATTTGCCTTTCTTTTGTTATTTAAAATTTTTTTTTAATGTTTATCTAATTTTGAGTGAGAGAGCTAGAGAGCACGAACAGGTGAGGAGCAGAGAGAGGGGGAGACACAGAATCCGAAGCAGGCTCCGGGCTCTGAGCTGTCAGCACAGAGCTCGATGCGGGGCTCGAACCCACAGACTGTGAGATCATGACCTGAGCTGAAGGCGGTCGCTTAACTGACTGAGCCCCCCAGGCGCCCCGTACAGTTGGCCTTTCTTACGTCTTTAGCCAGATGTCACCATCAGCACACCGATGGTGCCTGTCTCTCTGGACCAGAGGCCCTTACTCCTTCCGGAACTTGCAATGTGCTGCCCGCCACCCCTCTCACTGCTCCTTCTGTCCGCGAGGTCCCTGCTGGGCGCCTGTAGCCCTCCACCCCCACCCTCCTGCTCTCCTCTCCTCTCCTCTCTACGCCTGGAAGTTCTGTTGGCCCTGGGAGGCCCGGCTCCAGTGCCATTCCTGGAAACTTCTAGCTACAACCTCCCTCCTCTAAGTAACCTTTTGGTATCTTGAAGGTCTGAGCCACTTTTATGGTTTCTGCTGCAAATCGCTCTGGAGCAGCGTTACTTGTGCTCCTGGTTGCATCTGATCAAGTAACCAGTTCTCTGAGTGCAGTAGTTTTATTTGGGTCCCAAGGAGCCTAACGTAGTGCTTTATACCCGGGGGCCCACAGCAGCTGTTTGAATACATGGTTGAGATAGTACAAAATAAGCACGCGGCCTTTCTCTTCGTCTTGAAATAGATGCCATTGTTCACCCGCCCCAGAACCCACGATTCCGATTCCGTAAGCCGCAGCACTGACTCGCCGGATCGAAACTTGCGAAGAAAATCAGGAGCCCAGGAGCGGGGCCGGCGCACAAGAAGGCCGCTGCCCGCCTACTGCGGGAGCTGAGCTTGGGCGGGGAGCGTGTTGGGCACAGGGGGCCGGGGAAGGCGAGAGACGACAAAGAAGGAGACCTGTGACAGTGTCCAGGCCCACAGTCTCCAAGCTACAGATTTTCGACACCAGCGTTTCTTGGTCTGGACGCTGTTGACCTTGGGCCCCCATCTCAGGTGACATCTGCGGGAGGCAGAACAGCATCCTGGCGCTGCTCCCACGCGGCGCCCGCAGGTTTCCCTCAAGCTGCGACGACCAGAGGCGTCTGCAGCGATGCCCAGTGTCCCCTGGGGTTAGGGCAGCAGGATGTCGCCCTTGCTCCGGCCCCATGGAGATCCCTTTTCTAGACAGGAAGGAATATGAAGCTCCCTCCCTTTCCGTTACAAGTCACGGTGCACACCCCCCACGTTTCCTTTACACTTTCGTTCCTTTGTGCTTCTGCGTTTCCTCTCTCTGCCTGGAATCCCCTGCAGAGCAGAACCGAAACATATTCCCACGGCCAAGTGCAAAAGGCCTTGGAGAGAGAAAGGGATTGCTTGGAAGCAGCAGGCTGTGTCGCACAGTATTCGGCCCCCTGCGGGCTTGGTGTCCGAAAGCCAGGGCTTGGGGGCGCTGGGTGGCTTGGTTGGTTGAGCATCCGACTTCGGCTCAGGTCATGATCTCACAGTTCGTGAGTTCAAGCCCCGCGTTGGGCTCTGTGCTGATGGCTCCTAGCCTGGAGCCCACTTGGGATTCTGTGTCTCCCTCTTTCTCTGGCCCTCCCCCGCTGGCATGCGCTCGCTCTCAAAAAAGCAAATAAACATTTAAAAGAAAAGCAAGCAAGCAAGCCCTGGGTTTGAATCCCAGCTCTGCCGCTTCTGAGTGTAACCGCAAGCCAGCCAGGCAGTGTCTCTCAGCTTCAGTTTCTTCCTCGTTAAATAGGGACGAAACTAGTACCCACTGTGGGTCTGGCGTAAGTAACATACACACTAGTGCCAGCATGGGGCTCAGGGCGGCGCTGGCCCTCCGGGAAGGAAGAGACAGCTCTGTGGGATCAGAGGCCATCAGCTACCCTGCAGTCTTTCGTTTTATTTTGCCGAGTGCCTTTCTTCTAGCCTCATATGTCCCGATTTTTTTCTTCTCCCCACACATGGCATAACCTGGCTGCCAGCCCCGGGCCCGGGAGACCTGGCAGTTCCAGCACCCACTGGGTCTCAGCGGGTCTCTGTGCCCCCACTTAAGAGTCCTGGCAGGAGGTGGGGGTCTGGGTGGCCCAGCCCAAGGCAGTGGACCACCCTTGCACCGTTCCACTGTGACCAGGACTCAGGCAGGGTCGCCCAGGGCCGCTTCAGGATGGAGAGGCAGGGAGCCACGGAACAAATCCTTTCTGTTACCTGCTGACTGTTGGCAGTGTTGTGAGGCCCTTCAGTAATAATTCAGTGAACCATGTTCCTCCCCTGCATCTCTGTAGGATTCTCCTTGAGATGTTTCTACCCACCTTTTATGACATTGGTTAATGTATGGTATCTTTCTGTCTCAGGCGTGAGCTCCTTAAGGGAAAAGGACCCCAAGAGTATAATTCTCTCCCTGCCCGCCACCCAGCACCCTATAGGTGCTCACTGCTGGTGGGTTTTGGTTTCCGGTGCCTATACATTATGTTTGCACTATACTGTGGTGCAATGGCATTACATCTAAAAAAGCAAAGTACCCACCTTAACTAAATAACATTTTATTGTGGGGGCGCCTGGGTGGCTCATTCGGTTAAGCATCCGACTCTTGGTTTCGGCTCAGGTCATGAGCTTACATTTCGAGAGTTTGAGCCTCTCATCAAGCTCCACCCTGACAGCTCAGAGTATGCTTGGGATTCTCTCTCTGCCCCTCCCCTGCTCCTGCTCGCTTGATCTCTCTCTCAAAATAAAGGAAAAGCTTAAAAAAGTATATTTTATTGCTAAAAAATGCTAACCATCATATGAGCTTTCAGCGAGTTGTGATCACTGATCACAGATCACCATAATAACCAAATAATGGAAAAGTCTGAAACATTGTGAGAATTTCCAAAATGTGACACAGACACACGGACTGGGCAAGGGTGTTGGAAAGATGGCGGCCCTGGTAGATCAGCTGGCTCCGCCCAGGGCTGCTGCAAGCCTCCACTGTGTGAAAAAACAGTATCTGTGAAGCACAATAAAGATGTATGCCTGTACTGAGATAATGAACAGTGCTGGGCATGGGGAAGATGCCAAAATTTATGCCAGATATGTTCTTCAGGTCTCTCTCCCAGCCCCCAAGGTGGTCCCTTTACACTGGATTGTCCCAAAGATTAGCTGTCAGAACCAGAAGAGAGGTTGAGATCCCATGTTCCTTTAGATTCGAGAGTATCTCACTCATCTTCCTTTGCGCTAAATGACCTCTCCCTTTGTATCCTGTGCTCGCTTGATTAATGCACAGATTTTCCTTTAGGATATCGACTTACGAGTGAAATGGCCCAACGATATTTATTATAGTGACCTCATGAAGCTTGGCGGCGTTCTGGTGAACTCAACACTTTTGGGAGAAACGTTTTATATACTTATTGGTAAGTTTTTAAAGCCCTTTCCTCCACCTTTTTAGATTAATAAAAGCAAATATAAAAATGGTTTATACATGGCTACACTGGGGGGAATGGATTATCATACGGGATTACTTTTTCTTTGAGTCCCGAGTTACAGAACACAAGATGTATGCAAAAGAGGCCAGAATGGTTGAAAGCCCTTCAAGGGGCTTAGCGTTCTTGTCCATGGCCATGGAAACCACCAAACTGGTATCACATCAAACAGGTTTTTTATTATACCTCTCCACACGTCTGCTCCCTGTTGAATGGTGAAAGTAAGCATTGAATATGCCATTTTATGATAAGCAAAGAAAGTTAATATCAAGGATGGGTCTCCTCGTGGTCTGACATTCTTAATGGGACCTTCCCAGGCCCCGAAAAAGTTGCGTTCTTTTGGACCTTTAGAAGAAGCTTCAGGCCCATCAAGATGGGCTAAAGAAACCTGTTTCCCCTCAGCGCATCCGTGTCAGGCAAGGAGATGGATTCAGAAACAGTGTCAGAAGTTCTTAGGCTCCTGCCCATCTGAGCATCAGCTTCTCCCTAATGCCCAGGAGAACCTAACGTTCAAAAATTAGCAACGGACAGAACACGTGTGACGATGTGTCAGAAATACCAGCCAGAAGTACAAAGCATATGTTTCCAGTGCTGCTCTCCACCGGCAGTATTATTCTGAGCAAACTGCCTAATACCATCCAGGCTCCGCTTCCCATTTTTAAATGTGTTAATTAGGCTAGATGCAGATATTCTGAAGGAGGGCCCACAGGTATCAAGGAGGCCCAGGGAATGCTTCAGGAGCTAAGGAATTCTGTCACTGGGGCGGCGGGGGGACGTGTTCATGTGGGGAGAATTTATAGCTTTTGTTAAATTCTTAAGGCTCTGGGGCGCCTGGGTGGCTTAGTCGGTTAAGTCGTCCGACTTTCGCTTAGGTCATGATCTCGCGGTTCGTGGGTTCGAGCCCCGCGTCGGGCTCTGTGCTGACTGCCAGCTCAGAGCCTGGAGCCTGTTTCAGTCTGTGACTCCCTCTCTCTCTGACCCTCCCCTGCTCACGCTGTCTCTCTCTCTCTCCTAGAAATAAATAAAACATTTTAAAAAAAAAATTCTTAAGGCTCTGGGAGGTGATGAGGGGAGAAGGGGCATCTTTGAGAAAAGATTCAGAGTCACCAACAAGGATTTTCTCTGGTCCTTGGAAAGGCGTAGCCTAAGCCGGCACTGGTCAGTATTCCTGTTTTCCCCAGGACCTGGAATTTTCGGAATACAAGGGAGATTTTCGGCACTGTACACACTTTAATGCCTTCCTTCTGTGCTCTGTGTGTTGTCGAATGAATGAACAAATGAACAACTGCTAATTCTGTCCCCGTTGCTGTAGTTATGTGTTGTTTCCAGATGTAACTTATATTGCTTTGTATTTTAATAGCCGGTATATTTTAAAAAAACAAAACTCTGAGGCCCATCAATCCTTCCTTTCATGCTGCAAATGGCTCTGAACATTTACTGAAGAATACTGTTATTATAAATGTCACCATTCTATCTGAGACGAGTGTCGGGGGGATTTTTTTCTCAGAGGCACTGAAAACAAGATAGTCTCACTGCTGCGTTCTTGCCGTATTTCATTTCTTATTGAAGACCTCTTTGAGGTTGATTCAGGGCCCTGTTGAAAGTGAGGTTTGACTTCTCTGTAGACTGTAGCTCTCCCGGAGAGGATGGTGATATTAAGTAACCGCGGAGACAAGGCTGTTCAAGCCCCACGGCTGGTAACTCGCTCTCCCGAAGCCGTGGTTTAGGAGCCTGTAAAAGAGCCACTGAACATGGTAGGCCCCTTGCCAGCAGCGTAACCCTAGCACCAGAGACTTCCAAGGCTAAGGTATTAAAAGATGTGTTCTAGGTGTTTCCCACGACCAAGATTTGAAATCTCTGCATCCAGAGTTTACTCCTTAAGACCTGAATAAAGTCCTTTATTTTCAGACGTGTGTTCTGTTATTCAAGTCGGAAAAGAAACGAGGTTTTACTTTATGTTGGGCTCAGCGCAGACCTGCAATTCTTGGCTCGACCCCATGAAGGATCGTTTCAGAGGCCAGTCTGAGGAGCTCGGCCCCATTCAGAGCTTCTGTTTAATCGAATCGAATCTGCCTGGCTCTCTCTCCCCGACCGATCTGCAGTGAGGTTGGGGTGGTCCCCACTTGAACAAGGGTAATAAAGGAAGGGTGAAAAAAGGAACGTGGTCCCAAAGACATAAGTCATTCTTTAAGTGGCCAGAGATAATAAATTTGACGTGAGGGAAAGGGAAGCAGGACGCAGGGGATACAGGCTCTAACTTCTTCCAGGTGGTTGAGAGGAACGGGTGATCCTGCCAATAGGCTGAACCGCTCGCGCTTTTCAACCATTTGTGTTTGTGGCAGGCTGTGGATTTAACGTGAGTAACAGTAACCCCACCATATGCATCAATGATCTGGTCACGGAATACAATAAGCGACACGGGGCAGAGCTGAAGCCCTTCAGGACTGATGAGCTCATCGCCAGAACTGTGACGGCGCTGGAGAAACTGATCGGCACATTTCAGGACAAAGGGCCCAACGGCGTTCTTCCCCTTTATTATAAGTATTGGGCACACAGGTGAGTGCTGACCCGTCTTCATTCTTTTAAAATGCCTTCATCCAGTTAGTAGTTCAGTGTCTTAAAACAAGAAACTGAGCACAGGTCTAGATAACTAATTGTTTGCCTTTTCGATGGAGAAAAAAACTGGCAGACACCATCTTGAGCCAGATACCATCGGCAATGCCAGGACGAGCTGGCATCCTAGGCCTGCTGCTGACGGGATGCAGCGAGAAGGACACAGCATCACTGGAGAGTTTTCCAGCGTGTTTATTTAAGTCGTAGAACATTCTAGATAACAACAGTTTTCAAAGTGAGATCCCCCAGGGGCAGTAGCATCCTCACCTGGGAACTTGTTAGAAATACAGGTTATTCTCAAGTGCCACCCTGGGCCTCCTAAATCAGAAACTCTAAGGCTGGCCGAGCATTTGATCACGTTCATGTTTCAATACATGCTCCAGGAGATCCGCTCGCACCCAAAGCTGGAGAGGTGCCGCTATCTACCAACTGGCTCCCATGCTTCCAAAACGGCAGTGTCCTCAAACACAAAAACTAAAAAGAAGGTGGGAGATTTGGTTGAGATTAAAGAGGGCTAGAGAGGCATGACAACTAAATGCAAGATGCGACTCATAATTAGACCCTCGATGGGAGGAAACAGCCACAAAAAATATTAATGGGACGATGGGGAGATTTAAACATGAACTATATATTAGATGTTATTATATCAAGATTAGATTTCTTGAGGGTAATAATGGTATTCTGGTTTTGTGGGAGATTGTTCTTAGAAGGTACATGCTGAAGTATTTAAGGGTAAAGTGTCATGATGCCTGCAACTTATTTCTAAACGTCAGCAAAAAAGCACGTGTGTGTGCCTGAAGAGAGAAAGCAAATATGGAAAATGTTATCAGTTGGTGTGAATATAAGTGAAGAGGGGATCTGAGGTGTGTTGTACTATTTTTTCAGCTTTTCTGTATGTTTAGACTTCTTCCAAATATTTGAAAAATGAGTGGCAGGGGGAGGAAGAAGTACCCTGTATTTTAAAAACTATTTATACGGATGTAACTCAGAGGGTACGTTTGGAACATATTAAATGAAGCAACATTAGAGTGAGTTTCACTCGCAAGGGATGCACGCCAGCCATGTTTTTATAAAATTAACTTTCCAGCTGTTTCTGTGTCCCCAGTCTCGGCCAAAAACCCTAGAGTTGCACAGTGAGCCTTAGAAGTGCCGGAGGGTGAGGAAGTGGTGCCGAGAAGGTCCGAGCTCCCTATTGGAATTGCCATCACCCTGATTATTCTAGTTGTTTATCAAAACAGTTCATGAGGGACCAGTGAGAGTCAGAGCCTTTTATCTCGTCCCCCACCCCCCAGTCCCTCTGTGCAGTGGGTAGGTCCTTAACCACCTGTCTCTAGACGCCTGACATTTCCCAGTGACTCTCTGTTCTTCTTCATGTACAGTGGCCAGCGGGTCCGCCTAGGAGGCCTCGAGGGCCCGGAGGTGTGGATAATCGGCCTGGACAATTCTGGGTTCCTTCAGGTTCACCAGGAGGGTGGCGAGGTCATGACGGTGCACCCAGACGGCAACTCCTTCGACATGCTGAGAAACCTCATCATCCCCAAACAGCAGTAGCCCCGGCCTGGGGCCGCCGTCCTGGCCTCTGGGCAGCGGGAGGGCGGGTGGAGCCACTGTGGGGAACATTCCAGTTCAATTTCTGCTGCCTTTCCTAGCCCGAGGAACTGGAAAACGGATTTAGACTTGTAGGTGGATTTTATTTTTCCTCCCGCCAATTAATCTCCTGAATTCCTTAATTTTGTTCTGTCTGCTGCCGATTGACTTGGTGTCAGAAGATGTTCTGTGGGTAGCGGAACATTTAATTCAGATAAAGCAGTACCATAGGTGTGAAATCCTTCTCCGCTCTCCGGCTTGGATGTGTGTTTATTGGCCCAGAAAGAAAAAAGTTTTTATTTGGAAACAGCAACGGAATAATTCAGATGTTTCCCCAGTAGCAGAGACCTTCACTCCCAGACTATTAAAAAATAAATCAAAAGAAGCTTCCAGGCCCAGGCCAGCGATGAGGTAGAGGTTTGGTAACACTGTTTATGAGCATCCCAGGAGGTGTTTTCCTAGAGGAACATACTTTGGCAGTTCGTTGTCATTTTATTTTTTTTGTCCATAAGGAAAAAGAAAGTCGATTTCTGAGGGATCCTCTGGGCCCAGTGGTTTGCGGTCCAAACCCAGTACCTAAGGGGCTGCGGAGATGGGTGTCACTGGGGTGGCTGCAGTGACCTTGGCAAGGAAAGCACTTACCTGCTTGGACGTTCGTGTCTGAGCGCTCTTTTCATCAGTTTGAATTTACTGCATATCCCAAAACAATGGGATCAAGTTCAAGAGCCTTAAAGTGTTGATTAGGCCTCGTGCGGATGTAGGGGGGGATGACTGGGCCCCAGCAGCTGGAGACGAAGGCTCCCTTCATACCACACACAAGGGAAGCTTTGGGGCTTTTAAGCTGGTTGCAGGTTCCCTTTGAAATGTGGCGCATTCCTGAGAGACAGTTTGTGCAGAGGATAGAGGTACATGGCATTTTATTTGTAAGTCGTAATTGTTTGCCCCTCTTCTTCTAAATTGCCAAAAAAGAAAATACAACTGATACTCAATGCCATCATTTAAGAGGGAGGATGTGTGTGCGCGCGTGCGCGCACACGCGTGTTTAAGCTTTAAAAGAAGATGTTCAGGATCTGATGCCCTAAAAGTCTCCGTGGAAGAACAAAAGAAAGGAAGCCTTTTGATATACATTTGTGATTTCCAGATGTAGTCCATGCTTTTTCCATGTAACTCCTATCTCTGTTGAACTTGTGGATCATACACATTGCTTTTGAGCCTTAAAAGGCCGGTTTTTGTCCGCTTTTCTCTCTTCCTGCCTGCCCCAACTGAAATTAGTGGAAAGAAAACTTGATGGAGCTCTCAGCTTTGAACAGAATCCCCTTATTATACACTAGCCCTATCTTTATCCAGCTTTACCCAGTCAGGCTAATTCCAAAAGCTTGCGGTTTTCAGTATAAAATCTGTCCACCTTTAGCCAGGCACAGCCAGCACCATAGGAAGGGGGGGAGGAATAGCATGTTTAGCTAAGTACACCAACCCAATATGTGTTTCTTGGAAATGTAACTTTTAAAAAAAAAAACTTCAGAAGTAATTTTTGCAAATAAGGCTTCAATTAGAATTATTTTTCTCAAAAAAAAAAAAAAAACAGCTTCTGTCCTTAAGTGTGTAAGTCTTTTGGAATTAGTGACAAGTTTAAATAAAAGTCCACACCACCCCAAAATTACCAAATGGACTCACCCATGAGAAGGCATCTGCAAAACATCATCAAGAGGAGAGATCTCCGGACTAATACTGCAAGTTTCATTTCTCAAACTTTGTAATACAAGGCAAGTCATCTCTCAGAGCTGCCATTGTTGCTGTTTGAATTTCTTTGGGGGGGTTCTTTAATGAAAAACATGCTATGTTTTGTTTTAAGCCGAAGTCCTATTCTAGATAGTTCTGCTTTGGGGGAAAAAATGTTATCATTTCATTTCCTTTCTGTAAATTAAAACTAATGAAGTGTGGCCATGTCAGCGCAGATGGAGATGTTCCGGGCATGGCCTCCTTTGCCTCTGTGCTTTTAAGACTGTTCTTTCTCGTGTTGTCACCCAGTCGTCTTGAGGGACACAAAGTAGACTTGAAGCAGATGCTACGTTTTTCACAGACCTGACTTTGCCTCAGATGAACCAAAGACTTTTGAAATTCTGCTTCATATAGAAGAGCTGAATAAAAGCATTTTGTAGCCATTAGGGTTAGGGAAATTACTTACTTTCTACACGACCCCCATGGATTTGGGGTGCAGCCGGCAGTCTCTGATCTCAAGGAGCTTTAAAGTCTTAGCGGAAACTTGGAATATTCTTTATAATCTTGAAAACATGGCAACTGAACTCAAGACTGGCGAGTGCTTTCCAAGGCATTTGATTGGCCCGCGTGTGTAAAGGCTGTGCATTGATTGGCTCCCCGCGTATAGAGGCTGCACAATGATTGGCCTGCGCGTTGAGCATCTTACCGATTGGCCCCCCAGTGTAGAGGCTGTGCGTTGTGTAAAAGGCAAGGCCCCCGAATGTGCCCAAAGTTTTGCCTAGGACACGTGGCCCCCGCCAAAGCAGCACCCCTGGGTGCTGGGCCTCCTGGCAGCGTCTGGGGGGCGGGGGGAGTGTGCAAAAAGTCCAAGGATTCGTGTCTGCTCTCAAACACTCCTCTTTGCTACCACAGACTTTGCGTGATGTGAGAATGAGTGGGCCCATGAGGGGTGGGTGATGGGGGGCTGCACGGGCCCAGGTTGGGGTACCATGCAGCCTCCAATCCCCGGCTGCCCCACGTACAAGCACGGGGCCAGCCCCTGTGGTTGCCCCTGCCCTTGAGCTTGGGAAGTGGGAGAAAAGCCCGCCTCACCCAGCAGTTTCAGGATGTAGCAGGGAGGCATTTTCGGCTTGCCTTCTGGAAGCTCTGTCTGCTCTTACCCGCAGAAAACGGAGACTCCTTATTCCTGCGTAATTACTATGCACATTTAAAATTTTTTAAAGCGTAAATCTTCCCATTTTTATCTTTTCAAAGTATCGTCTCTGAAAAGTAATTACTTTAAACCAGTGCCTATAAAACTCAAGTCTTAACCAAAATAAACTTTCAGATTTTCTGTACAGTTTGGGCTCATTGTTATTTTTACTACGTGTCATTTTTAAAAATAGGCAACTACTCTTGGTTACAGTATTTTTATTCATATTTAAACATTTTTACAAAATAAATAATTTTACATGGTAAGGGGTATGTATGTACTTCTAAGTTATTAAGAAGCCGGGTGCTTTTTGTTGTTTTTTATTTATTTTTGACAAATGTGTTATGTGTCATACAAAAGAGAAATCTTCCTACTCCAAAGAATGAAACCCAAAGTAAAACAAAAACAAAACAAAAACAAGAAAGCTCATAACTGAGGTGAGAAGTAAATTTAATATAAAATTTTAAATTGAAAATGTAACAACAAGTTTACTAGAAGAACAAATTTTGTTCTTGGAGAATTGTTCCTGTGTAAGAACTGCTTGACTTTTGAGGGTTTTTCCCCAAGATTTTAACTTTATATGTCATACTTAAGTTTAGGAACAGCTTGAATAAATGCATCTTCGATAACCCAAGGGCTGTGATGCACTACGATTTTAAACTACTATAATTTCCTGGCGTTTATTTGAAAACGTTCTTTGTATGTCATTTTATCGGAGCACTCCCCACAGTCTACCTTAACTGTCTTACAGTTACAATAAATTACAACTTCGGGTAGACTTTGTACAGGATTCATTGACCACGTAAACTTCTCCCATCCTTAGGGTCCAAGGGGAAAGCCTTGGTTGGCTCTAGGACTTAAAAAGGACAAAGAGGTGTGGGGCCAGGGAGTGGAAAATACCGGATTTTTGGAGCAGCCCTTCTTCACACCCTGTTCCCTTCTCTACAAAGGTATGAATGGAATGGCTTTTCTAGAAAGGGCTTCCATGAACATAAAGGAATTCCTTTCCCTGGGAGGCCCCTTGGAGGGCCGAGCCAGTCTTAAACTGGGTTTCTTTCTCAAATCCGTTTGATCTGGCATTTTTCGTCAACGTGTTAGGACCCACCACAATTTTTTTTTCTTTTTTTGTGAAAGAGAGTCATATTTATTAAAATACTTCCTCTTCCCCTGCCGGAGCCTCAGAGAAGTCAAGAAACGATATCCCCAGCTTAAATGTGCAGACTCTTAAAGATGGAGGTAACAATATTAGGTTGCCATAGCAACTGCCGTTCACTTTAAACTGAGCTGCCGGCCGCCTGGAAGCCGGCTTGCATAGGAATCTTCCTTCATGTTCTAGGCTATGAAAACCATGATGTTTGTGTAGACAAGACCGTTTTCCCTAGTACCCATTTTATTTTTCAAGTACACACACACTCATTGTCAAGCCTACTTATGTTACCATCTGTGAATCTATAACGGTCTTTTTCACCACAACCTTTGATCTTACGCTGCTTGAAAAGCCTTCATGATTTGTATTTACTCATCAATACGGCCGCCAATGGTTCATAACAAGGTAGACACAAATGCATTTTGCGGTACTTTACTGAAAAATGTCAGGTGATCTCTCCTGCTCATCAAAACCCCTCCTTCCAGGAATCATGGCTTTTTAGAGACTTGTGAGCATAAGAAAAGAATTCCCCCGGGCTTATTTTCTACGTGCACAAAGAGATGCTGAGGTATAGCTAAGTGCAACTGGGGTCTGTGTGTTGGATTCTTAGGACTCAGTCCCTTCGCTGCACCACACGTTCCAAAATTTGCAAGTTTCACCCACCCACCATGAGGCAACTGACACCCTGCTAAGAATAAGGCGGAGACCCTCAGTGTGACACTAGGTCGGCAGATGATCATTTCACATTTTGGGAACAGTTGGTTACAGGTGCCCTTTGATTCTAGAACCTTAAAGGCATTTGTGAAAAATCTTTCCACGCAGAAAGGCGCAGGGTTTCCTAGAAAAACCATTTCTGAAACAGCGAAATGATGGCGTGATTATAGTGTGAAGCAAATTGAAAGACGGTGGCTTGGTGCATCCATCCACTTCAGAGCCATGGTAGGATTTTTAAATGGTGACCTCTTGAAGCAAAAATATAAAACTAAGACAAAAATGAACGGAAGTTTATTTTTAAAAACACTGCTGGTGCTTTATAAAAGGATTTCTGTTTTCCTGTTACATACAGGCCATGTTCATGGAGTTTTCTTGCTATGCAGAAAAGGCAGGAAATTGCTAAAGAACACGTATACACCATTTTTATTATATCCCTTTAGCGACTTTTCTTCCACAAGGCGCAGACCATTGACAATTTTCCATATTGCACATGCAATGTTAACTAACTTTATTAGCACTACTTGTAGCAAACACGAGCCTAGGGAAATACAGGTCTGGGTGGACCGCAGGGCTTTCACCTTGTAGTCAAACCTGACAGGGGTAGCCAGTCGCCTTGGGCACCTAAATCACCCACGTGTCATTCTCAGAAAATAATCTGGCTATATATATTTTTTTGCATTTGATGCCTATTCAATATACTCTGAAGGTGCTATTCTTGATGGTATCGAGTTCACAGAGGTTAGGAGGAAATAAAAGCACACCTATGCTCATTCACTCCCTTGGTCTTGGCTTCCTGATTTTTGTACCAAAAAAAAAAAAAAAAGGCTTAAATTAAAACGACAACTTTTAGTGAAGACTCATGAATGACTTTTAAAGACATTAGAGTTGTCGATTCGTGGAACTTAGATCACATCCTGCCTTAAGAATCGAAGAGCGCTCTGAAGGCTGGAGCCACCTCCTCCGGGTGGGCCACCGCCCCGGCGTATCTGAAGGTATCAGGGTGGGGCTTTCCTCTTTACAGCGGAGGCTCTCCGCGGAGTGGAAGCTCCTTCAATCCCCGGTGGGACTGCCGCTGAGCATCGGGGACGAGGCAAGGCCCGCGGGCCTGATGTCAAGGCCTGGAAACCAAGCCCGCCCCCGGAGCCGGGGCCGGGGCAGGTCGCACGTGGGGCGCGGGGACGCTCAGCTCTGCCCCCTTCGGAACCCGGCTCTTGGAGAACAAAGGTCTGGCGGGCCTTTCTGCCCCGCCGCGGGCCGCGCCGCAGTCCTCAGCACCGGCGTTGGCGGGATCTACGTAAAAATCTAGAAGCCGGCCGCGGAGTTCTATTAAAATAGTCGTCTCTGTATAAATTAATTTAAACCGTGCATATACAGCTCGCCCCTCGTAGCTCGGCTGCACTCCGGGGAACAGGAGCCCGGGGCCCGGCCTATGGCTTCTCCCTGCGGGCAGCCCTGCGCGAGGTCACCTGCCGTTGGTGATGATGACCGAGGCGCCCAGGTAGTGCGGCAGCGGCGCGCCGGGCGGCGAGGCGGCGGCGGGGCCGGGGGGCCGGGGCCGCAGCGCGCCGGCCGCCGCCTCGGGGCGCCGGGGCCGCAGGCGAGGGCGGGCGCGCCGGGCGCAGCCCCAGCGGCCCGCGCCGGGCCAGCACGCGGTGGTAGTTGAGCAGCACGAAGGGCAGCTGCGCAGGCGCGCCCGCGGGCTCCGGGGGCGGCGCGCGGCCCTCGGGCGCCGCGCGGGCCAGAGCCAGGCGCGCCCCGTCCCGGGCGGCCTGGCGGACGGCCCTGGCCGGGCCCAGCGCGGGCTCCTCACGGTAGTGGCCGCAGCTCGGGAAGCTCGGCGGCGGCGGCGGCGGCGGCGGCGCGGTGTCCTCGCCGAACCTGCGCGCGGCGGCGGCGGCGGGCGCTGCGGGGACAGGCGACACGTTAGACGCCCTCGCGGGTGGGGGGGGGAAGGGGAGGAAGGGGACATGCCCAAAGCGGCACCAGCCCGGCGGGCCCGGCTGCCGCCGCCACCCCCACCCCCTCGGCCCCCCGCGGCTCGCTCCGCCCCGCAGCCGCACGCGCCCGGCCCCTCCGCGCGGTCCGCGCGGCGTTGGGCTGGGTGGTCGCGGTAGAGAGCGAAGAGGAACAGGTGGAATTCGTGTTAACAGTGCACCGAATTTAATGCCACGTGTCCGAAAGGTTATTTCAGTGTGGAATCAATGCTTTTAAATGATGGAGGAATTTGATCCTTTGTTTCTGTCTTCCAAGTGCAGGCGGACCCGGACCCAGCCGCCCTTCTCATTCCCCTTGGAGCCACATTTCGGTGCTGGGGAGCCACACGTGGCTCCTGGCTACCATCTTGGACAGCGTCGTCTAGAGGCTTCCTTCACCCCAAACCCCTCCCCCCCCTTAGCCCTCGGTGGGGAGGGTGGGGTGGTAATCACCCTGCTCCCTTTAGTGCGGCCATAACTAAAATAATAACCACCCTCACTAATTAGAAGCCTGCGATCAATTACCTCCGTATGGGTGTGTTTTGCTGGGTTTTTTTGTTTTTTTTTTTTTTTACCTTAAGAGAACTTTGGCTTCCTTTACTATCAAAAAAAGACTAGGAAGTGGATCACAAATTGCCCCAAATTAGCACCTTTGGTCCATTTTTTACCAAGTGTGTGACAAATGAGGTGGTTATTAACCTCTTTTGCTTTCAAAATAGCAATTTTTAAAAAAATGTAATACTGTGTGTTAGTTACATCATTGGCCACCTTCCACACACCAAGAAAAGTAATTCAGGTCAATCCCAAGTGGATAATATTTTCAGCTGTTATCGAGACACTTTGCTTTGTCTTCCTTTCATTGGCTGGCAGGGGAAATCCTTCCTTGGTTATTTGAAGGGCCCAATGCGCGGATGGCTGGCTCTCCAAATCTGAGACTCTGGCGGCCCCAAGGGCTGGCCCGGGCCAAAAGGCAGGGCTGTGCTGCCCTAGCGGCTGGTGGGTGCTTTTCTAAGCTGCCCACTTTTGAAAACCATGTCCTAGTCACCTCCAAGACAGTTGGCTTCCTCCCCTAGTCTATCCGTCTTCTCAGAGTTAGGGACAAAATGTGTCTCCGCACAGTAAAGACTGGGTCTGAACACGAGATTCGCAAAGCCGCTGAGGAAGAACAGAGCCCGACCCGCCTCCAAAGAGAGAAAGGGGGAAGGAGGGGGCTCCGGGGAGCTCTCCTCTTTAAGCAGGTGATTCTTTTCTGGGGCATTTTAACATTTACCCGCATTTAGCAGCCATCGCAGGAAATTTGCACCATCTTGTAGTTAGGTCTGCATGAAACAGGAAGGTACCTCTTGCAGCCACCCCTCGATGCCCACCTACCCTCTGCCTGGGGTTGGCTCAGTGAGCAAACAGGAGTCTGTCTGGGCCTGGGGAGGCTGGCGGCACATCCACAGAGGACATTGGCTTGTCCGCCACCAGGACGAGCTGCTGGAGGGGCCATTCCTGTCTCTCTGTTGTTGAACCAGCAGTGCCGGGCAGGCACCTAGCGTGTGCCCAGCCCTGGGGTAGGCAGAGCACGTGGCCTACGATCCCATTTTACAGATAAAGAATCGGGAGTCCTTGGAGTGTTGACGTTATTTGCCCTGGGTGGGTGAGGGACATTCTTGCCTCTGAGCTCATGAATTTCCACCAGTTTTTCACACTTTGAAAACTGGCGTGGGAAGAAAGCCAACAGTACCCCAGATTCATCTTTGGGTGGAGTGGAAAGAATCTTGTAAAATCAGTGCAGTTGGAGCATTCCCAGCACTGGGAGCTGGTTTTGAAAATCGCTTTGTCTCCCTCTTGGGGAGTCAATGAGGCCAGAGCTTTGAGGGAGGGTGGCTGGACACCCGGTGTCCTCTACCCTTTATGCTCTCACTGGAACCGCTAGCACACGGACTCGGTCGCCCAGCTTTGCTCCCTGTTGTGACGCTACACGCATTGCGAGCAGGAGAGCGTAGAACCCCTACTTACGAGCAGAAAAAGAAGTCTGCCCAAAGCGTGAGCATCCTTTTTCCATTTGCCACCCACCGCCACCGCCGCCGCCATCCACAGTCCTGCCCCCTCGCCCCCCTCGTGCAAACATGACCCACCTTCGTAGTTTGGCACCAGGCCGTGCCGAGCAGCGTTCACCGGCGGCTCAGAGAGGCTTTTAGCTGGAGACTGGCTGCTAGGCACTAGGGGGTTGGCATAATGCCACTGGCATTCGCCGCTGGCTGGCAGTGTGCTCAGGAAAAAGCGTGCCACCTCACACGGGGATCCTTGGGGCTGCCCGAATTTGGCCGGCAGCATTGGCTTTTTGCTGCTGAAGACGTGCGAGTCCAGAGGGAAGTGTCCGTAGCGGTAGGAGAAAGGCAGGCTGTAGGACGGGGCGTACAGAAGGTCGCTGCTTTCTGAATGGAGCTGCTGTTCTGGGGGTGCGGGGGCGGTCGCCGGGGGGCTGGCTCTCCAGTTTCCCAGCTGGCTGCATTCCAGTTTGTCCATTTGGAAAGAGCTGTATTGCTGCATGGCAAGGAAGACGGAAGCCAGGGCCGGTGAGAGACGGCGCTCCGGCCTCACGGGATCCCACCCTAGTTAGCCTGACCACACCCCCGGGCTGGACCGCCCCGCGGCCACCGCAGTGAGGTCCCACCGGGGACAGGTGTGCAGCAAGCAGTACCACAGAGACACCCCACCCCCACGGCACCCTGTGGGAAGACCTTCTCCGCCCAAGTGGAAAACACTTGTAGCCACTTTCGGAGAGGTTACAAAGTACTTAAAAAAAAAAGAAAAAAAAAAAAAGGAAGGTTTTCATTTAAAAAAAAAAAAAAGCTATGGAAACACCATGCACTGTGCACTAAGCTTCGCCAACACGGCTTCCAAAGCTCATGTGCCTTCCTAATGTAGCCTCTTCTTCCTAGACCTGCTGAGCCTTCCCGAAGTTAGCTTTCGATGCCTCGGGCTGTGTCTCTGCGATGTGGGTGCAGGACGTTCCCCGAGGGGCTTTGCTGCACTCCTCAGGGAAACTTCCAGGCCGGGAGACCCGCTCTGCACTCGGGAGGCTAGGCTCCTTCCTGAACAGGCTGGGTGTCCCAAGCCCCCAGGCCGCGCGGGGCGGCACCTGCCTCGGCAGGTGGTGCTTGTTACCTGTGGGGGGTAAGGGTTTGTTCTCAGCTTTGTCTTCATCTTCGTATTTTTGGGTTTAGCTAATTTCCTAGTTTCTTGTGAGGTAGACAAGGCGGTCCTCCAGGAGTCCTGGGACTTGGACGTGGACACCTGGTCCAGGGACAACTGCAGTTCCTTGTACTCAATATCCCTGAGAAGCAAGAGCAGGGCGAGTCACGTCCAGCCGCCCTGCGGGGAGGAGCGGCTTCCCTGGCCCCGCCCCCGCCCCCAGCAAGTTCCTTCACGAAGCTCCAGCTGACGGGTTCCCTGAGGCTGGATCAGGCCGGACTTGAGCAAAGGGCACCCCACCTTCATCCTAAAAGCCCCCCTGCAGCCCTGGGCAACACGGAGGGAGATCAGCTTATCCAGCAGGAAGAGATGGAGGTCTCTGTAACTCTCTCCAGTAGGTCCCAAACTCATCTCCCAGGGCTGCCATGGGCCACTAGGAAGCGTGTCAGGGCCGACGCGAGGGCGGGAGCACTACTTATCGCGTTGAGTGTCTGTGGCTCAGCTGTTTCTCTATTTAGCACCCAGGGAGGCGTGAGCGGGGGACCTTCTAGGGTCCAGGAGCCTGGCTGCCCGCCTTGCCCATCTCAGCACCAGGTGCCCATTTCAGTCCTTAAGAGCCAACTTGGCACAGTTGCGTTCGTGGTAGGGGAAGTCATTTCAAGTACCAGCCTACACTCGCCTGCTCAGGAAGAGTCATCGGGGAGGCCAAAACGCTCTCTTCCCACAGTTTTGCCAAAATCCCACTCTACTTCTAAGAAAAAATAAAACAAAACCCAAGAAACCAGGGACCTGGCCCTCATCCTATGAAAGAAGTGAGAGCCTTTATCCTGACTGTGTAAGAACACACACGAGGACCTCGTTCAGGATGGGGCTGGGCAAGGGTATCAAGTTCAGGGCCAGAGCTGAGTGCAGGCGACTTAACATACAGTAGCCATGGTGGGTCCACAGTAATATGTGGTCCCAGGGAGACTTAGGTTCTGTTGTGTCTAATGGTCCTAAAAGTATTTGCAACTGAACTTGACCTTCTGAGATTTTAAAGGGACCAAACATTCATCATCATTTGCAACAGGCTGTATAGAAAGAGAGAGGGGGAAATGTGAGCTATCCCCAGCCCAGATGGCGGGAGAACGCAAGACGGCCCTGATGTCTGTGGGCACGAGGAGCTTAAGTTCATAGTCCCGGTGTGGACGTGCGTCTCCTGTGCCTCCTGTGCAAGATGGGGGCCATCTCCCACCTGCCCCCTGCGGCCCCCCCACATCCCTCGGCTGGTCTCTCGGATCTGATCTTCAGCCGTTCCCGGGGCAGGGGTCCCCATTCTGGTGTTCCCACCGCTGCCTAGCACCTGGCCCTCGGTGCTGAGTTCAGAAATAGTTTGGACCTTCCCAAACGACCAGACTGTTCAAATTAAAACAAAACAGGAGACAAATGAACAGTTTCAGAGAGAGAGAGAGACAGAGACAAGAGAGGGAGAGGCGGTGCTTGTGGCTTGTGAGAGCGGGCTGATGAGGGCCAGGGAAGCAGAAGAGAGCAAGGAAACAAATACGTCTGACTTACGTGAGGACATAATTGACACTCACGATGCAGTGCGGGCGGGACGAGCGGCTGTTGTGCACGACGGTGGCGTAACTCTGCACCCACACCCAGCCGCCCAGCTTGGACAGCAGCCGGTAGTACTTGGTGGTGACCTGGCCCTTCACCAGCACTGCAAGCACAAGGTGACATGAATCCCGAGGGAAAATTAGCAGGCCCTGCTCGGGGGGCACTGCCCCAGCTGATGACCTACAGCCCCGGTTCTGGACCTTTCTGGGGTCAGGGACACCTCTGAGAACTTGACAAAGAGATAGGCTCTCTCTACAGGAAGGTGCATGCTTGTGTACGCACGCACACACGCGGACACACACATATACGCACACACGCGCTCACACAAGATTTCTGCCTACAATTTCAAGGGGTCCAGGGCACAATCTCTCCCCTCCCCTGTTAAGAACTCAAATTTAATAGTGGTTGAATTCACTGAGAGAAACAATTAGTCCCCATAAAACATTTGCACCTGGCAGAGTGATAAAGTTGGTTTGGCTTTTCAGTTCCCAAAATGCCACAATTATGTTATAATCCCCCAAACTCTTAACCCCCATACCCTTAATAGGCAATGGGGGCAGGGGGTGATGTCGTTATTTAAACAAAATAATAAGTACATTCAACCAAGTGTCAAATTGTTGTTGATATTTGCTACTCTCCAGAACATGTGCGTATTCACCATGAGACCGTTTGCTACTCCGTTGCCATTTGTATTTTCTACCGATCAGCCCCACTTTTCCTCAGGCCTATTAATTTCCTATGTTGCTTATATAGGAAAGACCGCCGCTTGGCTGTTTGGTTTCTGAAAACTGGGCCTCTGGGCCCATCTTCTACGCATGGGTGCAAACTCCAGATTGCTGAGCCACAGTCCCTTCCAAAGCCTCTGTACTAATTTCCCTTGGGGCCTGGAGGGCACAGGCTGAAGAGAAAGGAAAGCGCCAGAAGCACTGGGTGGACAGGAGAGAAGAGAAAGCCCCAGGTAGCCTTCTCTGAGGAGGGGAAGGCTGGCACAAATCTGAAAGGCATCCCTTGATGCCCAGGTCATGGCTACGGGGCATTCCTGCTTCTCAAATCAGGGCTGGCCCCAGGGCCCTGACTAGCAGCCACCTGAGCAGGGGTTGGGGAGGTGGCCAAATTCTGCGAGTGCACCAGCTGGCACTGAAGGAACCCCCCGGAGGCTCACAGACACAGAAATTCAGCCCTCATTTTGTGCCGGTAGGCAGAGCCCCTTCACTGTCTGCCCAAAGCCTCCTGAGGCTCTCCATTGCCCTCTGTGCCTTCTTTCCATATTAATAGCACCTCTTTATCATCCACTTTAACACCTGCAGCAAAATATTTTGGCGCAGAAGAAAAATTACTTTAAAAATGATAGTCGAGGACTTTTTAGCCTTAAAATATAAAGAGTTCATACACGTCAATAAAAGCACTTAAGACCTACAAGTAATGAGAAAAGGACTGGAACAAACAATTCACCAAATAATAAATATAAATGATAATCAAGTTCAATGCATTTGCTTAACTCAGAGCTAGATGCCATCCATTAAAATCAGTAGACATTAAAAAAGAAACAGATATTGGATGGTTCCATTCTGGAACCATGTTCAGAATAGGCACATCCATAGAAACCAAAAGCAGAGCAGTGGTTGGAGCTGGGGGATGCGAGTGCCCAGGACTGACTGCTGATGGGCACCAGGGTTCTTCTGGGGATGAAGAAAATGTTCTGGGATTTTACTGAAAGGTGACAGTTGCATGACATTGTGAATATACTAAAAACCTCTGAAAATGGTTAAAATGATCAGTTTTATGTCATATGAATTGTATCTCAAGTATCTCAAGGAAAATAAACTGACTACGATAATGTCAGCTAATCTATGATGAGAGGCACTTGTCATGTGCTGTGAGAAGCATGAACCGGTATGGTCCTGGAAAGCGGTTTGACAGCTCATATTCATTGACATAGTGACTTCACTTCCAATCACTGATCCTATTACAAGCAGTCCTGCTTATAATTCAGGGGGAAGAAGTGGGGGAGACTTAATTGTCCAAGAATTAGGAAAGATGGTAAATAAACTTTGGAGTACTATGCTGCTATTGAAATAATGATTAATAATTTGAAATATTATGGAGAATGTTAAATGAAAAAAAAAAGACAGGATTCAATACCACAGAAATACAAAGATAATAACAGACTACCATGAACAATTATAGTGTGTCGATAAATAGAATTTAAATAAAAATTTGAAAACAATTGTAGCACACTTTAAAAAACCACAATTATATGCCAACAAATTGAGCAACTTATAAGAAACAGATACTTTGCTACGAACATACAACCCATGAAGGCTGAGTAATGGAGAAATAGAAAATCTGAACAGACTGATCACTGGTAAGGAGATAGAATCAGTCATCAAAAACCTCACAATAAACGGAAGTCGGGGACCAGATGGCATCACTGGTGAATTCCACCAAACATTTAAATAAGAATTAATGCCAGTCCTTTTCAAACTCTTCGGAGAATTAGAAGAGGAGGGAACACTTCCAAACACATGTGTGACGCCAGCATAACCTTGGTACCAAAACCAGACAAGGACACTGCAAGAAAAGGAAAATTCCAGGCAAATATCTCTGATGAGCATAGATCTAAAAATCCTTAACAAAATAGTAACAGACTGAATTCAACAATACATTAAAGGGATCGTACACCATGATCAAATGGGATTTAGTCCTGGGGTGCAAGGATGGTTCAACACCTGCAAATCAACTAAGAGGACACATCATATTAACAAAGTGAACGATCAAAATAGATACAGAAAAATCATTTGACAAAATTCAACATCCACTGATGATAAAAACTCTCAACAAAGTGGGTATAGAGGGGATGTACCTCAACATAGTAAACGCCATCTATCAAAAGTCCACAGCTAACATCATACTCAACAGGAGAAAGCTGAAAGCTTTTCCTCTAAGATCAGGACCAAGTTCAAGGATGCCCATGTTTGCCACTTTTTTTTTTTTAATTTTTTTAAATGTTTTTTATTTATTTCTAGGAGAGAGAGAGAGACAGCGTGAGCAGGAGAGGGTCAGAGAGAGGAGTCACAGACTCCAAAACAGGCTCCAGGATCTGAGCTGGCAGTCGAACCCACGAACCGCGAGATCATGACCTAAGCGAAAGTCGGACGCTTAACTGACTAAGCCACCCAGGCTCCCCTCATGTTTGCCACTTTTATGCGACACGGAGTCAGCAGTCCTAACCAGAACACTTAAGCAAGAAGAAGAAATCAAAGACATCCAAATTGGAAAGGAAGAAGTAAAACTGTCACTATTTTCAGATGGCATATTATATATAGAAACCCCAAAGACTCCATCAAAAGACTCTTACTTAGAATAACAGAATTCAGTAAGGGTGCAGAATACAAAATCAGTACACAAGAATCTATTGAATTTCTACATGTTAATAATGAGCTATCAGAGAGAGAAATTAAGAAAACAATCCCATATACAATTGCATCAAAAATAATAAAATGTCTAAGAATAAATTTCACCAAGGAGGTGAAAGACCAAGACACTAAAAGTTACAAGACATTAATGAAAGAAACTGAAGGAGACACAAATTAATCCAAAGATACTCCATGTTCATGGAGTGGAAGAGTTATATAAAATTATATAAACCCCGAGCAATCTACAGATTTAATACAATCCGTATCAACATTCCAGTATCATCCTTCACAGAAACAGAACAAATGACCCTAAAATTTGTATGGAACCACAAAATAATCCTTAAAAGAGCAACAGCAAAAATAACAAGTGGTATTACGTCAAACTAAAAAGCTTCTGCACAGTAAAGGAAATCACCAACAACATGAAAAGACAACTTACCGAATGGGAGACAATAGTTGCAAATCTCATATCTGATAAGGGGTTAACATCCAAAAATACATGAAGAACTCATACAACTCAGTAGCAATAAACAAACAAACAAACAAATAAAACAGTCCAACTGAAAAATGTCTGAATCAACATTTTCCCAAAGAAGACATATAGATGGCCAACAAGTACATGAAACAGTTCACAGCATCACTCATCTTCAGGGAAATGCAGATCAAAATCACATGAGATTTCACCTCACACCTGTCAGAATGACAATTATCAAAAAGATGAAATAACAAGTATTGGCAAGGATGTAGGGAAAAGGGAACCCTTGTGTACTATGAGTAGGAAGGTAAAGTGGTGCAGCCACCATGGAAACCAATGAGGAGATTCCTGAGAAAAATTTAAAATAGAACTACCATATGATCCAGAAATACCACTTCTGGGCATTTCTCTGAAGGAAACAAATGAACACACTAACTCAGAAAGACACCTGCACTTCCATGTTCACTGCAGTGTTATTTATAAAAGCCAAGAAATGAAAGCACCCTTAAGTGTCCATCCACGGATGAATGGATAAAAGAAATCATGGTATACGTACACACACTCACACTGTTCAGCCATAAAAAAGAAGGAAGTCTCGCCATCTGCTGCAACATAGATGGACCTTGAGGGCATTATTCTAAGTGAAATAAGTCAAAGACACCTCACTTACAGGTGAAATCTAATTTAAAAAATTCATAGATGCAGAGAAGTGGTTGGTGGTTGCCAAAGGTGAGGGATGGCAGGCGGGAGAACTGGGTGGGGGAGATGGTCACGAGGTATAAACTTCCAGTTATAAAATAAATAAGTCCTGGAAATGTAATATACAGCATTGGGAACTTCAGTTAATAACACTGTGTTGTATATTGAAAGTTGCTAAGGAATTAGATCTTCAAAGCTCTCAAGACAAGAAAAAAAATGTATAATGATATACTGTAACTAGATTTATGGTGCTGATCATGGAGCAACACATACAGATATCAAATCACGTAGACCTGAAGCTAATATAGTGTTATGTATCAGTTAGGGCTCATTAAAAAAAAAAGAGACAAGATTCAGAAGTGCATAAAGTACAAGTAAGAAAAAGTACATACATACTCACATATACACCCCAACTAATTGTGATCTGGGACACGTTTTGAAGCCCCAGTGACTCAGTTTCCCTGTTGAGAACAAGAGCGTAATCACACTCCCTGCCTCACATGGTCGTGGTGAGAATTAGGTCATCTACACGAAGCTTTAGACTAGTGGCAGCAGACACACAGCAAAGGCTCAATATATACTAACTCTCATTCTCTGGTCAAATTACAGGTAGTTTTCATTTTCTTCTTGTCAGCTTTTCTTGATTTTTGACATTTCCAACAATAAGGAGATATCGGTTTTATAATAAAAGTGAAAAAATTATTTTTTCTAGGGGCAAGTAGTTTGTGTGAAGGTCGGAGAGCGGAAATACAACAACCGATCGGGCCCCCCACCCCTTAGCTGCGTGACCGCCATCCCCACCCCCACCCACGGGGACGAGTGGCAAGGCTCTTGGGGACAGTGCAGACACAGGCTCTCTTCTTCCCTGGCTTAGCATGTGCACCTCTGTGGACTCACGGGGCAGGAGCCACCATCCGTGCTGAAGACTGAGGACAGAGGTTATAGGAAAGAGCTATCTGTACAATGCTTCTTCTCTTGGGGTTTGCTTTTTTAACAGCAAAATCCACGCTTTAGGTGCCCGCTCGTGTCTGCATCCCTCATTCCACACCCCATACAGCTGTGGGGGGTAGGCATCACCAGGAAAGCTGCGCCAGCAAATCTGGAGGGCACAGCCTGGGTGTTCTGACTCCCTTGTCTCAGACTGATCCCTCTGGGAGGAGGGGCCAGGAGTCTCCAGAAGGTTCTCTGTAGCTCAATGTGCAATACAAGGAAGTTTAGGGGAGCCTCGGCCAATTTGCTATTGGCTCCAAAAGAGACGCGATAAGATCCATGTGGGACCCCCTATGTGGATTTCCCAAGAGGCCCTTCTTTCTTCAACGGAAGTGCTTGCTCAGCTCCTTAACTCTGAAATCTGTTCCCGGAGGTATCCGTCACGCCCCTGGCAACAAGACGGTATATTTTTCCTTCTCCCTCTCTTGGACTTCATACTTTGCTTATTTCTTACAACATTCCTAAAAACCTATCCCTAATCATCTAAGCTGGATACAATAAAGCCAGTTTATCCCAAATATTTTATATTAGGATGCCAGGGGCAGGAGCTGCCGTGATTTGATTATTTCTGACGCTCCCTGACTCTGCTGTGATGCGGCTTAGATACAGAGACCAAACAAACACAGACGCAGAATTGTTTTTGCTTCTCTGTGACCCATGGTGATAGTCCACATTATCAATCCAAGCTGAAATCCTAGACGCTTAGTCACAACACGCCTTGGTTTGGTCTTGCTTCCCCTCCAGTCTGTTGTACTTACTTAGCTGCCTGAAATGATCCCGGGGGGGCGGGGGAGCCTATAAAGTAAGACCCTGCTTGGTGGCAGGGGCGGGGGGGCAGGCAGGCTGGACGTGGCCCCTAGGCTGTAAGCCCTGGGAACAGAGGCTCTGTCCCTAGCACTTCCCGGCCACAGCACCCCCAACATCGCGGGTTGAGATGGTTCTGAGGCCAGGGTGCCCCACACCGAGAGCGAAGCCAGCGGTCAAGACCTGCCGAGGCCACTTTGGGGTGGAAATTCTAGTTCCATGAATCTGCTATGCAGAGAAGCAGGTGGCCTGCCTGGTTCCTCGGAACTCCTCCTGAAGGCACAGCCGGGTCTACCAGTCTCTGGGAGGCGAGTGAACCTTGGCCTGGAGCATAATTTCTATTTCCGTTCTGAATCGTAAGAGCTGATGATGTAAGATGCCAAAAATACCGATCGTGGGTGAATGGTGTTCCCCGGAAAGCTGTGTTCCACGTCCTGACCCCTGAAACCGCTGCATGTGACCATATTGGGAAAAGGGTCTGCGGAGGTAATTGAGTCAAGGCTCTGGAGACAGACGAGAGAGTCCTGGACTAGGGTGGGCCCTGTCTCGAACCAGTGCGCCTGTAAGAGACAGAAGAGGAGGAGCCGCGCATGCGCAGGTGGGGAAGCGGAGGCAGAGACGGGGCTACCAGCCAGGATGCCAGCAGAAGCCGGAAGAGGCAGGCTCGGCCCCGCCCACCCGTTCAGTTGGGACTTCCGGCCTCCAGAACGGTGGGAGAGTACACTTCCGGCGTTTTAAGCCCCGCAGCTAGTGGTATTTAGTTAGGGCAGCACCAGGGAACAAAACCACCCTCCATGGGCACACTGGTGGGTGCGGTCCCCTCCTTCTGCCGTCGTCCCCTCCTGTAGTCGGTGACACTGACGGAAAGCCATGCTCTCCTCTAGCAAGTCTGCGCGTCTCCAGCACACCCCCGAGGCTCGTGGCTGGCCGAACAACGCGGAAAGCGCCAGAAGAGAGAAGCACTTCAAGAGAGAATGCCCACAAGGGCCACCCTGTAGGGTATCTCCAAAGTGACCTTGACCACGGGCGATGGGCGGAGCCTGGCCCATCTGGCAACACCAAGAAGGCCCAGGCCACGCCTCTGTGTGTCCACAACTGCTTCCGGGGTCAGGACAACATGGCGATTAGGCGGTGCTTTCTGGGAGTATTTCCTGCTCCGCTGCTCCTCGGCCCCCACTCCGTGCACTGGCTTCCCCACACCTTCACCAGGCCGCCAAAGCCTCCTCTACCTGCAGACTCTGTGTGGAGGACAGCATCTATTTTTTTTTTAATGTTTTTTAGTTTATTTCTGAGAGAGAGAGAGACAGCGTGAGCAGGGGAGGGTCAGAGAGAGAGGGAGACACAGAATCCAAAACAGGCTCCAGGCTCTGAGTTGTCAGCACAGAGCCCGACATGGGGCTCGAACCCACAAACCATGAGATCATGGCCTGAGCCGAAGTCAGACGCTTAACTGACTGAGCCACCCAGGGGCCTCTTGGAGGACAGCATCTGAAGAGGATCTGAGCATCAAACTAAACTCCATCACCCATTTCCAGCCCAGAGCCGAGTCCGGCAGCAGAGGCTGGCACCCTCTGAAATGTAATTGTCACAATAGACTGGAAACTCCTTTCAAGTTTAGCTTCCATTTCAAGACGCTGGTGCCCTGATCTACAGCGATGCTACAGGGTGTCCCATGTATCACACAGGCTCATGGATGGGCTCTGTTGGTGGCTCCCTGCTGTTGTTACTCGGGATGCCTTTGGATGGTGACGTGTTAGCCACTGCCTACTGCCCTGCAGATGCCCATTTATACATTCGTGTCACATGCCTGGCCCCACGAGCATCTGAGTTTGCGACTCCTGTGTGACATTTAATTTTTTTCTACATTTATTTATTTTGAGAAAGAGAGAGTTAGGAGGGAAGGGGCAGAGAGAGATGGAGAGAGAGAATCCCAAGCAGGCTCTGCACTGTCAGCACAGAGCCTGATGTGGGGCTCGAACTCATGAACCGTGAGATGATACCCTGAGCCGAAACCAAGAATTGGATGCTTAACTGAATGAGCCACCGAGGCACCCCTACATTTTTTTTTTAAGTTTTATTTATTTTGAGAGAGAAAGCCAGAGAGAAGGAGCAGGGGAGGGGCAGAGAGAGAGGGAGAGACAGAATCTGAAGCAGGCCCTGCATTGTCAGTGTAGAGCCCGATGTGGGGCTCAAACCCATGAACTGCAAGATCATGACCTGAGCTGAGATAAAAAATCAGATGCTTAACCGACGGAGCCACCTGGGTACCTCTTGTTTGCCATTTAGAGTGTGTCTTCTATGGGTGTCTGCCAGGTGTCCTGGAATTGTGTTACAACAGTTATTACTAGAAATCTCTAGACCACAAAATCAGGCTTGGAAACCTGCGCGTGAGATTGAAAATGTTCCGACAGTCGGACGGGGCCTGTGCCCGCTGTGATCTGGACTTGGCCCGCTCCGCACAGGGGCCTCACTGGAGAGTGGGGTGAGATTCTCCACCATCTTGGACATCATGGTTCTTCCAAACTGCTGTGTCTGCAAGAAATCTGCCCAGTGTCCCTTAGTGGAAACCATCAAGTTCAGCGACATCGATCCCTTCCCAACCTGTGCGTCACCCCCTCCCACCCCAAGACCTGCAGGTCAAGAGAACACAGACCTCCACTGGCCCCGCTATGCACAAGGAAGAGTTACCCAAGTACCTGACAAAGGGGGGAGGCAGCAAGGGCGGACCCCAGCTTGGGATCCCCATTTCCGTGAGGCCACATGACTGTCATGCCTGCGCCAGGGCCCGCACTCAGCTGAGCTGCGGCGGCCCTTCCCTCAGCCACCACAGGACGGTGGGCAGGGAACGGGGGAGGGGGGCGGTCAAATACGCTCCCTGGTGGTTCCGCGTTCATTTTTCCTTACAGAAGCTTCCGGAGAAAGCCCTGGTGTGGTCTGACTCGGAGGGAAGGCCCAGCCCACAGTGACACGAGGTGTCTGGGCTGTGCCAGCCCCCAGCCTCCTGACCCCCTGGAAGCTCATGCTCCCCAAACACTGCCCTGCCCAGCCCTGCTTCTCCTCATGAAGCTGACTTTCTGGAAGGTGTCGAATTCTCTTTCTTCAGGGGCTATGCTTTCTTTGGACCCTGTGGGTCCCTGCTCTGGGTTAAGATAATATTTTGAACAATGTGTGAAAACCATTTGGCCAACTGTGGCCGTCCGGAGCCACCACCGCCTTATGTCCAACTCTGCTGCTGGCGAGCCCTTCGCCCCACCTCCAGGGAGCCCTGGGGTTTGGACGCCGGCGTGAGGAAAACCTGGCCTTGGAAAATCGGACAGTGACCTTCCTGGGTACTGGCAGATGTTTCTTGTGCTCAGTGACTTCATCAACTGAGAAGAGAGATGTATCTGTATGTCTCCCTGTCAGAGGGGGACAGCAGCCATCCCCCCCACCCATGGTCTTGGAATCCTGGGGGTCACCACGGCCCCCGGCCCCCTCCAGCTGCATTCAGCTGTGGGGGATGGGAAGGAAGTGGCAGAGGCCACCCTGCATGCTTCTGCTCCTGGGACAGCCACCAGTCCAGCTTCAGCTGTGTGATCGCATTGAAGGACTTGAGTCCCCAGGTTGGCAGGAGCCACCTTGTGGATCTGAGACCCAGGGAGTCTGGGAGGCAGGAGGCTTGGGCCAGGCTCCCGAGCCACTCCGTTACTGAAGCACCAGGTGACAGGACTGAAAAGTTACGTTTCCAAAGGACGCGTCCTGCCTTCTCAGACCTCCCACCTGCCCTCCCCAAGCTGGCATGTCCAGCTGCACCTGGGTAAGGACACGGAGCTGTTAAAGTCCCTGTCAGGGGCTGACCTGTGTTCCACCCAGATTCATAGGCTGAAGTCCCTCCCCTCAGGACCTCAGGACGTCCCTGCGTTTGGAGATAGGGTCTTTAAAGAGGTAATTAAAATAAAATGAAGGAAGAAGGGGACCCGAATCCAATATGGCTGGTATGCCCACCCACAGCTCTCCCCCGCTGAGCCTCACCTGCTCATCTGGGAAATGGACACAGGGCCAGCCCAGCTCCCCAAACTGACAGAAGGTAAAGAATAGATACACAAGGGGCGCCCGGGTGGCACAGTCAGTTAAGTGTCCGACTCCTGACTTAGGCTCAGGTCATGATCTCATGGTTTGTGGGTCCGAGCCCCACACAGGGCTCTGCACTGATGGTGTGGAGCCTCCTTGGCATTCTCCCTCTCTCCCTCTGTCTCTCTCTTTTGGCCCCTCCCATGCTTGCTCTCTCGCTCTCTCTCTCTCTCTCAAAATAAATATAAAATACACTTTAAAAAAATGGGGGGCGCCTGGGTGGCTCAGTCGGTTGAGCATCCGACTTCGGCCCAGGTCATGATCCCACGGTCTATGGGTTCAAGCCCCACGCTGGGCTCTGTGTTGACAGCTCAGAGCCTGGAGCCTGCCTCGGATTCTGTGTCTCACTCTCTCTCTGCCCCTCCCCTGCTCATGCTCTGTCTTTCTGTGTCTCTCAAATATAAATAAATGTTAAAAAAAGTTTTTTAAAAAATGGATATGCCAAAAGCATCCGGTCTGTGTTGGGGACACAGGAGCCTCGTGCTGATCATCACTGTGGCCTTCATTATGTTTCCCAAACACGAACTATTTATTTCCCTCTGGGATGGAGGTGGGGGGAATTCCCTGCTCCCCTGTTAGCCAGGTAGTTCGAGAGAGAAGAAATTGGATTTAAAATGAAGACTTTCAATTCCGTAAGCTGTCATGCTCTGCGCTCAGAGACCTAATTCCCCCCAGTGGAGCCCCACTTGGAAGAGTGGCTCTTCCTGCAGGTAACTGGGGCGTTTGCTTCCAGCCCCCTTGCTGGATATCAGGGCTCCGGACACACTCCTGCCTCCAGGGACAGGGCCCCCACCCCCCCAGGGCTGGGGCTTTCAGAGCAGCCCCTCCACCAGCGGTGGTGCAGGGGAGGGTGGCTCCCAGGGCCCTCCCGGGAGGCATGCAGACATGGACCCTCACGCCTGCCCTCCCTTCCAGATGGCTCTGCAGTGCTCACGCTGCTCCTCAAAGCACACGTGCCTTCGTCTTCTGATCCCTCTCGTTCCTGCTGAGCACATCCAACCCGCTCATCACTGGCCGGCAAGTCTCCCCAGTAACTTATTCTGTCACTTCCTGCCCTGTTTTCCAGCCCCTGCAGGAGCGAGGCCAACCTACAAATCCCATGCAAACAGTGGGTATCTGGTTCCTGACCAAGCTCACTTTCCAGAACGACGGGGATGTTTGTATCACGATCTGATTATTTAAACACAAGAAATACAAAGGCTATTCACAACTGCCATCTCTGCTCACTGTTGTGAATTCAAAAGGAGCAGATGTCTGCCTAGCGACAGCCTGGTAACTGTCATGCGTGCTGGGTCCCAGTCGACACCGGCCGGCCCGGTGGACAACATGGCCACAGAGCGAGCAGCCCTTGGACCCGCCGCCCTCACCTCGACGACAGCAACCCGTCCTCACACACCTCCTTGTCAACACAAAGCAAAGCAAGAACGGGGACCCCGCCTTCTGGGCTGCCCTGCAGATCTGGCCCCTGCAGTCATTTGCACCCCATTAGTCAGCACCCCGAGCCACTGGCATGGAGCACTGGGCAGTGAAAGGCCGACGTGCCCCACTCCATGCCAGTTATTTGCTGCCTCAATTTGGATTCTAGAAGTGACACTTCTTCAAACATTTCAGTGACTAGAGCCCCAACCCCCGCCCCACCCAGATGTTCACCAAACCGCCTGCATTAGCCAATCGAATACTGATTGTTTATTCTTTCCACGCTGACTTCTCCCATCCTGGCAGCCTGTGGTCTCCCCTGAGCCTCCCAACCAGGTAGCTGGGGAGAGCGGTCAGAGGCTGGGTGCTGGCTGGTGTGGCTCCAGGCTCTCCAGTCTCACTGTGTGACCTCAGGCAAGTGACTTAACCTCTCTGAACCTCAGCATCCTCAGGAGTAATGGGAGGATCGTGAACATGAGAGTCTCCCTCACTGGGTCGGTAGCATATTTAATCACCTAAGCCAGTGCCCCCACAGTAGCAAGGGCTCTGTACATGCTGGTGCTCCTGCTGTTGCGCTACGTGCAGATGTGCCCGGATGTCCCCGAGAAGTGTAGGTTCCAGATCTGCCATCTCGAATCAGCAACTTCTGCGCCATCCCACACCGGCCAGAGTTTCACCGGAAGGTGAGCTAGGATGTGTGAGAACTGGCCAGTAGCTGTGCTGACCCGAGGGGTGGATGGGGCCAGTCTCGGGTTTGGAATTCGAGTGTGTGCACAATGGACGACTGTCGTACCAAACAAGGGTGGCTTCCTGGCCACCAGCTCCCCGGCCAGCCCCCCGCCTCCCACGCCGCCGGCCCCCGGGCCCCTGCACGGGGAGGGAGGTACTCACGGAGGTGGTGCGCATAGCGGAGGTGGAACACGTCACAGCCGTGCACGTGATGGTAGAGGGTCTTCTCGATCAGGTCCTGAGGCTCATACCCGGTCAGCTCGGTCACCCTGAGGGAAGACGTGGCTCCGTGTGTTACACTGCTCTGCAGACTGTCTTTCGTTTAAACTGATACTGGTTTTGCCGACTAACTAAGTGCTAAAAGGCTCAGGGTGGGGGGCGGTGTTGGTTTTGGAAACCGAGAGTGATCTTTTTTTTTTTTATGAGGAGGAAGGCTTTGAACGCAAGCCCGGTGCAGGATGTAGCGCTATATTCATGGGCAGGCATGTTCTTCTGAAACTACTGGCTAGAAGTTTAAAATGGGGTGGTTTAAAATGTTTTCCTCTTTTGGGGTGAAGCTTATCTGAAGCTTAAGAATGAACTCTGGGGGCTCCTGGGTCGGTTAAGTGTCCGACTTCGGCTCAGGTCATGATCTCTTGGTTCGTGGGCTCGAGCCCTGCATCAGGCTCTGTGCTGACACCTAGCTCAGAGTCTGGAGCCTATTTCGGATTCTGTGTCTCCCTCTCTCCCTGACCCTCCCCTGCTCTCTCTCTCTCTCTCTCTCTCAGAAATAAGCAAACATAGAAAAAGTAATTTATAAAAAAAAAAGAAATCTGATGAAAGAAAGAACTCTCCATGGGCTTCTGGGTGCCAGTCCTGTGGGAACCTTTTTTAAAATTATTATTGTAGAGGGGCGCCTGGGTGGCTTAGTCGGTTGAGCGTCCGACTTTCGCTTAGGTCATGATCTCGCGGTTCGCGGATTCGAGCCCCGCTTCGGGCTCTGTGCTAACTGCCAGCTCGGAGCCTGGAGCCTGTTTCAGTCTGTGACTCCCTCTCTCTCTCTGACCCTCCCCTGCTCACGCTGTCTCTCTCTCTCCTAGAAATAATAAAAATGTTTTTTTAAAAAGTGCAAAAAAATAAAAATAAAATTATTATTGTGGAAAAATATGCATAACATAACCTTTGCCATTTTAACCAGTTTTATGTGTGCACTTAGCGGCAATCACTACAACCACAACGTTCTCCAGAACGCCCCACTGCCCTCCCCCGCAGCTAGCCTCACCCTCCCTCGGTCTCTAGGAATCTGTCTACTGTAGATATCTCAGATGGGTGGAATGACCTGGTAGTGGCTTCTCTCACTTGGCATCCCGTTTTCAAGGTTCACCCACGTTGCAGCGTTGGGTAGGACGTCATTCGTTTCTACCGCTCGACTGTGTTCTACTTTATGTAGGCATCACGTTTTGTTTGCCTGCTCATCCCCTGATGGACACTTGGGCTGTTTCCACATCCTGGCTATTGTGTGTGCGAGCCTTTAGCCCCCACCGGCCACTGCTCCCCAGCACAGTGGTCTCAGGAGGTTTTGGTCAGGCGGTGGCATTTGCAGCTGAACTAGAGACGCTGGAGCGCCCGCTGGACGGAGGCTTGTGCAGCCTCCGAAAACCAGTATGACAACACCCGAAAATGCCGCGGCCGTGAGGTAAACCTTAATGTCCGCTGGCAGAAGGGCAACACGTTCCCGGTGCTTTCACGCCATTACCGCCTCTCCGTTCCCATCGAGCCCCCGGCATCCTAGCTCCCCACGTCAGCGCTTTGAGGAAAAGTGGCTCTCGACGTCCAAGACCACATCATCAGTGGCGTTTGGATCACTCCGTCCGCAGGTGAAAATTGCATGTGGCAATGGTGTCGTTTCCCGTGCGCCCTGGCAACGGGGCTGCTAACCATGCCCTTGGTGGAGGTGGCCGAAAAGCCTTGGTGACAGATGTTTAAGAACAGATGAAAGAGGAGGACAGGAAGCTTTTCCAGAGGAAGGGCGGGGGGGGTCCTGGTGAGAAGTCAGTCCTGGGGGGGCGGAGGTGGGGCCTGAGGACGGCCAGGTCCGGGGGTCCTGCTGGCCTGTATCTGAAATGTCAGCTGTAAGTGAAACGGGGAAACTTGACCTTACTTTCATTCTGTAACCCGCTCCCGTTTCTGTTGAGTTCTGCGCAGGCTCCGGGCCGTAAATCTCCGAGAGCCTCATATTTCCCTGGAATCACTCACTATTTGGTGTACACATTTCCATGGTGTTCCTCCAGGATGGGAAGGAGATGGGGCCGGAGGTCGGTGGAGAGGAAAACTGTGCGGGCCTTTCAGGGCTCGGCACTTATCTAAGGACCATCTAGAACCTTAGGCCCCATCGGAGTCTAACTGTGTGGCAGGAAAACTGAGATCTGGCTCCCCCCACCCAAAAAAAAAAAAAGAAAACCAGGCATCTCTACGGTGTGGGGATGAAAGAGGCTTCCCAGACCCTTTGGAAGTAAAGTTACAGAACAACAGCCCAGAACGTGTAAATGAATCAGAAACACATGTATTAAGTTTCTCATCAAAGCGCACACTGGCTTTAAAAATTAAAGGGAAAGAGAGGGGTCTGGCAGCATGCCCTCCTGGTTTTTTCCAAACCTCCAGTGTCTGAAGACCTGTCAGAGGGATTTGCCAAACCCCAAACATGGCTGGGTTCACCCATCCTTAGCGAAAGCACCAGCTACAGTTTCAAAGTGAAATACCGCAAACCCCCTATGAACCAAATTTCAGGTTATGCCGAGTTCAGTTGTGTCTGGGATTACACTGGGGGTGAGGGGGGCAGGCGCCCCCGCCCCCGCAAGTCCCCTACCCAGGCCCCAGTGACTTCAGGGCTGCCGGGCTTCAGGCCAGCTCCTCGCTGTGGCTTCTGAGCTTTGGATGCAGGAGCTGACATCTGTCACCCCACTGGGCCGTTCTGCTGACCTCTCGGTCCGGGGCCAGTCCCTCCGTCCCCCAGCCCAGCGGCCCATCAGAGACGGAGCTGCAACAGACTAGAGACCATAGTGCGTGTGAGGAGCTCTCCCCGAAGCATCTCCTACGTGACAGGAGTTCCGGAGATTTGTTGGAAGCTTCCTGGTACGAAGCTGGAACAGCAGGGGACTTCTGTAGAAACAGGGGTCTTTCTCAAGATCACCATCTTCCTTCTCTCCTCACCTCAAGGGTACAGCTGTCGCCCTGAAGTGGAGGGACGCTGGCGTTCGCCGAAGCCCAGGCCCGAGGCCCCCTTCGGGAACAGTCTGGCCTCTGAGCTACCTTCCAACGCCCTCTTCTGCAAAGCCCTCCATTTGTCCTTCGCGTTTCAAAGCTGCTTCAAACAGTTGCAGAAGACCTGAAATCTCCCTCTTTCCTCTTCTAGAGAATCCCCCAGGCCTCCGAGGCTTCTCCCAGACTCACCAAGGAAAAGCTAGGAGATGGAAGGTAATGGGGGAGAACCCGGTCGCGTCCTCCGAGTTTCTACAACCGTGAACTTGGGCGGCTGCAGCTCCTTTCCGTTCACCTTCAGAAGAGGCCCCTGCATCCGGAAAGAACCCCTTCTCCTGCTGCCAGGCAGCCCGGCCGCCCAGGGCCCCTCGGCCGGCAGGTGCCTCTGCCTGGCCGGCAGGTGCCTCTGTCTTCGCTGCCGGAGCGGCCGTCAGTGTGGCCGGCGCCAGGGTGCTGGTCTCCTTCCCGCAGACAGAGTTGTGCTCTCTGCCTGGAGCAGCTGGGAGCACCCGGGCAAGTCCGTCACGCCTGCCCCTGTCTTCTCTCCTCCTCCGAGTGGTTCCGGGGTTCGCTGGTGGGGACCAAGGCTTCTGTGTGTCTTTGTCTCCCCCCCTCACTGGCCAGGTTTGCTTTTCTCCCATAACTGGTTAAAATGGTCGATTTTTTGTCATGTATATTTCACCACAATAGAAAGGTGGGGACAAAAAAAACCAATAACTATTAGCAAAAATGTATGTTTACATGTACACATATGCATGTGTATATATGTATATGCATACACACACACACACACCTCCTTTCTCCCAGACGGCTTAGCCACACACGCCGGAAGGCAAAAGTGGGGCCTCTGAGCATTTGCTCCTTCCTGAACAGCTGAGGACTCTAAGGGGTTAACAGGCAAAAGCACTCACCTTGCAGCTTTTTATTTTTATTATTATTATTTTTTATAGTGTTTATTTTTGAGAGAGAGTCAAAGTGCAAGCAGGGCGGGGGCAGAGAGAAAGGGAGACACAGAATCTGAAGCAGCTCCAGGCTCCCAGCTGTCAGCACAGAGAGCCCGACACGGGGCTCGAACTCATGAACTGTGAGATCATGACCTGAGCCAAAGTTGGACGCTCAACCGACTGAGCCACCCAGGTGCCCCAATTTTTTTAAATGTGTATTTTATTTTTGAGAGAGTGAGAGCACAAGCAGGGGAGGAACAGAGAGAGAGAGAGGGAGAGAGACAAAGGATCTGAAGTGGGCTTTGTGTCAGCACAGAGCCCGACGCAGAGCTCGAACTCACAAACTGTGAGATCATGACGGGAGCTGAAGTCATTTAATCAAGTGAGCCACCCAGGTGCGCCCGGCCTTTATACTTTTCCAAATGCTTCACTTCTATTATCGAATTTCATTTTTCCTAACAGCCTGTGGATGGTCAAGAGGGCAGGGAAAGGCTGACTTTTTTACAGATAAGAAAATGGTAAGCAGAAGGAGCCCCAACGGCCTGGGGCCTCCTGAAGCCCGCAACCCCGCCCTGGGGGACAAGCCATGGGCCTCTCCAGCGCACACCTCCCCTGTGCGGCCGGCTCCTGCAGGCCGAGCGAAACAACAAATTGCTGCTTTTGCCTCGTTCACTCTCCTCTCTCTGAGAAGACATCCTCAGACTGGTGGCCATTCTCGGGCGGGAGGGGAAGGATGGTTGGGAGAGACAGTGCAGGGGCCACTGTCTCTTCACCTCACCGCCAGCCAGAGGCGCCCTCCCAGCCCAGACAGGGCACCCACTGAGCCTGTGGTCACAGCTTTCCCCAAGGAAAGGCCACCTGTCTGCTCTCAGCCTCAGCCCTGTGGCTGCCACAGTTCCGATGGCTCCACCAGTTCACTGTAAAATCTCTTGTTTGGGGCGCCTGGGTGGCTCAGTCGGTTAAGCGTCCAACTTCAGCTCAGGTCATGATCTCACAGTTAGTGGGTTCGAGCCCCGCGCGGGTTCGAGCCTGCTTCAGATTCTGTGTCTCCCTTTCTCTCTTACCCTCCCCTGCTCACACTGTTTCTCTCTCAGAAATAAATAAAACATTAAAAAAAAAAATCTCTTGTTTGCTTTAAGGTCCTACCTACGTGACGGAGGTACAAGGCAGATTTCCGACATCGCAGCCCTTCAAAAAAGGCTAACTTGTATCCGAAACACATATTTCCAGCTTCTACTCCAGTGAGACGATGAAAATATAAATAAATAATTTAAGTACCTGGAAAAGCTGGCCACTCCCTGCGTACTAAGGCTGATATTAATTCTTTCAATTCATGACTTGGTTCCACTAAATCCCCTTTCGACTCACATTCTTTTTTAGTTTTAATTAATTAATTAATTATGGAGGGGAGGGGCAGAGGGAGACAGGGAGAGAGAATCCCAAAGAGGCTCTGGGGCTGACTACGCAGAGCCCCATGTGAGGCTCAAACTCACAGAACAGTGAGATCATGACCCGAGCTGAAATCAAGAGTTGGATGCATAACTGACTGAGCCACCTGGGCGCCTCCCTAACTCCCGTTCTTAGTACGACTTATTTCCTTGTACATTCTGGCTTAACAATACAGTGTTCGGGCCTCTTTCCACCATCAGTATCTTCTGGAACTCTGCAGCAGCAGCTGGTGCCAAACTTACCTGGAATCCAGGAAGATCAGCTTCAGGTCGAGGCTGGCCCTGAACATGAACATGTTACTGTGCAGCTTGATCTCTGTGATGGCACTGGGTGGCAGCGACTGGCCCACGGCCACCAGGCCCACGATCTGGTAGCACGAGTCGTACAGGGACACGTCCAGCATAAACTGCCTGATCTTCAGGTAGCCGCTGCAGTGGATGACCTGGGAAGGCAGAGAGCACGGTCAGCCCGGGGGCGAGACTGGTCCCCACTCCTCCGGCTTTGAGCCTGCTCACTTTCTTGAGCATCCCGGGCTTTCCCCAGCCCAGCCTCTGCTGAGCCATCAGGCCCACAGACTGACGACACCCAACCCACTGCTCAGAAGACCCAAAGCGACTCCTCTTTCTTAGGAAACGGTATCGCAGTAAAATGGAAGGGTTGTCTTATCCAGTTGACTTGGCTCCCGTAACTCCTTCTGTCTAATATGTAATGGACTGATACATAACTAACTCATCACCAAACCACCATCAGGTAGCAAACAAAAGCACTGTGGGAAGCTAATCGCTCGTTTCGAGATGCTCACTTTATGCTCATCGTCCCCCGACGGGACTGGATTTGACATCCCTCAACTTGACATTTATATCCCTTGACAAGCTATACCGTTCCAGTACGTTAAGAATTCATTCAGTAGTTGATTGCTTTGGTAAAAATAAATTAAATATTAATTTGCTAAAAAAAAAAAAAAAGAATTCATTCAGTAGAATCAAAAATGCCTTCCTCTTAAGGTATGTATTTTTATTTTATTTGCTTTATTTATACGTCAAGATTTTATCCCCTTGCAATAAGAGCCAGAGTGGCTATAGAGAAACCTCTGGTTGTTATAGCCAAAAAACCACGCAGGAGAGAAGGTACAGGGTTCCAAATGTCAAACAGGAACGTTTGTGCAACCTTCAGCCTCAATATTGGAAGCATTTAGGTAAGTTAGAGTCTATAAAATCTCGAAAGGATCATGACAGCAGTGATCAACAGCTAAAATCTTAGGTTCTTTCTTCAAGAACCTTCCTCCAGGACTGCTGAATGCATTCAGTTTTTAGAGCTGCAACCGATCTTGAAATCCTTCCAGTGCATCGCCTCATCTTACTGAGGAGACGCTGAGGAGAAGACAGGGGGTGTGCCTTGCTTACGGTTAGATGGTTAATACACAGCGGAAACAATTCAAGACCCAAGTTTGTAGGTACAGGGCAGTGCGGGGTGGGGGGTTCCCCACACCCCTGGCCGAAATAGGCTTAGAGTTTGGGTCAGCAAATAAAAAATTATATCCCCCATACTATAAAACAGAGTGAGGTAAAGTCAAAGGAATGAGTTCACTGTGGAGTTCAAAGGACAGGGTTGAGGAGATGCCGAAGGGGAGGCAGCCCCTGGGCTGGGGAGAAGGCAGAGAGAATTCCAGAAAGAGAATGAGGTACGGAGGCACAGAGCTGTCCCCTTTCTCTCTCCCTCCCCTTCTAACACGCAAATGCTCCTGCACAATGACCCCCATCCCCTCCATCTCCGGAGCCCTGGGCTTATGACCTCTCTCCTCTGAGGCAGGAGAAATGGTAACTTCAGACTCCAGAGAGGAACCAGGACTTCCCCCGACTGGCCCTTCCATCTGGGGGTGGCTCATTCCGGTGCTGCCCATGGGCTCTTGGAGGGACCTGCTCCTGGATTCTGGAACTTGCCAGAGCGGGCAGCCACATCTGCCTGAGAAATGCAGCCTGGAGGGGCTCTGCCCACTGCCTCCCAACCTGCGGGTCCTCTGCTGGTCTTTTCCCTTCCCTGCTTGCATCCCTGAGGATCATAAAATGGGGCAACAGCTCTCCCCTCAGAGGGTTGCTATGACTGTTAATTAAATTAAAGAGATGTGGGGCACCCGGGGGGCTCAGTTGGTAAAGCATACGACTTTGGCTCAGGTCATGATTTCACAGTTTGTGAGTTCGAGCCCCGCGCTGGACTCTGCTGACAGCTCAGAGCCCGGAGCCTGCCTCGGATTCTGCATCTCCCTCTCTCTCTGCTCCTCTTCTGCTCGCACTCTGTCTCCCTCTCTCTCTCAAAAATAAATAAACATTAAAAAAATGTTTTTAAATTAAGTAGATGCGATGCTGTTGCTGAAGGCTGGCTGCCGCTCAGAACAGCTCTGTCATTAGCCGAGCACATTACAGTCCTCACCACTGGACCTGGCCAAATGTCCCAGGGGAGGAGCGACACTTCTGAGCTCTGCACACTCACTGCAGACCCCAGGATGTGGATTCTCAGTAGCCTCAGGGGGCGGCTGATCTAATGAAGCGGCGCCTGCAGGTACCCGGGTAACATTCTACCCTTCACCACGCTTATTCCTGGTCTAGTAAGACGAAATCCAGTCCTTCTAGAACGTCCTTGAACAGCACCAGCGCCGAACCTGCTGCATGAGCCGCGCCACTAAAACGTTCTGCAGTCGCTGTGCCTTCTGTCTGCAGATGTTCTTGAGTAGGAGGCAAAATACAGAACAGCAGAGCCCCCCTGCCACCTCCTTCAGACCCTCTGCCTCCTCCTTCTTCCCTCCCCCGACACGAGGCTCCACGAACCTTGTATCCGCTGCATGTCAGGCCCGCGTTTCTTTTCGCCAAGACACACTTCATTCGCAGGAAGAATGACCTCTCCAGCTCGTACTCTGAAAGCAGGGGTGAGGTTAGATGGGCCCACTGTCCCACGATGCTTCCCCCGATTTTGTCCCAATAATATCGGTCAACGCTCAGGCCCAGATCGGGCAGCCAGAAGCCTCATCCCTGAATGCCCAGACCCTGGCCCAGAGAGCTTCTGCCTGGGGCCGGGACCCGGGTGCGGTGGGGAGACTGGCCCCAATCCTGCTCCGGAGGCAGGCAGCTGGAAATACGGCCACAGCAGGGACTCGGGAAACACCAGCCTGGGGCCTAGGTGAGGACTGTAGGTGCAGTGGGCCCAGCCCCACTCGCCACTCCCAAGGGCCCCTCCTGGCAGGCACAGAGAGGGCTGGCACCAGAAGAATGGCCTTGGCCAGCCCTGGGGTGGATGCCCCAGTTGGCCAGGAAGGCCCAGAAGCGTCTGGCTTCCCTCAGCATAGAGGACACTGAGCAAGGGCTCACAAGCACAGCCCTTTCCCCAGCAGAGGGAGACAGCCACAGGGCCCTGGCACTGCCAGAGATGACCGTGGAATGAGGAAGAGAACCCAACAGATCCCCTTAGCCAGATCGAAGCCTTTGCCCTCATGCACAGCCCGGGTCAGACCACCCCTCCTTTCTCGGGGCTCTTAGCCTCCCCATTCAGTCTTTCTCCTCTGGGCCAAAGGCCTCACTCACCAATCTCTGACCTCATAGTGCAAATGCAATGGAGTCCCCTAAGGAAACACCCTGTGCTTTAGCGAGCAGATGTCAGCTCTCTGGAATGATGGGTCCCTGCCCCCGGGGAAGGGTGAGGTCGCTCCACGCTAAGTAAACAGTTATTTGGTGGCAGGTAATACATTAATTTCTAAAGAAAGATTACCATTGAGAGCGCAGGCAAGGCTCCCAGCCATTGCCTGTGAGGCTCCTCCCTTCCCCCCAGCTTGGAGGGGTGGCCATATTTACCCACAATTCCTCTACAGCGGGTTGGGGTCATGAGGCATAGGGCTTCCCCGTAACGTGGCTGCCTGTCTGCACCATTTCCACTGAGGTCTAAAACAACTTCACCCGGTAATTAGCCATGGAGCTTTGGAGAAAGCCAGCAATACAATGACCATGACACGATGTGGCAAGTTCAGACGCAGAAAAACAGCTCTGTGGACAGGAAGCCTGGGAGAAGTCCGAGCACCCGTGACCCTCAGGCCTTGCACACTTGAATGGAAGTGAATCTGGGGGCAGCCCCACCCCACCGAGACCTCTGTGCGTCTCTTGTGTTGTTGCTACACCTCAGACGTGAACCCCACGGAGACTGGGATTGGAAGGGTCTCATGATATTCCCAGGACTCATTTGCTGTCATTTTATCAGCACCCTGTTAAGGCTATGACACAGAAGGGTGATGAGAAACCAGAGCTAGTGGGAGAGAGCCCATGCCCATGTAATTAACACGTGGTGGAACTTTCTAGAACAGTAGCACCACAATATTCTTAGGGAGTTCTTGAAGACTCCTGCTGCCTTTTCCAGCTTTAAACAGCCCCACAGTGAAAGAACGAGACTCAGCTACAGCATCCCCCCACCCCCAGCCCTCATTTTGTTAGAAATTACTTCTTCAGGGTCTCATTTGTGTGCATTTATGTGGCCAGACCATTTGCAAGGAGTTAAGAGTCACAGACCGTGGCTAAAAGTAAGCCGCCAGTTCAGAAAGCAGCACAGCAGCCTCTCCCCCTCGTAAGGAAAAGTGAGGCTCGTGGTGACTAGTTCTGGGGCTAGAACTTGGGGTGGGGGACCACAGAGCTGAATCTGCAGGTGGTTTTACAACTGAGTGGGCTATGGGGCACCTGGGTGGCTCAGTCGGTTAAGCTTCCGACTTTGGCTCAGGTCATGATCTCATAGTCTGTGAGTTCGAGCCCCACATCAGGCTCTGTGCTGACAGCTTGGAGCCTGGAGCCTGCTTTGGATTCTGTGTCTCCCTCTTTCTCTTCCCCTCCCCTGCTTTCTCACTCTCTCTCTCTCTCTCTCAAAAATAAATAAAACATTAAAAAAAAAAATCAACTGAGTGGGAACTTCCAGAGTCTCTCTTTCTAGCTTAGAACAGCCCTTCCCAGAAGTAAGAGTGGAACTCGAGTTTTTCTCTGGCTGGAAACCCCATTCTCACCCTGCCTGACATTTCTCCTTTTACATTTTGTTCTACTGGGGAAGTTTGGCCAAGTTGGGATACCATAGTCCAGAGCAGACAAGAGACCCACTGATCAACTTGCTGGTTGGTCTCATTGGACAGTCAGATGGAGTTACGAGGCCAGGGCCCCAGAATGAGGCCTTCTGGGTCTTCCCAGCCTTCACTGCAATTGTAACTTAGGTAGTTGTTTGTGTAATGATGTGCTGAACAGCCAAACCACACCATGCCTAACACGGTGCTTATGACAGGAGGAACCCAGTCCACACGTGGTAAATGATGGGACTGTCAGGTAGAGGATCCTGTCCCCACATGGAGACAGCCCGGGGAGGCGCACCTGCCTCCGTCTAGACAAGGACTCCTTAACTGACTCGTGCTGGGGCGTCCCTGCCAAGAATTACATGTTTAAGTGCAGAAGATAAAACATGTAGGATTCCAAATGGAACCAGCTGTATTGACAACAGTTACCAAAATATTGAAACGAGTGGTGATATGGTTATAAATGTGCTCCCTTATTAACTCATTAGATAACAAGAGCCCAGTAGCAGGTGCATAACTCTTGAAATTCTGAAGTAGCAGTGAGCCTGAGCGATACGCTTAAGTACCTGCAAGAACGGTAAAGTGCAGTGAACACATGTGATTCTCGTTGTCGGCAAAGCCACCGGTACTAGTGTGAGTCAGATGACAGTCTATGATCTACATGCAAAGGAAAAGCTGAATTCAACCGGACAGAATAACGATGTCATTTTTCCCATGCAGTTTCACAGACCCGCTGAGTTCCATCCGGGGCCCTCTGGTGAAGAAGCCCCGGTCTAGACCCTTGTCCCTAGAACTCTAAACCGAGAGCACACTAGGGGAGAAGGCTCTGACCTCTTTTCTTTATCTCTCATGGTGCCTATCATGGTCTCTGGCGTAAGAAATGAGATCCATGGTGTCGCTTCGAAGGACAGAGGCATAAAAGCAAATTCCCCTGTGCTGTGTGTTTGCTGGAGAGGCCCCGCCGGCCGGCCCCAGGCACGCTTCCCCCACCCCCTGGCAACACAGGAAGCAAAACCCTCAGGCCACATCGAGAGAGAGAGAGAGAGAGAGAGAGAGAGAGAGAGAGAGAGAGAGAGAGAGAGCGCTTTGTCTGGTTTTCATTCTGGTTTCTTTTCATCTGGAGGAAATACCTTGGAGCAGGTGATGGTGGAGGGGCTGATGCGCCGCCAGGACAGCTGTCATCTCATCATGGTCAGAAGGATGGATGTACTCGTAAATACTGTTGCCCGTGAGCTCCACCTGCCACAGAGGGAAGGGAAGGGTCAGACGTCCCCTCGGGTTGCGTGGGGGGAAGAAGGGGCGAGTGCGCCACAGGCGGGCCCCGCCAGGGACAGGGCTCCAACCTCTGCTAACAACCCACACCTTGTCCCCGGGCAGAAACATGTGGCTTTTATCAAGCAGCGCTCTGAACCGCCTCTGAACCGCCTCCCACGTGGGGCTTGGGGTCAAAGCCAAGATGGTCCTGAGCAGAAGGAACTGGGAAGTGAAGGATGAAAAAGTGTCATGGAGGTGGGTGACCCCCATGGCCCAGGCGGTGTCCTTTATACAGGAGACAGCTTAAAACAGACTAGAGCCAGGGACTTACTCTCCTCCTCGCTCCCGTGCTGCCTGAGGGGACTGGCCAGCCGGGACACCAGCTGCTAAGTCCAGACTATCGTCCCTGCAAGAGCCACGTCCGCCTCTAGCTCCAGTGCACTGGGGGGGGTGGGGGTGGGGTCCACACTCCATCAGGGGCCCTTTTCCATCAGCTCTGAGCTGCGCCCCTCAGGCACTGCCGGGCCTCTTTCATATGTCCCTGGCCTTCCGAGTCTGGGATGACTGTGTTTCCCGATGGCTCCCACCCACGGGCGTGGTAGGGTGGCTGCGGGACCTGCCAGAAGGCTTGGGCCCCGCTCCAGATAGCCATGTGACAGGCTGGTTATTTCCTGGGGGTGCGCCCAGCACTTGGGCACCACCTACTTCCAGGCACACCCTGCAGAGGACACGATGGCAGGCCTAGAGGCCCCGTGGAAGCTGGCCAGGACCCCACCTTGCAGGGATGGGGGTCTCCGGGAAAATAGCATCATTCTGACCTGTCCACACAGGTCCCTGGTGACTCGACGCCTCCACTTCAGAACTTTTCTATTGTTCTCCCCAACAGAAGTGCCATGATAGAAGCTATTAGAGTCTCAAGACCTGGGGCCCCTCACCCCATCCTCAGATGGACAGTGAGTGGCGCGGAATGTTCTAGAAACTCTGACCATCAGAACAGCCTACTGCGCAGTGCTGGGTGGATCCTATTTTATTTATTTATTTTTTTAAATGGTTTTTATTTATTTCTACGAGAGGGAGAGAGACAGCGTGAGCAGAGGAGGGTCAGAGAGAGAGGGAGTCACAGACTCTGAAACAGGCTCCAGGCTCTGAGCTGGCAGTCAGCACAGAGCCCGACGCGGGGCTCGAACCCACGAACCACGAGATCATGACCTAAGCGAAAGTCGGACGCTCAGCCGACTAAGCCACCCAGGCGCCCCTGGTGGATCCTATTTTAGAGATACACCAGTGCCTATGAGGGCTGTGTCAGTGCAGCCGGGATTAATCAGGGGCCCCTTTTACCATCCGCCATCGCCAAGCCCTGGGTGGAAGAAACTGAAAGCACGTGAGAAAATGCCCTTGGGGGGCAGGGCGCCTGGGGCAGGTCTGATGAGCTCTCTTAGCTCTGGCCCTTGGGGGGAGGAGGGCAAGCTAAAAGAGCAAAGGCACGCTTGTGAGCGCTTTGTCCCTCACCACCCCCTTGTTATTTTTAAGTGTGTTGCGAACCACATGCTTTGTTGGGAGGCGCACTGGTCTTGAGCAGAGCGGAGACGGCACGATCTCCCGGGAAGGGGCGGCTCGGCCCGAGCCACCTCACGCAGCAGGAACAGAGGCGGCCAGGCAGTTTAATGGACCAGTTCTCCCGGGAGCCACTGTTTCAAATTAGCATCGAGGCCATCAGCTCGTGACTCGGGTCCACGCAGCCATCGAGAGGCGAGGTAATTCACCCCGTTCCTCCGGGCCAGCTCTTCCAACTCCTCAAGACGGAGGAGTTGCCATTTTGTGCAGAACAAATTAGGTTTCTGGCCCGCCAAGGAGTCTTGTCTCTAAAACGGCTTTCGCCGTTCTGTTTTCTGCATTACTCCTGGAATGTTTCTTTCCAATATTATGCCAAAGAGCCACGGAGAGCCTCTCCTTACAGAGCCGCCCTGCCTCCCTCCTGGCCGCTGGCCTCCCAAACCCGACACTTTGCTAATGACCCAAAAGGGGATTTGCCTGTGACAAAAGTTATTATGTAATCTCACTAGAAACAATAAGGTATTAAAGCAAAGCATTCTTCTTTCATGTTATTTCTGTTCACCCTTACAAAAATTTTCGCCAAGCCAGCAAATGTTAAGTCAGCCATTTGGGACAGGACAATCTCTTCTTCCCGGAGGACAGCACTGAGGGCTCCTTGTGAAGCTCTCTCAGGTGGAGAGGGACAGAGGCTAACAAGTAAGGGAGCTTTTTTTTTTTTAATATCGATTCACAATTTCAATGGCTTGTTTTTAAAATGAAAAAAAATAATGAGATAGAACTTTTTGTGCGTTGGTCCATCATTTTCCCCTTATGTTATTATTAGGGGGAAAAGGAACATTCTGGTTTGCCCCGAGTTCTTTGGAAAAAAGTAACATGTGTTTTTGTTTCGTTTTTTAAATTTAATTATTGATTTTAAGTAATCTCTACATCCAGTGTGGGGCTCGAACTCATAACCCCAAGATCAAGAGTCCTGTGCTCTTCTAATTGAGCCAGCCAGGTGGCCCAGTCGCTCACGTCTTTTGAGAGAAACATATTTATAAACTTGGAGGAAGATTTGCATCTGTGCTTACAGGGATTCGATTCACGTTTTAATCCTAAAGTAGTTTCGTCTGTTTTCCAAGATCCCAGTCTCACCATATGCTTTTGGAGGATGACAACAGAGAAGGTCCATGAATGAAGAGGCTCGATTTGCTGAATACTTGGGTCAATTATAAACTCTAAGGCTGTCCAGGAAGTAAAATGGTCTTCAAATAACGGAAATGTTTTTGGAGAACAAATTTTGGAATGATAACACAGTGCTCTGACCTTGACTCAAAATTATGGTTGACACAGCGTTTCCTGTATTTACGTATCTACTCGTGCTTTTGAATGGCTGAAAGAAATGTGGCTAGCTCACCAAAAAAAAAAAAAAAATTATAGTTGTCGCCATAAAACTCCCCAGGTCTCATACATCAACCTTATTAAAACAGACCCTCCATGTGATATTTTAGTATTTGTAAAACCCTGCTAACTACAAAATGAATTGCTTTCCTACTAAGAGTGTTTTTATGTTTTGCTGAATACCTTTCCTTCCTGCCAAGAAAACTACATATGATAAATACAGCACTAAATGGATATATTCTGGGTCAGAAGGGGAAAGTCACCCAGTGCTCTGGAAACACACATTACTCTGCTTTGGGTGTTTTGCTGACTATGGTAAATTAAGCATTTTAAAATAAGATGGTTTGGGTTTCAGGGTTCAAGTTATGTCAAGAAACATAAAACGCTGTCCTTTCTCTTTATTTCAAAAGTGAAAGGATTAGGTCTTATGGCCCCAAACAACGCGGTGGTTATTTTTACGGTTGTGGTTCCGGCCACAATCTCAAATACTACATTTTCCTTTACATGTCTCGTAAATGGCCATTTCACACATATCTGTAGTTGCTTGAAAATTTACATCAGTTACCTAGACGTTATATAATACATGCAACTTTGGTGAGGAAATTTAAGCCACAGGGATACTTAAAAGTGCCTGAGGAAATACACAACAGGTTATACAGGGCTTTTTTTCCTTCTTTAAATATAAATAAGTTAATTACACCAGCCAAAACACCATGGAACTAATCATCTAAAAAACCTGCGTGGATAAAGAATGCTTCCCCACCTCTACCCTTCCAAATGGATATAAACGTGACTGTATGAATTATTATGTATCAGTGGCGTGCCCAAATACGGAATGGAATTTTCAAGTCTGAAGCCTGACTCTGTTTCCCAACACTTGGGCCGTGGGCTGAGGAAACTTATTTGCAATTTGTGGTTCTCTCTGCCACTTTCTGGTAAGAAAGTCTGACAGCAGGGATCACTGTGTCTCCTACTTTAAAAGCAAAAAATAATAAACTCTGCCAGATTTCCTATGCCAATACTCGTTTTAAAAAAGTTCAACAAAAGGCTTTGAATTAGGATGGGCTTATCACACATAAAGAATCATTTTTGTACCCTCAAAAATAGATCATTCAGATAGTTATTTAGGTAGTGCAGATTTGAAAAAAAAACAACACACAACTACCACTTTACTGTGAATTATCACACAATTATGACAAAACTAGGTGCTCATGTTCCCTGGGAGCTGCTAACATAGAGTTTAACCCTGAATTAACGTGAAGATGTTGTTACTTAATGAGATAATGTCACCGAGAGTAATTGAAAGTTCTTGGAGCACAGGGGGATGCCATGTAATATAAGCTATTACCACTATCGTCATTCATCATGAAATCTGTCTAAAGGGTTACTCTGCCTACTAGATAGAATCTTCTTAACACTTTCATCTCATCTCCCATGATTTAAAAAAAAAACCCTTAAGCCTATTTTAATAAAGGTTTCATGTTTGACATCCTTGCCTGACTTTTTGCTACTAATAAAAATAATCTAAAAGGTGCAAAAAAATTTTTTAAAGGAAAAGTTGGGTGTTTGACATCCTATTCAATACTTCATTTCACTATTTAAGTAAAGAAGACAGAGAAAAATACACATTAGGATTCTGCCTGGATTTCCTTCTGCAGAGTTAATCGTGAGCAGGAGGCAGATTTGTGGGAATACTTTGTTGTTGCTTATTTAAACAGTTCAGCGTGGAACGCTCCCCAGACGATAACGAGGGCTCAGTCTGCATCCAAGTGTTTTTGTAGCTGGAGACTGACGCTGAGGGCTGAGGCCATCCCACCAAGAGATCAAGGAAGAAAAAAGAAAATTCAGTCGCTCTACACAGTCAGTTTATCTTCTTTTAAAGGGACACTTCTCCCGGCTGGCAACATGATGAACAAAAGGCATCTCTACAACATCCTCGAGAAATAATAACGTATAACTCCCTCCCCTTCCAAAATAATGGCACCAAGGTTTCTCTCTGCATGGTGACCAAAGGGAACTATAATTTTAATTGTGTCTGGGTTATTCTGCTTAGATTTCCTTTTGTAGAGTTCACCGTGAGCAGGAGGTGCATGGGTCACCTATCCAATATTATGTTCATTCTTTTTTTTAAAATTTTTTTTAATGTTTTATTTATTTCTAGGAGAGAGAGAGAGACAGCGTGAACAGGGGAGGGTCAGAGAGAGAGGGAGTCACAGACTGAAACAGGCTCCAGGCTCTGAGCTGGCAGTCAGCACAGAGCCCGATGCGGGGCTCGAACCCACGAACCGCGAGATCACGACCTAAGCGAAAGTCGGATGCTTAACCGACTAAGCCACCCAGGCGCCCCTGTTCATTCTTAATTAGTGTGTTCACGAACAATTAATTTCTTTTCCCACATAAAAAGAGAAAAATGACAGAGAGAGAGAGAGATGTAGGTTGCTAGACTGAGCAGGCTGCGTGAACCGGGCCGTGCTGGTGTGTGCATTATCATGCGCCCGGCCATGCCACATGACTCAGCAGTCCTAATATGTGCCAGTGAAGGACACTATTTGAAGCACTTTTGTGCTAATTGAAGTTGTGGGGACATCTGGCTTTTGCAGCGCTCCCCATTATTTATGTCACATAAAATGGGCACTTTGATATATTTCTTACCACAACCCCAAAAGAGAGGTAGAGCAGGCATTATATTTTTATTTAAGTTATGGGTCAGGGAGGGTAAGCACCTGCCCTTTTGAGACAATGAAAACCATAGAATGATACATTTCCCTTTTTGCCTTGACTGCTAGGGAACTCAGATCTGAAATTAGTACTTGATAACAGTACTTTACCTGTTTAATCTTTGTGCAGTCCTTTTTAAAAGATGTGAACTCTTTTGTCTTGTTCATGACATTATGATAAGACGAACCAAAAGTTTGATAAATTACAAGGAAAAAAAATCAAGTAATCTACTCAAAACCATTCAGCCACAGATCAAATTAGGACTAGAAGCCAGGGGGGGTTACAGCTAAAGGGCCTTAAATAATTCTAAATAGAGCAAGGTCGAAACTTAAGAGTATAATAACCTTGGAAAATACATAAATAGTAAATTTCGTGTTCCCAATAGCATTTCATATTCCACAAGTATACTAATACCATTAGTCACATAGGCGTAAGAGCCAAGCCTTAGCAAATCTTATCTGGGAGACCTGGTTTCATAAAGGAAGCGAAGAGGAAGAGAAAAGGAAACACTAAATCATCTTAATATGAAAGTCTCTTTAAAGGAGTTTGCATGAGAAACAGGCACAGAAGCCACCCCCCCCTCCGTGGGCACGGATAAAAATACACGTTGGAAGAGAAGGTTGTAAACAAAGAGCAAATTTTAAACCTGTATTAGCAGGGAAAAAAAAAGAAAAGGAATACACCAGATGCAGGTTTCCAAATTGGTAATTTTGTTTTTCAGTGAAAAAACTCCAGCCATGTTAATTGGCGTGTTTTATTTTGGCTTAACTACAGAGGGGACTGGTGTGGTAAGATTATTCATCTGCCTCCTGGGAACCCATTTCCTGTATCTAATTAATTCTAGTGTGTCTTCAGTCATGATGGAAACAAGCACTCTGATCATTCACAATGTAAAGAAACATTTAGTCCCTATATGTATTAAAAAATGTGACTTTTAGAACCACAATCCACGCTTATTAAATCAGAAATGTGAACGGCAGCAATCAGTTAGACTCCTCCCCTCCCCCCATTCGGCGGAGCCCAGACAGCAGCCGAATTCTCCCCCAAATCCTTGGCTTGACGCAAATAGATAAAGCTGAGTGCACCTCTTTCCTTTACGGGATGAATCCCTTTTTAGAAGACAGTGGCAGAAAAATCGGTAATATTTAAATGTTCTAAAGAAAACAGGACCTTGCTGAGCAAAACAGTAGTAAACTGAGTTTTATGAGTTTCTATCACAAGCATATAAAATGCTTTACTGAAACGACCACTGAACTGGAAAAACTCAGGAAAAATTACCCTGAATTCCATGTGAACACTCATAAATCTACCTCCCCCTTCTCTCTCCCCAAAGCACAGTCTGCATGAAACCCATGTTCGACATCAGTTTCCCTCTTGCTTTCACGGCGGCTCACAAGCAAGTGTGGACAGAAAAATCTCCCTTTGTGAAGCTCTTGTTAGTGGCAGAGTGGTACTGTATAAGCACGGAGTCCAAGCTATCAGACAGAATCTCAGAACAAAGCAGACTGTTGCAAAGATATACTGGTCATTAATCCCAAAGGAAAAAGAAAGTAAACCCTTGAAATGGAACAAAAAGAAGAACCCTGCGGGACAGCCTAAGAAGATGATCTTGCAACTTCGGATTCTTTCATATACAAAAGCAGACACTTGAACAGAATCATTTTCAAGTTGGGTGAGACTGTCAAGATCTGCCAATACGTAATTTTATATTTTCGCTGTGCATAAAATTCGGGAAGACCTACCTGTGACAAGCCTAAATGTACGGAAGCTGTTTCCGATATATACATAATTTTGCCATCAGATGCAACCACGAAAACAAATCCGTCCAAAGTCTGTAAAAGAAAAGTGCCAGGGTAAGAGGTGACGGTTATACATTAGAATTAAATCAAATAATTTGTGCCCTCACTGGAGTGGAGGAATGTCTGAAATATTAGCATCAATGCGTATTTGTTAAATGCAAAACGGAGCTCGGGGTCCATAGAATGACTGCGGGTTACAACCCTCAGGGTTTAATTCCCAGGACCGGCTCTCAAATGCTTTTAAAGCGCTTTGAAAACAATCTTACATCCACATCCCAAAAATCATGCAAAACATTTGAAAACTCCTAACATGCTCAGTTTAAATGCAGTAGCTTTATTGTTTAGGGTTATTTTAGCACTTAGCACAAATCCGGACTTCTACGGTACTTAGGAGGAAACCTACCACTATATAGACCATTTTATGTCATAATTGGCAGTGCTTTATACCACTAGGACATACGCTTTATTTGCCACAATTTTCTAGTTACCCCTAAGTACCCTTTGAATAATAAATTCCGAACACTACCACTCCCCTGAAAATAAAATACCCAGTTACTTGAACAGACTATGTCTACAGAATTAACTACTTAGAATTTGCAAGAGATCAAATAACCTTTGCAAAATTCAAGGAGAAAAAGTATCAGCTTCTGAAAAATTGAAACTATCTAAATGATATTGCCTAAGTTGGCGAGCCCTCAAAAAAATAAAGTAAAATTTTAAGAGCTAATTAAGACAAATAAAAAGGTAATGATTATATTTATGTGTGGCAAGGATAAAAAGACTAAAATTATTTTTGAAAAAGGAAATGGCATTTTATTTACCCATTCATATTTTAGATCCAGAACCAAAGAAAAGCAATAAAGTTGGTGAAAGATCCGTACAGCCCACAATGCTGCCCCCGTAAAAAATATTCCAAATTAATTTCTGGCCACAAATTCTATTTTTACAGCATGTAATTGAAACCAGATTACCTTTGGTTTTTCTAAATCTGCCCCCTCCTTGGAGGGGGGCCTAAAAAGAATGTAGTAGAAGTGAAACTTGAATGATATCCTTACATTCTGTTATCTCAAATACAGCTTTACTGTAAAAAGTCTTTGCCAATTACATGATCATCGCCCTAACCTATGCTCAGGTTGAAATCAACATCTTAAGCCTTACTTTCTCGTTCCGAACTCAGCTGCAAAATATTTTCCCAACTACATTCCGTTTCAAAAATATAAACCACGCAGCAATGTCTAAAGTTATAAACGTTTTGGCGCATTGTGCACTCTCGTTTAGATCTAAATTCATTAAAGAGATACATTTATTGAAACGGTATCTGACAGTCAGCCAGGTGAGTGAAAAAAGGGGGGGAAATCATCATAACTAAATGCTGAAAGTTGCCAGCAATAGCTAAAAAAATAACGTCCTTAATGGAAAACACTGGATGTGTCTTCACAGCTTCAGATCGCTGAATTCGCTTGAACGTATATTCACTGAAAACACGCCCGTCCACACAGCGTTCTGGAATTAAAGAAACGCACGGCGTTGGAACTGAGGAATGTTCGCCCGCCAGGTTTTCACCGGAGTTGTTGCTGATGTTAGTGGCACTTAACCCATGCAGGAGCGTCAAACAAGCAAACTACGGCACACGGAGCTGGAAGCGAGCAAGGGGGTAAACGCAGGGCAGGAGGGACTCCAGCAGCACCATTTCCCGGCCGCCCGGCTGCCACAACGTTTGCTTTATGCTATGAAAGCTTCAGGTTTCAGATATCCTCGGGGATCTTCTCTTCCCCGGAGTATGCACTGGGTGGTGGTGGGGGGCGGGGGGGATCGCACCAGGACTTTCGGGGAAAGGGGTTTTTTAAAGATCCGCTTTTTTCGAAATGCAATGTGGTGCTCTTGGCTGACTCACTGACCCAAGTCATTGCCTACCGTCGCCAACTTTTTTTTTCTTTTTAAGAAAACACAAAATAGAAGGAGGAAATGCAAAACAGCTCTTGGTGAGCATTTTTTGATGGCAGAGACAAATGACGGGTGGGGGGGAGGAATGAATCGGGTCGTTGATGAGGATCTGTAAGGGGCATTTGAAAGATTCTGGGACACGAGGCGCTGCTGTCCCCACAGAGCGCCGGTTGTTGATTTGGAAATGGCCAGTCGTGTGTACGCTTACCAGAGTCTCAGACACTGCAAGCGAAACCCGAGGTCAGGAGCAGTTTAGCAACCATGGACCGAATGGCTCCGAGCTGGGGAGGGGGGCCACTAAGCAGCTGACCACAAACCAAGTAAGGGCTCCCTCTGTGAGCCAGGTGACCCCCGACCCCCGAGGCTGCACCTGGTTGTGACCTGGAGCGTTCAAGAGCTGAATGACTTGGGTTGAACGAGGCCCCTGCACTTGCTGTGCGATCTCGGGCATGTTGCTTAACCTCTCTGTGCCTCAATTTCCTCCTTTGTAAACATGGAGCTAAAAACAGAACCTACTCTAGGTTGTGGTGACCCACGATCATTCGGTAAGATTTGAAACAGAATCTGGTCTGTAGTAAAATGCCAATAAATGTCAACAGTTAATATTCTATTATAGATGCTGTCTTTTTTAAAATTCACCCCCTCCAAACTTACATGACTGTTACAGGCTTTAGAACTGCCACACTGGCTCAGAGCCTCCATTCATTCCTTCTCTGGCTCAAGCACCTGGCACAGCGTCTGGCACAGAGCAAGCGCTCCACAAAAGTTCGCTAAGGGAAGTAGGGTTGGAAAGAACAGTGCACCCACGGGCGTCCTTAGGCCTGGGTCTCAAGGTCTAGTGAGTACTGAGGCTGGGAGACGATTGCGGCAGGGCTGGCCCGAGGTTACGGAGTCCTCCCCCAGTCCCTGCCTGGCCTGGCGGGAGGAGGGGGAGGAGGGGGATCCATGAGGGTCTGGGGTTTGCCAATTGCCTGGAGGTCCAGGAGCTGTCTCTGCATCCTGATGGTGTCCTATCGATCCGCCTAGGGGGTCCCTCAAGACTGGTGGGGGGTAAGAAGGGAGCCCCACCCGGTGCAGGTCTAAGCCTAAGGTCAAGGCTGCACTCCTCTCCCCTCCTCAAGGAGGCTTTACCTGAAGCAAGTGCGATCCCAGCTCCTTGGCGACGCTGTCCAGGGGCCCGGCTCGGCTTGGCTGTCCCCACGCATCTCCTAAACCTGGACCCGGGAATAAAGCAAACGGGTAAACAGGGTAAACCTCAGCGCAGATCGACCAGCCACCACCTCCCGGGAGGCGGGAGTCCCAAGCATCCCCACCGGCCACCTCCCTGGCCGGCCCCGCAGGCCGCTGTCTGTGTCCCCACCATCGTCCCTTTGCCCTGGATTAAACAGAAAGAAGGCCAGAGGAAACATTGCCGCTCGAGGCCTCCGGTCCGAGCGCCCCAGAGCCCACTGAGCTGGCCAGGCCCGCAGCTCCCGCGGGTCGCGCACGTGCTCACGGCTCTGAAATTGCCGTTTTATTTGAAATGCCACAAAGTAATCTAATCTGCTTTGAAATCGGCCATCCTTGAAGCCAAACGGGGATATCGATTTGACCTGTAAATATTCCCCCAAGGACCCTCCCTCCCTCCCTTTGCTGTGTCGCCGGCAACTAGGCATTTTCCCAAAGGCAGAGAGGCCCAGGCAGAAAAGCCCTCACCATCCAGGAGATGGTTCTTCCAGCATAATATATATACATATATATGTATTATATTGTTATATATGTATAATATATGATAATTCTTAGGACTCCTCAGCCCTCACAAGCACCTTGGGAGCAATGACCCTCTTCCAATCCAAGTGCTCCAGCTTGGGAAGGGTTTGAGGGGGGACTTCCCCAAGGCCTGGGGGGGAGAGAGGGGGCACGCAGTGGGATGGGGGATGGGCAGAAGGCGGTGGGAGCCCTGTAGGTACTCTGGATGTCTGGAAGGTATCTGTTGCCACATATTTAGGGTGCCCCAGCTTTTACCTGCCCCCCCAAAGCCTCCTGCTTCTCCCCACCATCTCCTTGAAGGTCACGTGTGTTTCAGAAACCGCACCAGGGAAGGGTACCCCGGCCCAGGGAACCTCCTCTCCTGGGTCTCCGGCTCGGCTCAGCTGCAGCGACCCCAGAAATCCCAGACTTTCCTCTGCATGTTCGGGAGGGAGTAGGAAAGTCCGGTGGGGTTGCGGAGCTAAGTGTCCTCACCTGGAGTCCGGGGACTGGGGACCTGGCCTATATCCGTTCCAGGTGGCCCCTGCACGAGGTGGCGGAGGCCGGGACTGCTGTCTCCGCCCGCGTGCCCCTCCCCACCCCCCGCAGCGACCCCTTGGGGTGAACGGTGGGTCCCGGGTGCCCCGGGAGTGCGGAGTGCGGGACTCAAAGCCAGAGCGGACCGCATGGGTTGGGGAACCCAGCCTAGTCACGGTGAACCTGGGGGCCATTCCTGGGACCACATAACTCCTCCAAACCGGCAGCGGCCAGTGGACTGCCCGCAAAGTCACCACATGGGCACTCTGGGTCTCCCCCACTGTTCCCTTGGGAGTGGGGGGCGTCGCAGTCTGGAGGCTTCCACCAGAAGCCTGAGGGAGCCAGTCCGCCCCCGGAACACCTAGGGAACTAGACCCTCCCCCTCGCCCCCTCCCCACCAAGAGGCTTTGGAGACCCTTCCCTGCAAGCTCTGTTCCGCAACTAAAAAAGGAATAACCTTTAATTTCTCTTCCTGGGCTCTAGGAATTTGTGGTTTATCCTGGTCTCCATGTAAAAAAGTGGCTATTTTCACCATACCCTGGTCCCCCAAACAGGAGTCCAGCCCCTCGGCCTGCGCCACGTGAACGGTGGTGTCCTCTTAACCCCAGGAAACACCGTTCACTCACTTGCACTCCCAAGGGTAACCACAGTGACCACAGTACTAGGAAACCACTGACTTTCACTAGCAAGTCCTTCCCTACACTTCCCCCCGCCATCTCTACAGATGGCTTGATAGTGTCAACGTTTACTCCATTTAAGGAACCAAAATTTAAAAGCCCTGGGGCTTGAATGAAAAAAGAATTTAATAAAAACCCAGAATCGTGATTCCTGAAAATGGACCGTTGTGCCCTAGTAACTGCCCTTTACCCAGCTCCTGGTTCCTTTCCCTGGTTTGCACCACGCTGGCCTTGCCTGGCTCAGTGAGGAACGTGAACCTGACCTCCCAGATTAGGCTTCTTGCAGTGTCTGCAGCCGGGTCACCTGGGGGAAATCTGTACCTTCAGGAAGAGTGCAGACCCAGACCAGACTTCCCGGGGAGCTCACTCTGGCCTGACGTGCAAAAGTGCTTGGGGTATTTTCCCAAGGATGATTTTCCATGTAGTTCAAATACCCAGACACTTCAAAAGAGCCTGCTCTCATATCATTAGAATTCTTCCTATAATTTCCTGACACCTCTGCCTTGCTGCTAGAATATGGTCTGAATGGCCCTTCTGGACTTCGCCGGAGATGGCCTGGCTCATGGACAGGCTCCCTTCAAGCATCCTTGCTCCCATGCCCATCTCCGCCAGCTCTTGCATTAGAAGCCTCTGTGGGTGGGGCGCCTGGGTGGCTCAGCGGTTGATCTAGGGCTCTTGATTTCAGCTCGGGTCACGATCTCACCGAGGTGGAGCCCCTTGCTGGGCTCTCCACTGGGTGTGCAGCCTACTTGAGATTCTCTCTCTCCCTCTCCCTCTGTCCTTTCCCCACTTGCATGTGCTCGCTCTCTCTCTCTCTCTCTCTCTCTCTCTCTCTTTCTCTCTCTCTCTCAGGAAGGAAGGAAGGAACCTCTGTGGGTGAGATCTTTTCACTCCATCCATAAAAATCTATCTACACTGGGCTGAATGTAGAGACTCAATAAGGTAAGGTTTGTAACAACGGCAGAAAGCATCGCGGTGCTGTAAAGCCATATATGCCCTGAAAGAGCAGGCGCTGGCCTTGCGGCCCTCATCTGGACCCTAACAAAGGGCTTTATTTGTTTGAGAAATGAGAGGAGAAGGCTAAGACTCACCCAAGCTCCTACAAGGTTATCGTGGTTGGTGGTCTATCTCACCTGATCCTGGGAGCTCTCCCCACCCCCACTGACTGTGGGGACAAGCTGCCGGATTGAGGGGGTGTATCCCAATCCTGACCTGTAGTTCCCCTGTCAGGGGACCTACACGTGTCCCCAGGGGACGCCCCTGCTACTGGCAGTCCACATGGCCAGGTCATGGAAGAGGAGTCAGCCACTGGGTCAGAGGAAAAGGGAGCCAGGAACCCCTTTTCCCCCACCTCTTGCCTCTGATGGTTTGTGCTACCTACACCTTGGTATTCACACTTGGTTGTCCAGCTGGCTCGCTGTTGGGTTTAAAACTTACCAGGCTCTCTTGCCACTGAGGCTGTCTAAGTATGGTCCCTCCTCTCTCTGGGTGCTCAGCCAGCTGTTGAGCTCTGACGGTCTGTGCAACCTCAGAGAAAGGACCCGGCGTTTGGTAAGAACTCCCAGGATGGCCAGTTCTGGAAGGCAGCCTCGGGTACCTAGAATGGTGACAGAACCACTCCTGGCAGGGATCTTGTGAAAACTAGGTGGAGGGGTGAGTAAGGGAACGCCTGACCCTGCACCGCCCATCCACGGAAAATCGGATCTGAGATTGAGAAAAATCCAGGACGGACTTTCCTGGAGTCCCCAGGGGACACACAGGGGGCTCATGTCTTCTGCCCCCGCTCCCGCCAGTCTGGATGGTCTGATCTCCAGCAAGAGCCCTGACCTCTAACCCCTATTTCTCAACTCTAAAGTAGGGGTGGGGGGAGGTTGTGGGATTAAATGAGCTAAACCAGAGGGCGCCGACAAAGCGCTGGTCCAGGGCAAGGCCTCGGTGCCACCAACGCCTTGGTCCAGCCTCCTCCAGCCTTTCCGCCCCTTCCCTGCCTCCAGCCAATCCTTCTCCCTCGGCCCCCAATTACCAGCCCCTCGGCAGCCCCTTGCCGGAGAAAGAGGCGCGTTACTGGGGAGCTTGGCTTCTGGCGAACCGGAGGGCATCTGAGGACACAAGGTCGTGCTGGCTGACTGCAGACCACTCCAGAGTCTAGAAGGGTGTGCGGGGTTGGGGTGGGGAGGGGGCTGAGGCGCTGCTCGGCTCCTCCACCCAGATCTATCCCGACCTCCCAGACCTCCCAACGCCAGGGAGCGTAGGGGAACTCCCGTCACCCTGCGGGGCGTTTACAACCCGCTTGACCACCCGCGGGGCCGCGGTCTCAAGGGCTCGGTCCTTGGCTACCGGGCATGGCGCGCGCGCGCCTGGGCGAGGTTGTAACGGGGAAGTAGGGGCGCTGGGCTGCCCCCTCGACGCTCTAGGGGAGCCCAGAGCTGGCGCTCCCTCCTCGCTCCACTCCAGGACCCAGAAAACTGTGATGCTTCTGGGGTTCCCCCCGCGCACTTCAGCCTTTGGCCTTGGAATGCTTCGTTCTCTCCGGGGTCCCCGAGAAGCCCGGCTTTGGGGCCCTTTTCCAAACCAACGGTCGCACAGCGGGTCCAAGAACAGGGCGCGAAGGGCGTGGGTGGGCGGGGACACCCCGAGACGGCCTCGCTGGGACCAGCCCGACAGGGAGGGCAGGGGGCTTCCACTGCCCCCGCCTGGCCGCCGTGCTCAGACGCCCGCCCGAAGGCCCGGGGCCCCCAGCGCCTCACGCCGAGACCTCGGAGGCTGGGCCGCGGGCCTGGCCGCCGCCCGCACTTGGGAGCGCGTGTGGCCCCGCGCCGTCCAGCGCTGGGTTGTGGCCCTCGGGGGCCGAGTGCGCGCTCCAGGGCCCGCCTCGAGCCTCCAAGGCCCCGCAGCGCGGAGTTCCCCCCCATCCCCCCACTGCCCGCAGCTCTGTCTCAGCGGCTGGAGCTCGCCCTCCCCGGCCCCAGGCGCAGAGGGTTGTAAAATCCCACCTTATTCTAAAAAACAAACAAACAAAAAACCCAAGTCTTTTTTTTTTTTTTTATCTGCATTATTCCACGCTTAAGTAGAAAATGGGCTCGGATCTGTTTAGGCTTAAGGTGAGTTTCTCATCAGCAAACCCTCTAAACCAAAGCGATTTCCATTCCCGACAACAACTTCCAGGCGGCTGCCTGAATCTCAACCCAGACGCATTCCACTGCGGCAGTGATTCGGGCCTCACATTCCCATTATTTTTGTGTGACAATGACAATGTCCCACTCCCTTCCCCTGCTTTCACCCACACCTGTCTAGTCTTCAGGTCTGGAGGGGCTCTGTTCTCCAGCCTCAGTTTCCAGATCCATTCCTAAGCTGGTAACAGAGGCCAGTCCCTGGGGTCAGCTGTCTGTGCGCAAGGACCCCCAAGGGTCACCACCCTCTACCCCACTGCTGAGGGTAAGGAGGAACGTAACCAGTCACCGGGTTGGCCTCAGAGCTCATGTGGCCCTGACTCAGGCATCCTGAGGCCCGGCCTACCTCACCTGAAGGAGGAACTTGTCCCTCATCCTGTGTGGCTTGGCTCCCATGCCGCTATGGCCAGAGAAGGGCAGCGTTCTCCCACCTCCTGTCTGTGTGCTTCCGAAGCGCCCCCTCTCCTGAGGCGAAGGCCATAGTGCAAAGAGGGCAGGCAGGCCCTGGGCCCCAGCATATCCCTGAGGCCTGCGTGTACCAGGCCTCCCTAGCCACCATCGAACGCACTAAGTTTCCAATTCCGAGTCCCACTTCCAAAGCCAGACTTGCTCTCCTGCCCTCTTCCCTGTCTACCTCCCACGTCTTAGCTGTTAAAAGGGAAAAAACGTTGGGGGCCCAGAAAATAGGCCTTCCAAGTGCAGTGAGGCCCAGAGGTCCGCAGAGTGGGGCGCTCGGCCTGCCCAAACCACCTCTGGCCCAGGCCACACCGTGAGCTCCCAGGAAGCAGTGACTGCAGGAAGAATGTGTAAGATTTCCAGGAAGAATGTGTAAGATTTCCATCTGCACTGCCTGGCTCCTCACACTTGATCCCAGGAACCTTGCACAGCTATGGAGCTGCTAACAGGCCCATTTTGCAGACAAAGAGACCGAGGTCTATTGGGGCCGCCTAACAGAGGGGAGCCTTGAAAAGACTGTAAAAATTGCAGGCACTCCCAAGCTTGCAGTCCAATCTCCCTGGGGACTGTCCACCTTGACTCCTGTGCCTGTTTCTGCCCTTCTGTGGGACTCTTCCGAGCTCTGCTATTTCTCCTCTGCCCCAGGTGGTCTCCGGATGAAAGGAGCCAAGGCCAAGGGCCTCAGGCCCAGCGGGAGATCAGGCGCTGGCCCGCTCTCGCCCTTGCTGTGGGACCCTGGGAAAGGCCCGCCCCTCTCTGGCTGCAATTTCCTCGGGGATGAAGGGTTAATGGCGATGCCAGTGGCTCATTTGGATTGTCCTATTCACTTTCTAATTTGGCTTCCAGATCCTTCCTCACCCAGGGATTCCTCTTGCTCCCGGGGTGTGGGACAGCGGTGTCACTGGGCAACTTTCTCCCGAGTTGCGGCAGCCGCAGCGCAAGACCGCCTTGGCCCTAAACCTCGCCGGTGCCAGTGCCCGGGTCCCCGCGGCTCCTCCAGGCCGGACTCCTCTCCCACGGCGCAGACCCAGGCTCGAGAACAGAGGCTAAATCGATCACCGCTCGGCTTCCGCAGGCCGCCCTTCAGAGCCACCGGAGTGGTGAGCAAGCGATTTTGCGTAACTGAGGTCTCTCTAAACCCGTCTTTCTCTGCCCAGGCACCCAGCTTCACAATCCCGTGACCCAGACGGACTTGAGGGGAGCCGCGTCACTTCCCAGAGCTCCAGGCCTTGGGCCTTCACCCCTCCAGGCAGGCCCCCGGCTTCCTGCTCCGGCCCTGCAGGGGAGCCGGGGACACACCGATGCCTCCTTCCGTCTCGATCAATCTAGTCTGTAGATTAAGGGCTATTTCCAAAACTCTAGGACCAAACAACTCTCTCCCACCCTCGGGCAGTTCCAGTTCTGATGGTCACTCACAGGAGGTGATCAGGCCACCCTTCGACCAGGCCACTACCCAACACAGCACAAGGGCCTGGTGCTCTGACTCCTGGACCCCCAGCTAACCCGCGCCTGCAAAGGGCCCGGGGCAAAGTAATTCTGGGCCCAAATGGTTGGAGACTCACCTCCCAGAGTTAGAACACCCAGATCCAGTTTAAATATCTGCAGAAGCAGTACACCCGCCACTTCCCAAGTTTTAGCAAGCTTTCCTGTTAATCCTTCAAACGATAAATGGCTTACAATTAGCCCTCTTTCTCCAGGCCTCCCTTTCTAACTAATTTCTGGCTCACTTGAAATCATTGGTAACAAACTATTTAATATTCCGATCCTGGCTTCTCATGTGTTTCTCTCCCACGGGGAAGTGATAGGAGCCAGGGTCCAGTACTGGCTCACACACCTGCTGGTAGCACACAGATTAAGAAAGGACTCACTCGGAAAAAATACATAAATCTTAAAAAGAAAGAAACAAAGAAAACTAGCAAACAAACGGCTCACCGTCACTCCTACCCTGGGTGGGAAGGAGACTCGGCCCTCATAAAACGTATTTCTCTTTTCATTTTCAGTGAAATCTTAGCCATAGAGGAATCTACCTCTCGGGTGGGGAGGTCACCCTGGGCAGACTGATCTCGACCACCCGCTAGACAGCTCCCAGTAGGGGGTGGGGTGGGGGCACCTCAGTCTACTGGGGTTGGAAAAGGAAAGAAGGTGTGTGGGGCCAGTGCGGAGGAATAGGCCAGTGGCTCCTGCACTGGGGGGGGGGGAAAGCTCTGGAGGCTTCAAGGCCCAGCTGGGAGGCAAGGGCTAAGCCTGGCTACAGTTTCCGGGGCCCCTGGGTCCCCGGGCCCGCTGTGCTGCAAGGTGCAGGCCTCCTGAGCTCCCCTGTGAAGTGTGAGCTAGTGTGAAGTGTGGCTCCAGACCCAGAGCAAATTACATGTAACAGGCTTAGGGGCAACCAACATAGAAGTCAAGCTTACTGACTCCTGGTCGATCGCTTGGCAGGCACTGCCTTAATGGAGGTACCCTGTGCCCTTAGGACACCTGTTGCTGCCCTGCAGCCACCCCCTGGTGTCCTGCCACTGAAGCGGTCTCTGCGCCCCACCGGCTCCTGGGGCTGCACAGCCCTCCTAATCCTGCCCAATGGGACCCCCGTGCGGAGCGTCCCAGCCAAGTGTCAGGATCCTCCCGCCAGGCTGCAGTAACCCTGGCTGGGGACAGAGACGCTGAAAGGCGATCGGGTCAGAACCGCTGGGCCACCAAAAGGAATGCTGTGGCGACCAGGACTCCCTGCTGCTCAGAGGTGCCGGCCTGGCAGCCAGGGTCACCCGCAGGCCATGTGCTAGCAGGGAATGCTGGCCCGCACGCCATTTCTTACTGCCAGGAGTCTGGTGGACCCAAGGGTCCTGGTGACTCGTGTCCACCATGGCACCCGTCCCTCTGGGTTTATAATTCCAACCAGGAAAACAAGACTGTACTCAGGCCCGCCAGCCATTTTCCTATTCTTTGCCCCTCTCCCCCACCCGGGGCTTCAGCTCACCTACTTTCAGTATCTCCTACCCTGCCCGGCCCAGCCCCCAAGGGGGTCAGCAAAGCAGAGGCAGCCCGAGAGTCCCAAATCTGAGGTCCTGGCCCCAAACAAGTGCCCCGGCCCCCCCGGTGCACTCTGCTCTCTCTCAGGCCAGGAGCAGCCAAGCACGTTTCACGCCCTGGTTGGGGTGCACACACTTTCCTCCGCGCAAAGAGAGCAAGGAGTGAAAGAAGGGCAAAATAAAAGGCGGAGTTAAAGAAACGAAGAAAGAGAAGACGCGAAGGGAGGCAGGAAGATCAGAACAGGCTAGCATGCTCACAGAACAACTCCTGGCTCCCCAGGCGTGGGCCGGAAGATGGTCCGGTCCGCGCGGCACCCGGGAGCCTGGCTCCTCTCTCCAGCAGGAGCCGAGGCGCCCGGCGCGGCCCCTAAGACGCGCTGGCACCGGCCTCCAAGCCAGCCCCAGCTTGCCGCTCGGGCCGAGCTGCCGGGCTCCCCGGCGCTCTCGGCCGCCCACCTGCGGCCTCACCTTCGGGGAAGACGGCCCGCATCTTCAAGTAGCTGGTGGTGAGTCGGATGATGGACGCCTTGTCCAGCTGCGAGGTGATGGCCGACGGCAGCGGGAGCAGCTTGGCCAGCTCATAAAACTCGCCATTTTCCTTCTCCCTCCGGGTCTTGGCCGCATTCTTGGACTTCTCCTTCATCGCGCCTCGGCACCGGGCATATTAGACCCGGCCGTGCTCCAGGCCCGCCGAGCCCCGCTCCGGCTGCAGCGGCGGGGATGGGGAAGGGGGGCGCAGGGGTCCAGGTGGGTCTGGGGCACCGCCCGGGGCAGGTGCGCGGGGCCGGCCTGGGGCGCCGAGAAGCCTCCCCGCAGCCGCCGGGCCCCGGAGCGCCGCGCAGCCCCGCGGCGCCGCCCTGCGCGCCGCCCTCCGCCGCCCCGGGCGCAGCCTCCTGCGGGCTGGACTGTCCCGCGGTGCCCGCGCCCGACTTCCCGCTCGCTTCTGCTCGCTCTTCCTTTCTCGCTCCTCGTCCCCCGCGTCTCGGCTTTCCTTCGGCGGTGGAGAGCGGCCGGCGAGGAGGCAGCGGGGCCGCTCAGCCCTTGACCGAGGGTTCGTGCCCGCTGCCGCGAGGCCCCTCGGCACCGGAGGGCGGCATGGGCGGCGGCGGCCGCGGAGCCATGGGGCGGGAGCGGAGCGGCGCGGAGCCGGGGCGGCGGCGGCCGGGGCCCGGCCGGGGCGCGCTCTCCTGCCCTCCCTGGCCGTTCCCTGCGCCTGGAGACGCGGCGCCCGGAGCCCGCGATGTGTCGCGAGCCGCAGCAGCTCCGCGGTCCACGTGCGACCGAGCCGCGTTTGTTTATGGCGGACCCGCCTTCGGGCGGAGCACTCGGCCGCCGCGGCCCCGGGAGGGGGGCGGGAGGGGGGAGGGACCGCGGCGGGGGCGGGGGCGGCGAGTCTCGCCTCCCGACCCCGCCGCGGCCCCGGAGTCACAGGCGCGCCTCCGCGTCGCTGCCTCCAGGGACTCTCGCTGGAGAGGCCCGCGCGCTCCCGGCCTCGAGGAAGTGGCGGTGAGTGCACACGGCGCGCGGTGGGGACCCGGGCCCAGGCGCTCGGACGGGCGTCGGGGAGGGGCGAGGGAGGGAGGGAACGGCGGAGGAGGGGGGGGTTAGTGATGCCCAGACCACCCCTGTGGCTCCGGGACCGGTCCCGGGCGCGCGCGGCCGAGGGGAGGCGATGGACCCGTGCCGTTCCGGGGAGGACCCAATCCTCCCAGCCCGCGCCGGTCCTGCGCCCTCACCTCCCCACTTTGCAGGGCCGAGCGCCAAAAAGGGGGGACCCCCGAAGGGAAGACCCCCTCACATTCGGAAAGGGCGGGAGGGAGGCTCGGGAGTGACCTTTCTAACCCTTTCTCTCCCCGAAACACGAGAGCGAAAGAAGATCGTTGCTGTCCCCGGAGGGGCAGGAGGCCGCAGGGACGCGCGGGCCAGGCGAAAGCCGGGGACCGGGAGCCGCGCCTCGCGGCCGGGCCTCGCCCAGGGCGGCGGCGGGAACAGGGCCTGACAGTGCCCGCTCGGGGAACCGCGGCTGGGGCGGGTGCTTCAGGCCGGGGGGCGCCGAGCCAGAGCCCTGGAGCGGGCCCGGGCGGGGGCCCGGGTGGTGGGCCGGGAGGCAGCTGGGGTCTGGAGGCGCAGTCGGAGACGCGGCGGCCGTAGGGCGTCCTGGGGCTTTCCCTCCGGAAAGGGGATCGCAACAGCCCTCTTAGCCACCCCCACGCCACCCCCGCGGCTCCGCTCCTGCAAGCCGGGGAGGGCCGGCCTCCAGTCCCGGCCGCCACGGTAGCGCAGCCGCGCACCGTTCTAGCCGTTTGAACACTCATGCTGGCGGGCGTCCGCGTGCGCTGGGAGGCGCCAGCTTGCCCCGCGCGTGGGGTCAGAGGGCAGCTGCAGTGGACGCAGGCACCGGGTCCTGGGGTCCCTCGGCTGCGTGCCGCAGGCTGCACGGCTGTGGGGCGCCTGATTTTGCGGTCGGCTCGCGGAGGAGACACGCCGGGGCCGCGCGGCTCCGCAGCTGGGATCTCCGTTTCTGGTGCCACCGCTCTCCCTCCGGGCCCGGTAGGAACCAGCCGCTCCACGCGCTCACTGACCCGGGACCCGCCTCCTCCCCCCCGCGCCCGAGGCGCCGGGCAAACGACCACCAGCTCCGCAGCGGGCGCCCCGGACCGTCTCTAGGGGCCCCTTTGAAGGGCCGAAGCGCGACAGCGTTGTCGGCGGCTTAGCTCCCTAGGTGGGCAGGACCGTGCGCGCAGACTCCAGCGCGGCCCGCACCTGCCCGCGCCCTGCGGAGGCCACAGGTGGCCTCGCCTCGGAGGGCCGGCGCTCCGCAGCCACTGAGAAGTGCGAATTTCGGAGGTGGTGTCCCCCACCCCTCTCAACGCTGAGCTCAGCACTTTCCCTCGGGGGGGTTTGGATCTAGGAGCAAATTCCGGTTTCCAGCGGTGGTGCGTGCGGAGGAGCCCTGGCGGCGCGCGAGCGGTGAGGGTACACAGTCCCCAAAACGCAGGGCGCCTCCCCCTCCCTGCCTCGGACCGCGAGCCCGACTGCGCCGTTGTCGCCTCGTGGCTTCGCGGAGAAGGGGCTCCGCGAGGAAGGGACTGGCGGCCCAGCCCCGCCGCAAATTGCGCAGGCCGCCTGTGGGTGCGCGGCGGCACCTCCCTGGCTCCGCGAGGATTTAACGCTTTCCGCATCCCCACGGTTTCCGATCCTCAATTACCGACCCGGGAGAATTCCTCCGGGGCTTGAAAGGGATTACTCAGATCGCCGAGACACCGCTAAGTGGAAGTGGGAGAAACCCAACAAGTAACGAGAACAGAAACTTTCCTTAAACCGGATTTCCCGGATTTTGCGGGAAAGCGTACTTGAAATCTAGTTTTCTCGTCTTCCCAGCGGCAGCCGCTGTTCTCGGATCAGCAGAACAGGTTCGAACCGCGGGGTTTGAGCGGTAGCGTTATGGAGCGTTTGAAGTGCGGGTGTGGGACCCTTCAGTCCCTAAAGCCTGCTTAGCAGTGCCATGCGCGCGTACACACACACACACACACACACACACACACACACACACACACACACACACACACGGCGATGGGTTCCCTCCCGCACCCCCCATCACCGAAAGCGCCCAGGTGCTTGGAGGCCGACCTCGAGGTTTCCCAGGTGGGAAGAAGAGTGGTGTCAGCGTGGAATAGTGAAGGAAGAACGTTCCCCACCATCCCCTGCGTGCCTGGCTGGATCTGATCCAGAGTTCTTTTTACTGGAGGAAAGCCTGGGACCCCTATTACACTTAGAAGGGACACCCACAGGTTCTGTGAAAAGTGGGAAAAACACTTAAGAGGTGCTAGTTAGAGTGATCAGGGCGTCAGCAGTGGCCGCTGATTGGGACACCGGCTGCATGTCACTTGCTCCAGGGCTTCTGGGGCCAGGGGTACCTCCTGGTCTGTGCTTTGGGGCCAAATCCGCCCAGAGCGCAGAGTGCAGCCTGCAGGGAAGTATAGCTGCACGAAAGACCTTGCCGTCCAGGCTTCATCCACAAACTGCAGGCCTGGAAAGAGCCTGCAGAATCTAGAATGAAGAGAGGCTGGGAGCAGGAAGAAGGCAGGTAGGTAGCTCCCCGCCCCCCAACATTGAGGTCAGCAGGCTTCGGGAGCACGGCCAGTTCGGCGGGGTGCCCCCACCCCCAGTCCTGCTTGGAGGCTTTGGCCCCCGCGGAGGTGCACCAGCACGCTTTTACGTACCCCCCACCTCTTAGAAAGTTTCCATTAGGAAACTGATCTGGAAGAAATTGAGGCCCCAAGAGGAAAGGGGCGGGCCCAGGCCGCCCCACATCTGCTTGGATTTTCCGCTTCAGATGCTCCGCAACTGTTTTTCCCCAGGCCGCGCCCCGCGCCTACCTGAGGCCCATCCCCCGCGGAAACCGACTTTCGAGTGAGATCAAGGGGGAGAAACGCGCAGATGTTCTACCGGGGATGGGCTCCCGGAGAGGCTGCCGCAGTGGCAGGAGAGGACCAGAGACTTTGTCACTAAGGATGTGGGGGCGGGAGCAGATCTCCTCCTGTCCCCAGCACTAGATTTTGGGGGAGAGGGTAGCGACCCTCTGAAGTGGTGTCTGAGGAGGACTTCAACCATCGAAGCAAAACGAGGCAACAGAAAATCCAGGACTATGGGTGGTTCCAATCTATTCGATTTCCAAGCTGTTGTCTACACAATTAGCAAGATACAGTTACTCCGGAAGATCCCACCTGCATCTAGCGTCACATCTATGACTGTCATGGTTGGGGGGCGTTTTTGGTCTGAGCTATCTGAAAGAGTATTTCAATTTTTCACTCCTTTCCTTGGGTGAACCCCGTGGAGAGAGCATCAACTTTTCTTGGAGTCATTGCTACTATCAGAAAGGATCAGCCGACAATGACAATATCACTACTCCTTGTTGGAAAGTGATGAGAGGCAGCCAGAGCAATTTCCTAGTGATTCCGGTCCTTCAGAGGTCTAGACAGTAACTGGCCCTGCTCCCGTATTTCCAAGGAGAGGAAGAGAAGTTTCTCTCTGTTTTGTTTTTAATAAATTATTTCACTGGACGTTACTCCGTTGGAGAAAGTGTTTCTTTTCAGCTGGGTTAGAAGTCTCTCTGTTTATGTGCTTACATGGCGGTAACTAGGGCAGATCTGCCCCTTGTGCCGGGGATCCAGGGACCCCTTCATGGCGGAGTGTTTGGCCCTCAGTGTGGTGCCTCGGGCATAATTTTGGGGTGCGGGTAAGAGATGGAGGCACTCCAGCGTGAGGCTGTGGGGGCTGATTTGCATCTTCCCGGCTCCTACCTGGGCCTGCTTTAAGTTGAGTCTGTTGTCTGGGATTCTGAAAAGACCACGGTCCTTTTCTTCAGACTCTGTTACTAGGACTTTGGGTGCCGAGCTTGGAGACTGGAGTCTGGAGGCCTCAGGTCAGGGCAGTGCCTCCTGACGTAGGAATGCAGTAGCTGCTGTCTATGCATTTAGGGGAACAAAAAAACAGTGCCGCTGGGAATTCATTATAGTGATTAGCAAAGTCCCTGAGCGTGGGCCACAGGAACCTGCATCAGATTTGGATAAAAGAGGGCCTCTCTTTTCTTCTACTTTTACCTGTGGGTGAGGGGGTAGCCTGATGGGTCTCCCAAGCCGAGCCCCACTTTCTCTCCATTCTCTGGAAAGAGGTGGGGGGACTTGGGTGTGCCCCTCGCAATGCACTCAGACTTGCAAAGTTCTCTGGGGAGGGCAGTTTTCCCCTGGGGCCACAAGCAGGGCCCGGAGCTCTGGGTGGGTCTGAGCTCAGGGACGGGAAGGGATCCTTGGATGAGAGAGGGAGAGAGAGAAAAAGAGAGGAAGGAGCCCAGCGACCTGCTCCAGGACCCAGCCGCCTGAGGCCTCCGCGGTTCTCTTTCGGAGGGCTCTTGCCCGGCCTCACAGAAACGGCGCCTCAAAAACACAGTTCTGGGAAGAGATTGCACATCGGCTCCCCTGCAAAGCCCCAGCTGGCTGGGGGTCGTGCCTGGAAACCTTTGAGCTGGAGGAGTCTTACTAGCCCCACGTTTGGGAAATTCCTCAATGGTTATACCAATTACACACCGCCTGGAAATCTGAAAACCAGTTAGTTCATTAACGACTACACTGAAACCGCCGTTCAAAAACGTCAACCAAAATTTTCCTTTAAAAAACAAAAGAAACCTTTATCCACCAGAGATAACTATTTCTGCACATCAAAGCGTACAAATCTGAAGGGCTCAATTTTTTTTTCCTAACAGGTCTTTAATGTAAGGCTGACTACAGAATAGGGGTCTACTACAGCACTTTGAGGACACAAACTCGTTTCATTTCATTAATATAACCGGGTTATTTGCAAAGCAAAGCGAATATTGAGGAACCTTCTCCCTAATCGAAACAAATCTGTGAAGAGAGGTACGCTAATTTATTTGTGGTTCGGTAGAGGGAGTTAGAGAAAGGCCCGCGGGCAGGCGGGCGGGCTGGCTGGGCCCCTCCAGCCTGGCCTGGGCACGCGAGGCCCCTCCACCCCCTCCGGCCCCCCAAGCCCGGGGCGTGAGCATCTTACTGCTCCGCGAAGATTTTCTTTTTTTATTTCCTTGCAGAGGCCGGCGTGGTAGGCGGGTTTCCCGAGAGCTGTGCGTCCAGGAACACGCTCTTCGCTCCCGGGAGGAGAAAGGCGACGCCCACGGCAGAGAGCAGCCCGGCGTCGGGGTTCCGGACGCGCCAAAGCCGGACTTCGGATCTGAGCGGCCGCAGGCCCAAGCTGGCGTGGACACCTCACCGCATCTGGCCAGACAGGGAGGCGGTAGCGGTCCCCTCCCCAGACCTCCCTACCCCGGGCCGAAACCCGGCTTTGCGAGCTGCGGGCCACACTCGGGGACCCCGGCGGCCGGAGGGGGCCAGAGTCCGGCTTCTCCGACGCTAGAGGTCTCCTTAATTCTGCAGAAGGAACTCGGGACTCCCTCACGGCGGTGGGTGCGGGCTCAGGAGGGGTTTGTTGCAGACACAGTTTGCGACGTGCTCCCGCCTCTTTCGCGCGCCAAGTCTCCGGACGGCCCCGCGTGGTTAGAAACGCGGCCCGCGCAGGTTGGCGGAAGGGGGCGCAAGGCCCACGGCCGCCAGAGGGGCTCAGTCTGCGTGAGGAGTTGAAGGCTCGGCGAGCGCCGGCAGATCCGAGCGCACGGGGTGGGGTGGGAGCCAGCGCACTCGCGGGTTGCGGGGAGCGGTGCGCACGGAGGGGGCGCACTGCCCCGGGAGCCGGAGGTGCACGGGCGCGCGCGCTCAGCGCTCCCGGCGGGGGCGCAGTGTACACGCGGGTGGGCCTCGGCTCGGCCGGGGCGGGGGACGCGTGCGGTTGTGTGTGCTGGGAAGTGTGTGTGACGCTCCCGCGCCTGCTCGAGGCGGTCAGGACGTCGTCCTCGCTCTGGCACCGGCAGCGGGGGCACACCTCCACCCTACGCTGGACCTCTGTTCTGTCTCTCCCTCCCCCCAAATTCTTTCCACGCGGGAAGTGGGGACCAGAGGCAGATGGGGCGCAGGGAGCCCTGCGGGAGAGGACGGAACTCGGTACCTGTGGGTGGGGGGATGTCTGGTGGGACTTAAAGCCTGCTGCTTTCATCTGGGCCTCTCCAAAGCCCCGTGCGCCACTCCCAGCTCTCCAGCATTTAGTCCAGATCCGGAGTCAAATTCTTTTGCCCGCGGCTTAGCGTTGGAGGTGGTGGGAGTCCCCAAGTGCCCCCCGACCCCCAGGAACCTCCACTGTTCTTTGCCCTCTTTCAATTGCCCCAGGACAGAATTCCTTTTAGGTGCCAGAGAAAATACCCCAGAGGAGAAGGCACGGGGTTAAAACACGTTTTCGTATAAAAGGAACGACTAAAAGCTAGCAATTTTTCTCAACCCAAGAATAGTTTCTCTGGTGAAAGCATCGGTTAGCTGATAAACTGCAAGGTAGATTCAAATTGTGTGGCTTATGAATATTTTTAGCCCCCAACTCCAACACGGTCTTCCTTTTTTAGAGGGCAGAATAAATAATCCTGGTTATTGCACTAATGCCCTTTGCGCCCATCGGGCGTGGACAAAGACATGGTTGAATCTTACTACAGAATACTCTGCTTCTCTCTCTCTGTCTCTCTGTCTCTCCGAAGCTTTTGAACCAGGCGGGGTGAACCCTTGGGCACCTTTCTCGCTGGATCCACAGATTTGTACATTCAGGGGACACTTCTTGCAGCTTTCCTTGTTATGAGAGGGGCGGTCAGGGTGCATGTGTGCCTCAGTGGCATTGTCCGGGTGCTACTCTGCTCCCAGGGTTGAAGCCAATTAGACCGATTAATCACGGTGGTGTGAGTGACCTAGTTTCAACTTTGCGTTTAATTTTATTTATTTTAAAATGTAAGCTCTATGCCCAAGGTGGGGCTTGAACTCAGGACTCCGAGATCAAGAATTGCATGCTCTACCAACTCATTCGGGCGGGTGCCCACTTTTAATTTTGGAGACGTCCTACCAACTGGGTGCCCCTGCCTAAGGCGCTGGGCTGGGGACAAAAGATGTGACCTTGGAAGAGTTAATTGAGAAATCTAACTTTTGAATAAATGCAAGCAGGCAGGGGATAAGGATGACCTCAGAGGTGAATGGCAATGTTGGAGCACGGTTCAGCCGCTGCGTAGTCGCTGACTCACCTTGTGAGGCCACAGGCACCATTTTCCACTTGTTTGGGAACTATCAGCAACTCGAGCAACGGTCCCAAATACACTTTAAGCACTTTAAACAAGGTAGTGAGCACTGGAAAGCTCATATGCGACTTGGCTTTACTTCCTGGGTAGTGGGGAGGCCAGGGAGGGAAAAGATCAGCACCATTACTAACCACGCAGAAATAATCTTCGTTTTTATTGAAGTCTACTTAAAATAACTGACCAGAAAACACCTCCCTGCTTCAGCAACATAAAGCATAAAGGGTGCTCTACTGAATGCTAATGAGTTTGTATTTCTGTTTAGCCTGATGTCTACACCATGGTTTTGGAGAAGGTGTCCACTCTGACAAATAAAGGAAGGAAAGGAAGGAATGGAAGGAATGGAAAGAAGCCAGGGGAATGGCCCTTGCTAACGCCGCTGGAGTCCCAGGGCCGACCCCTCCCTGCCTGTTGTTTAAGGGTACTTGGACTTTACTTGATTGTTTGAGATCCAGCAGTTGGACTTTCTGAGCATAAGTCCCAGAAATGGCAATTCACACTCACTATCTTGCACAAATATTTTAATTTCTGAATGGCTTGGATTGAGCCGGGGGGCAAGGGTCCTTTGTGCCATAGCCATTAGGGATCCTGAAAAAAACTGCACACCTTCAGCTGAGGGTGGGAAGCCAGTGCTTTAGACACCCAGAGAAAATTCCCAGCTAGAAAGGGGGAAAAAAGGGGGCTCCAAGTGTACTTAGAAAATTGATATTTGTACAAAAATCCTTTGAGTATCATTGGACAGTAAACATCTTCTAGTTTTGTTTGCTCTTGAATTTCTCAGCAGTCTTTTGCATGTGTAAATCTTGAGACTTGTTCCCTGCAGAGTTGACTAATGGATCTTTTAGGAATTCATGCTTTCAAGTTGATTTTCAAGTTGATTTTCGCTTTAGATACTTTATGGGATGTTTGTCAAGGGATCCGAGGGTGGGATTTCACAGCGATGTCTCTAAAAGCATTATTCATAATTTAAAAAATCGATTCATGGAAACCACCAGAAAAATTATGGCAAGTTACGTTCAAACATGTTTTCAGGCCACGTGGAATAAATAAAATCATTAAGGGCTGGTTGGGCAATGTTGCCTCCCAGCTTTATTCTGTGCCAGGACGACCTGATAGAGCTTCAGAGATGTGAGAGCAGCGTCGGGCTGGGGGCCGGAGAGTGTCCACACTTTCTCCACGTATTTTCTGTATTGATGACAAAAGTTATAATTCCATTTCTTCGAAGACTCCTGCACAGTACAGTCCTAGAGGTGGGTAAGATAGCACTAAAAGGAGTGTCTTTAAATAATCTTAGGGTGTTGTTGTTAGGGGAAATAAAGACTGAAAAGCCCATGTGATAGAGTCTGAAAGACAGAATGAACCTATTGGAACATAGACCCACCTGGTTATCCGTCAGTTGATGTTCAACGGGGTTTTTGGCTCCTTAGCGGTGAATTTCCCAAGACAAACTGTCTTGTTATGAAAGTTTGCGCTGCAGGGAAAAGCAATAGATGGAGGTGCCCAGGTTTTAGAATTACAAACCTCTTAAGGGGGTATTTATGTGGGTACGGCTGCTTCCTGATAGCAAAGTAGAGCAGGGCCTGGGAAGGCTGTTGAGTGGCCTGCACCAGTTTTTACAAAAGTTTTTAAACCTTTTTATTTATTTTTGAGAGACAGAGAGAGACAGAGCGTGAGCAGGGCATGGGCAGAGAGAGAGAGAGACACACACAGAATAAGAAGCAGGCTCCAGGCTCTGAGCTGTCAGCACAGAGCCTGACATGGGGCTTGAACCATGAAATTAGGACCTGAGCCGAAGTCAGAGGCTCAACCAACTGAGCCACCCAGGCGCGCTGGGCCTGCGCCAGCTTAATGCAGCTTCCAAAGGTACTGGGTTTACAGTCTAACTTGCTCGGAGCACTGGTGGAGCCAGTGTATGTCCATTGCTGATGTGTCTGTGGAGAATCAGCATTTAATAGGATAGTGAACTTATTAAATAATGCAAACCCAAGGAGCAGTTGCCCTTTCTAAAAAATGGTCCCATTTACATACCTGAAAGAATAGATACAAGTTCCAGCACCATGTGTGGTCTCTCAGATGCACTGTGGTGTGACTTATTCAGGTTGGGGTGTGTATGTGTGTGTGTGTCTGTGTGTGTGTCTGTGTGTGTTAAAAAAAATTTTTTTTTACATAATCTCTACACCCAACCTGGGGTTTGAACTTACAACCCCCGAGATCAAGAGTTGCATGCACTACCAACTGAGCCAGCCAGGTGCCCCCTTAGGTCATTTCAGACTCTTCACCATCAACTAAGCCATGGTCCTGTGTGGTGACTCAGTGTGAGGATGGCCGGAACACAGGGATCAAGGGCGGCGTGTTCCCAGGCACTCATTATTCATTTCAGTCTAGAGCTGGACTGACTTACAAGCAGCTTGTACTTTACCCAACAAAAGGAATGCAGTCCTTTGAATTGGGCAGCCCTCACGCTCTCCTGCTTGCACACAAGCTGTTACTCATTCAGGAAGCATCCATGGGGCGGCCACGTAGTGCCAGGCACCTAGCCAGGCATTTGCACGATAAAAGTGAGTTCCTGCCTTTGAGGCCATTCTCAGTCCTGATAATGCTTCAATTGAGAATCTGACCTGCTACCGTGTGCCTCAGAAATGTGCCTGGGTTTTGAGCCACTAATTCTATTTCTGATGATTACTTGTGCTATGGAAAACATTTCCAAAATGAAAAAAGCCTTTTTTTTCATGAGTGTTTGTGTAAAGGTTAAGGGCACAGGCTTGGGTGTCCCGTCTGGGTTTGACTTCTCTTTACCCCCTCAGTCTTGTTATCTGTACAATGGGGATAGTAGCTACCTCATAAGAAGGTTATGAGTTTTGACTAAAAAAAAGAAATGACATATATAGTGAATGTAAAGGGCCTCGCGCCCTCCCTCCGAGAAGGAAGTGTTCAGTAAACTGTAGCTGCTGTTATTAGCAGTATCTTCACAGCATTATTTCTATTATTAAGCTTTGGAATATTCATATTGGTAATATTAGACTCTGGAAACAATCTGTCCTAAATGGGTGGGAGTTGATTAATTGTGTTGAGATTATAAATGCATATATCTATATGTCTCTCTATATATACACACACATACATACATAGTTAGTGAAAACTTATGTAGCTATTAAAAAATAATAGGTTTATAAACATGGCACGGTAAACACGTTCCTAGAGTATAGATTCTAGAGAGCTAGCAGTTCTATTTCCCAGGATGCCTTGCAGCTAGGGTTCCTGATGCGAATGAAGTGTCGCCGATGAGATGCACCTCATTTAAGAAGTAAAGTGGAAATCACACTTCTGTCGCCTTTGTGGCTTCCGCTGGTAGGCACAATCAGCGAATATGTTTATATTTTTAAAGATTTTATTATTATGATTCTTCGCGTTTTTAAAAACATTTCTTTATTTGTTGGGCCAGTGCAAGTGGGAGAGGGGCAGAGAAAGGGCGACAGGATCTGAAGCGAGCTCGCTGCTGACAGGCTGACAGCAGAGATCCCGACGCGGGGCTCGAACTCATGAACCATGAGATCATCACCTGAGCTGAAGTCAGATGCTCAACCAAGTGAGCCACCCGGGCGTGGCATAAAGATTTTATCTTTAAGCAATCTCTACCCCCAATCTGGGGCTCGAACTCACAACCTCGAGATCAAGAGTCTCCAGCTCCATCGACTGAGCCAGTGAGGTGCCCCAGAGAATATGCTTTTGGGGTGTGTGTGTGTGTGTGTGTGTGTGTGTGTGTGTCAGTGTCAGCACAGGACCCAACAGCATTGTGCTGAAGCCAGCAGTTCCAGTGGTGGCGTTTTCACCCTCGGCTGGAAGCTAATGCAGGATCCCCCAGCCCATCCTGCAAGGCCATTCATCCCAGGACAGCCGGCCTCCCCTGTTGCCTGTCCAGTAGTTTAGAAGCAATAAAGTTCCTCCATTAAATCTCTTTCTGTCAAAAAAAAAAAAAAAAAAAAAGACAATTCATTATTGGCAACTAAACCCTGACTGGGGTATGTTGGAAAGTGTGCCAATACTACAAAATGCTATATGATCACCAGCAAAACAACAGAACTATAGACAGAGGTACCAGAAAGATATCCTTTCAAGTGTTGATCGTGAGTATATTGGGTATTAAGACAATGAGTGATCTTTCAGTTTATTTTTTGTCACCTTCGTTTTATTTTAAATAGCAGCTTTACTGAGATCTATTCACCTACCATACAATTCACTCATTTAAAATGTGCAATTGAGTGTCCGAATCTCAATTTTGGCTTGGGTGGTGGTTTCCGGGTTGTGCAATCAAGCCCTGAGTCGGGCTCCACGCTGGGCATGGAGCCTGCTTGGGTTTCTCTCCCTCTCCCTCTCCATCTGTCCCTCCCCTGTTCGTGTGCACTCTCTCTCAAAAAACAAAAAATAAAATGTGCAATTCAGTGGCTTCTGGTATATTTACAGATGTGTGCGGCCAGCAACACACACAATTTTAGGACATTTTCATCGCCTCCCATTAGCTATTAATTCCCTATCTTCCTGCCCCCACACCAGCCCTAAGCAGCCACTAACCTACTTTCTCTCTCTATAGATTTCCCTACTCTGGACTTTCATATGAATAGAATAGTACAGAATATGGTCTTATGTGTCTGGCACATTTCACATAGCATAATGTTATCAAAGTTGTAGCATACATGTTGTAGTATATATGAGTACTTCATTCCCTTTTATAGCCAGATAATATTTCACTGTACGCATAGTCTGTGCATCTGCTGATGGACATTTGAGTTGTTCCCACCTCTCGGCTGCTGTGAATAATGCTGGTATTTCATTCCAACCTTTATTTTTACCATGTAGCAATTTTATGATAAATATTTAGTAAAGTTTATAACAAGGAAAATCTGGCCTGGGTAACTAGAACACTTCAATTTCATATTCAGAAGAGGATAAGATTGTAGATTGCATCCTTGGATTGGCCAGATAGCTGAGTACACATTAAAACTCCCTTCCGAGCCAGATTTACAGTCTCTATCAGTGCCCATGTCCGGCAGACCAGTCCGTAAGTGGTACTTTTGGTCCACAGAAGGATGGGAAGAGAGACTACAAACTCATTTCCACGTCTCAGAAACTGGCTCTGAAGTCGACAGATGTGTTAAACTCTTGCAAGTCCCAAGATTTGACTTTTGGTATTTTCACTGTAAAAATTGTATCTACTAGGGGCGTGTGGGTGGCTCAATTGGTTGAGCCTCCAACTTCGGCTCTGGTCATGATTTCACAGGTTCATCTGTTGCAGCCCCACATCGGGCTCTGAGCTGTCAGCACAGAGCCCACTTCAGATCCTCTGTCCCCCCCGCCTCTCTGCCCCTCCCCCCTCACTTGCTCTCTCTCTGTCTCTCAAAAATAAATAAATATTAAAAAAGTTATATCTAGTGGGGTGCTGGAAATGTTCTATATCTTGATCCAGGCAGTGGTACCATGAGATTCGTGTGAAATTTGCATCAAGCAGTATACTTTCGGCTCTCGTGTCCTGTTATATTTAACTGCATGAAAGTGACACCCGGATTAAAGAAAAGAAGAAATTATAACGTGTGATTTCCCTTATATTTCCCTTCTGCTCTCCCATTCCAGCTGCTGCTGCTTCTTTTCTGACCATTTCTAAGTGACCCCAGCTTCATGCCACAGCTGGTAAGGGACAGAGCTGGGATTTAATCCAGCTCTCACTAACTTAGTGTAGAGTGCTGCTTTCACTAGGAACCCTTTCAGTGTCTGGAATTGACATGAGTTTTGAGACTTGGTTCCAAACCACATGGCCAGTAAGTACTGGGGCTGGTTGGGGGCCGGATCTCACTGACCTAGGGCACACACTCTGTCTGTCCCAGAGTGGGGTTATCATCAAAGGCCAAGCAGGCTGTCCATGTGGAAATTGCTCCAAAAATCAAGGCAGGAAACCCAATTCTTATTTTTTTTCCATATGGCAACACCAGCGGATGCTGGTCTGTCACAAGAGCACGGAAAGTTCCCGCTGGAGATATCAGAACTCTCTGGCAAGCCCTGCGAAGTGTTAATTTTAGCTTTCAATGCCTGATGCCCTTGTGCAATTTAATGGGTCAGGAGGAGCCTCTGCCAAGATTACTCACTCAGAGAGGTGTCTTTTCCTGTAGAGTCTGTGGTGAATTAATTCGGTTTGTAGAGGCTTGCTACTTGCACCTTTGCTTGAAGTGGATTTCTACTGTTGTGAGTCTAATCTGAGAATTACGAGTTCTCCCTTAAAATAATAATTTCTCCTATCAGTCAAATTTTCTCAGAGTTCGTTCATTAAACATGAGTTCGACTCACAATGTCAGAGGCTAACCATAAAATACACAAAATGCTTGCAGTTCCCTGGATATTCTGAGTTGAAAGATACACAGGTTGAATACCAATTACACAGATTAAGGAAGTGCATATCCACAGAGCTTTTCATGTCTGTCCACGTTTCGCCCTGGCATCCTGGTAGAAAATGAGGAAGTTTGATGCTGTCCCCGGTATCACTGGTTTGTCTCTGGCAACACTGTGTGCCCTGGCAGAGCAGAGCACATATTCAGGAGGCAGAAGAGGATCTGTGTGCCTTCTCAGAGTCTGTGCTCTTTACGTGACCAGATCACAGGTGCCCTTGATTCCCATGCATTTAACTTTTTTTGTTCAGTGTCTGTCCATACGCTGTACATAACCCATCACACCTGCTCTCAGATGCCTCAGCTGGTGAAGGATGACTTTGAACTATTGCCTGGCAGTGATCTCTGCGAGTCCACAGTGCAGCTTCAGCAGGGTGTTCTTTGCTTGCTCGGTGAGGTTGGCTTAATTCTTGGGATATTTTATTGCATTCTTCCCTAGTTAAGAAAAGTGAGTGGAGGGAACCTGTCTGGCTCAGTCAGAAGGGCACGTGACTCTTGATCTTGGGATCGTGAGTTTGAGCCCCACACTGGGTGTAGAGATTACTAAAAAATAATAAATAAATAAACTTAAAATAGAAAAGTTAGTGGCAAATGGAGAAAGGAAATTACAGCCCTCGTGAATGCGATCGGTATAATCAGCAAGAAATCAGTGGGCGTGGTGATACTGTGGGTCTTTAAACACAACCAGGCACCCCAAGAAATTAAACTGCCCACCTGTGAATTCAGTTGTGAAGGAAAAGAACAATAATAAAGAACATATATGTTGGATGCAACATTAGAATTATACAACATTATACATTATATATTTGAATGTATACAACATTAGTAATGCATCTAAGGGTAAAGAAATTAATGAGGGAGATTTTATTTCCATAGAAATGTTCTGACAAATATAAAAGAAGAGAGGATAGAGTTGAGATACAGTGGTTTGTAAATCTCTGATGAAGTTATGGATTTCTTCACCGATCACCTGCCCGTCCAGGGCTGCTAACTTTGGGGACGGGAGGGAGGGGGAGAAACAGAGAGACAGAAAGAGATAGAGACGGAGCTCAGGTCTCCAGAATAACTCACAGCTTCACTTGCCTCCTGATGGAGTATATATCTCTTATAAAACATTCTCGCCCCAAAACCCCCGTCAAATCTGAATCTGATTCCTTCCCTAAATAGACATTCTAACTACTGGTGTTCAGGAAATACAGGGATGGAGAAGTATGTTAAAAGACATCAGAGAATGCCACCAGCAAATCTAAAATGTGGGAGACAATCCAGTTTCCCAGACAAATAAACGGCAAGGAAAAAAGGCAGTGGGGCAGGGACCTGTGGATAAAAGGGCAGTAAGAAGCCAGTCAACCAACATGCGAACTAGAAACTTTGCATCTTAATTCATGCAAATCACCTGGTAAAAATGTGTAGAAACACCAGGGAAATGTGAAAACGGTCTAGATACGTGATGCTGTCAATGTTGTAGGTATGCTAATGACATTGTACTCACGTATTTTCGAAAGAGTTCTTATCTTTTAGAAATACTTACCCAACTATTTACAAATGTAGAAAAGCCCTTAGGGGAGAACCGTATTGTTCAGCCCGCTCACGCGTGGCCCCTCCGACTCGTTTCAGGAGTGTGTTAAAAACAAAAGCAGGGGCTGCAAAGTACACTTGTCCAGCTCTGTCGTTTCCTTATTTTTATCTTTTAAGTTTATTTATTTATTTTGAGAGACAGAAGGTAGAAGTAGGATAGAGACAGAGAGAGGGGAGAGAGAATCCCAAGCAGGCTCTGCACTGTCAGCACACAGCCTGATGCTTGGCTCGAACTCACAAATCGCGAGATCATGACTGGAGCCAAAATCAACAGTCAGATGCTCAACCGACGGAGCCACCGGGCACCCCAACTCTGTTATTTTCTGACCCCCTCAAGAGAACAGTCCCACATGTGGCCTCCCCGGTCCTCCCTTTCTGTTATATCTGAGACCTCGGCTGGTCCGAACTGTGCCTTGAGGTATGAAGGGAAGCAGGTCATCAAGATTTGCGGGGCCCCATGCAAAATAAAAACGTGAGGCCTCTTGTTCAAAAAGCAGGAAAAATTGACATTGACATTGAAGGTACAAAGCCATCAAACTTTTTCTTTTTTTCTGTGGTCTCTCTCTCAACTGTCACCATGTTTGTGTGTATGTGTGTGTGTGTGTTTTCTGTTTAATGTCACTTTCCCCACCCCTGGAATAAGCATGCTTTCAAGGTGAGCACAGACAGACCCTCAGAGGTTCCCCAAAGGCCCCAACACATGACTCCGTGAGCCTGCGTTCAGCCCATCAGCTGCCCAGTCCCCCTCCAGCTGCCACCGGATGCATAGACTCTGCCCAAGCACGAGGAGGCTACATCACGCCAGCTATCTCTCCTCCCAAGGGCTTGCTGCCTCAGGCCACGGCCAAGCTCCCCCCCCGCCCCGCCCCTGCCAGAGCAATGCCAGGCCACACTTGGTACCCACACCAGGACCTCTGCACCAGGACATCCCCCCTACCTGCATTACGGACCGGCCACAGGGCACTTCCTCGGAGTTGCCCAAAGAAGGTGCTGTGTTGCCTGCAAATAGTTACATTCTTGTTTCGTGCTTTACAGTCACCAAATCCTTCACTTTATTTGTTGCCTTGTTGCTCTGACCAGAGGGCCTCCAATATAATATTGAAGAGAAGTGCTTACAACAGACATCCTTCCCTGATTCCTCATCTCAAGGGCAAAGGTTGCAACATTTCACCATTAAACATGAGGTTTGCTGCAGGTGTTCTGTAGATGCCGTTCTGTGCCCCTGCCCCCATTAAACGGGCTTCTTTCTATTTCAGTATCTTCTGGCTTCTGTTGTTCCTGTAGAAAATTTAGTTTCAGCCCCATTGTTTCTCCTTTGCATGTAGTGGGGTGTGCGTGTGTGTGTGTGTGTGTGTGTGTGTGTGTGTGTGTGTGTGTGTGAAATCAGTTTTACTGATTTGCCTACAAATAATTTTCTTTGTGTTTATCCTGCTGCGATGACTCTCATCAGTCTGGGGGACTTCTCAGCTGGTACATCCTCCATATTCCTTCTCCCCATCCTGTCTTCTCTGCTCTGGTTGAACCAATGTTCGATCTCTACACTGTGGTCTACACGTTCCTTGCAGACGTTTCTCTACTTTTCATCCTTGAGAAGGTTGGGTCTGGAGTTCAGACCAAACCTGACTTCCCTTTCTCTCTGAGCACAGTCTTCCTGGGGTCCCAGAGGGAAGTGTGGGGTATTTTCCAGGACTGCTCCTCTCTGGCAGGCCTTGGATTCTAATATTTGCATCTCCAGCCCTCTGTAACTTGGATCACGTTCCTGGCGCCACCATAACAAATAGTCACAAACTTGGTGGCTTAAGCAACAGAAATGTCTTCTCTCACAGTTCTGGAGGCCAGAAATCAGGGGCATCAGGCCATGCTCCCTGGGAAGTCTCCGGAGAAGAATTCTTTCTTGCCTCTGCTGTCGCACAGTCTTCCCCTGCGTGTTTGTGTCCTTGTTTCCTTTAAGGACATCGATCATTGGACTTAGGGCTCACTCCAAATCAGGATACTTTCTTTTTTTTTTTATTATTATCTTTATTTAAAAAAAATTTTTTTAATGTTTACTTATTTTAAGAGACAGAGAGAGAAAGCAGGGGAGGGGCAGAGGGGGGAGGGAGATAGAATCCCCAACAGGCTCCTCACTGTCAGCACAGAGGCCAACACAAGGCTCAATCCCATGAACCGTGAGATCATGACCTGAGCTGATATCAAGACTCAGACACTTAACCGACTGAGTCCCCCAAGCGCCCCAAATTGGGATACTTTCATTCCAAGACACTTAACTAATTACATGTCCAAATAAGGTCACTTGCTGAGGTTGTGGGAAGACATGATTTGGGGGAGGGTACGCTTTTTAATCCACAAAACTCTTGAAAGTTCTGCGTAGGTTGTTAACCTCTTTACAAGCCACCCTCTTGTTTATGAGGTCTGGGCAGCAAATATCTCAAGCAAAAGCCACATAGAATGTCAAGTTCATATCTTTCCAATTTTTCTTCTTTTTTTCCCTCCCTGAGGTTCCCCCCACACACCCAGGTGCAGACTATCCTGGCCGTCCTAAACCCAATTAATGTTTTCTTCACAGCTTAATGAGACCGATGCAAACTTCAGGCCACTGCTTTTCACTCATCACGTGTGGCCTGTGCTTCAAACCGGAAGACGTTCCAAGGGACAGAGTGGTGGCTAGCGTGGCTTCCGCCTCTGTGCATTTCTCTACCCCGCCATCTATGCAGGATACAGCTGGCATCTTGGTCGTTCTCTGATGTATCAGACAGTTGGCTTTCGTCCGTTATCCAGCTTTGATAGCTCTTAGTACCAAGTTTGCTCTGATACATCTTCATAAGTGGACACAGAAGTCAAAATGGCATTTGTTTTATTCAAGACCCACACCTGCAGATGAGTGTTCAGGTGCATTGCTTTCAGAAGCCCAGTTCCTGAGGGGCGTGCCTCTTAGTCTCCCCCACACCCCACCTGCCCCTTTGTACTGTGTGTAGACAGAGACAGGCCCATAAGCTTTGTTCTCTGTCTACATGGCTGCTTGGGGAGGGAGGCTTCTGAAATGTAAAAAAATAAATGGGGGGGAAGGACTTGGGGATTAGTGGAACATATCAGAGCTACACGGGCCTCTTGTTACCTTCTTCCTGCATTGGATTCTTTTTTTTTTTTTTAATGTTTATTTTGAGAGAGAGAGAGTGTGTGAGCAGAGGGAGGGGCAGAGAGAGAGGGAGACACAGAATCAGCAGCTCCAGGCTCTGAGCTGTCAGCACAGAGCCCGGCACGGGCTCAAACTTAGGGAATACGAGATCATGACCTGAGCCAAAGGCCTCAACTAGAGGAGCCACCTGGTATCATTGAAGTTACATTTTAACCATAAAATGCAACTTTTGATGAGAATGAACTCCGAATACAGTGAATGAGGCTTTTTTTTTTTTTTTCTAGGAGAGAGAGAGAGACAGCGTGAGCAGGAGGGTCAGAGAGAGAGGGAGTCACAGACTGAAACAGGCTCCAGGCTCCGAGCTGGCAGTCAGCACAGAGCCCGACGCGGGGCTCTAACCCACAAACGCGAGATCATGACCTAAGCGAAAGTCGGACGCTTAACCGACTAAGCCACCCAGGCGTCCCTGAATGAGGCTTTTTGTAACGTTTTTTAAAGGGTTATTTATTTTTAAGAGAGAGGGAGACAGAGCACGAGCAGGGGAGGGACAGACAGAAAGAGGGAGACACAGAACCCAAAGCACACTCCAGGCTCCAAGCTGTCAGCACAGAGCCTGATGTGGGGCTGGAACTACAGACTGAGAGATCATGACCTGAGCCAAAGTCGGACACTTAACCAACTGAGCCACCCAGGCATCCCTTTGTAACTTTTAATTTGTACGCAGTTGCAAACTCACAGAAGAGTTACAAGAAGAGTATGAGGCGCTCTCATAGGCCCTTTACCTAGATTTACCAATTCTTTACATTTCCTCTTATTTGATTATCTCTGTCTCTCTCCCTCTCTCTGAATCACTTGAAAATATGGCATTATGCCCTTTTACCCCCCAAATACTTAAGTGTAAATTTTCCAAGATCAAGAATAGTCCCTTCTGGGGAAAAAAAAAAGAATAGTCCCTTATGGGTGCGCCTGGGTGACTCAGTCAGTTAAGCGTCCAACTTTGGCTCAGGTCATGATCTCACAGTTCGCGGGTTCGAGCCCCGTGTCAGGCTCTGTGCTGACAGCCAGCTCAGAGCCTGGAGCCTGTTTCAGATTCTGTATCTCCCTCTCTCTCCGACCCTCCCCTGCTCATGCTCTGTCTCTCTGTCTTCCAGAAATAAATAAAACATAAAAAAAAAAAAAATAGTCCCTTCTGTAACCTCCATACAATCATTAAAATTAGGAAAATTACTGTTGTAATACCAGAACTGTTATTTAATTCAGAATTTATATTCATATTTCATCAATGTTCCCAATAATGTTCTTTATAACTTTTCCACCCCCGGGATCCAGGATCCAGTCCTAGACCATGTGTTGCATGTAACTGTCATGTCTCATGTTTTTCATGACTCGATCCAAGAGATGCGTCTTTGGTCCTAGTGCCGTATGCTCATTGCATTCCACCAATGACCTTCATTGCCTATTGATTTGAAATCTGATCATTTATTTGATTAACATGATAGAATCATTTATTTATAATGATTGGACTATAATCACTTGATTAAGGCTTCTCCACTGTAAATTAATCCTATTCCCTTTGAAATAAGTGTTTTGTGAAGGAGCTACTTTGAGACTCTATAGAACCTTGTTTCTCTTGGGCCACCTTGGTGGCTCAGTCGGTTGAATGTCTGAATCTTGATTTCAGCTGAGGTCCTGATCCCAGGATCATGGGATCGAGCCCCATGACAAGCTCTGCGCTGAGTGTGGAACCTGCTTAAAATCCTCTTTCTTTCTCCTTCTGTCCCTCCCCTCTGTTTCTGCTCTCCCTCTCTCTAAAATTAAAAAAACAATTAAAAAATTTAAAAACTTGTTTCTCATATTGGGCTCTGACATCCTGTGTCTCCCATGTGCTAGTTCTCTCTCTCTCTCTCTGTCCCTCCCCACCTTGTTCCCCTCTTTCCTCTCATCCCTTTGGCTTATTTGACTTGTTTCTCATTTGGTGACGCACATCCTCCACTAGCTTCCTGAGAAAGGATGCCGGGGAGGACATTTCTGAGATTTTTCATATCCGTGTCTTCATTCTACTCTCCTTTTTAAAAACATGTATTTAAATTCAAGTTAGTTAACATATAATGTAGTATTGGTTTCAGGAGTAGAGCCCAGTGATTCATTGCTTATGTAAAACACCCAGGGCTCATCCTGACAAGTGCCCTCCTTGATGCCCAGCACCCATTTAGCCCATCCCCCAACCCACCTCCCCTCTACCATCCCTCAGTTTGTTCTCTGTATTTAAAAATCTGTTATGGTTTGTCTTTTTCTCTCTTTTTATCTTACTTTTCCTTTCCTTCCCCTATGTTCATCTGTTATGTTTCTTAAATTTCACATATGAATGAAATCGTATGGTATTTGTCTTACTCTGCCTGACATATTTCGCTTAGCATAATATACTCTAGTTCCATCCATGTTGTTGCAAAGACAGGAAACCATCAAAATCCTACAGGAGAAAACAGGAGCAACCTCTTTGATCTCAGTCACAGCAACTTCTTACTAGACACGTCTCCAGAGACAAGGGAAAAAAAAGTAAAAGATTGACTCTTTGGACTTCATCAAGATAAAAATCTTATGCACAGAGAAGGAAACAATTTATAAAACTAAAAGGAAAACTGACAGAATGGGAGAAGATATTTGCAAATGACATATCAAATAAAGGGTTAGTATACAAAATCTATAAGGAATTTATCAAACTCAATACCCCCCCCAAAAAAAATAATCCAATGACAAAATGGGCAAAAGACATGAACAGACACTTTTCCAAAGAAGACATCCAGATGGCTAACAGACACACGAAAAGATGCTCAAAATCGCTCATCATCAGGGAAATACAAATCAAAACCACAATGAGGTACCACCTCACACTTGTCAGAATGGCTAAAATTAATGATTCAGGGAACAAGAGCTATTAGCAAGGATGGGGAACCCTTTTGCACTGTTGGTAGGAATGCACACTGGTGCTGCTACTCTGGAAAAGAGTATGGAGGTTCCTCAAAAAACTAAAATAGAACTACCCTACAACCCAGCAATTGCACTACTAGGTATTTATTCAGAGGATACAAAAATGCTGATTTGAAGAGACACCCCCCCATGTTTATAGCAGCACTATCAACAATAACCAAAGTATAGAAAGAGTCCAAATGTCCATCAACTGATGAATGGATAAAGAAGATGTGGTACATATACACACAATAGAATACTACTTGGCCATCAAGAAGAATGAAATCTACCCTTCTTTTTGAATTGCTAGCTTGACTGGTTATAGAATTCTAGACTGGAAATTTTTCTTTAGAATTACGAGTGTAGTCCTTTACTACCTTCCAACTTCTAATGTTGGTGTCATTCTAATTCCTTAAAATTATACAATTTTCTCCCTCTGAAAGTAAAAAAAAAAACACCACAAGATTAAAAAAAAATCTCTGGGGGTGGGGGGCGCCTGGGTGGCTCAGTCAGTTAAGCGTCCAACTTCGGCTCAGGTCACAATCACACAGTTCATGGGTTTGAGCCCTACATCGGGCTCTGTGCTGACAACTAGCTCAGAGCCTGGAGCCTGCTACCGATTCTGTATCTCCTTCTCTCTCTGACTCTCCACTGCTCACACTGTGTCTCTCTTTCTCAGAAATAAATAAGACATTAAAAAAATTAAAGAAAAATTTTTAAAAATCTTTGCTAGAGGCTTTCCTCTCTGCCCCGTCCCACCCCCACCCCCCTTCATTCTGCTGGATACACTTTGAGCATGTTCCATCTGGAAAATAATGCTCTTTGGTGATGACAGTTGTTATGGGTATTCTTTCTTTGATGATTTCCACTCCCTGTACTATCTGTCTTCTATAGAACTCCTATTTTTTGGGTATTGACTTCTGCATTGATATTCAGGTTTTCTCTTATACTTTCTTCTCTTGTCTCTTTAACATTTTGTTCTACTTTCTGGGATATTTTTTCAATTGTCTCATCCAACTATTGAATTTTTCATTTCAGTTAATGCATCATTACTTTCTAGGACCTCATTCTTTTTCCCTGAATGCGCCCTATTTTCTGTCACTGTATTCTTGTTTTATAGATGCATTGTACTCTCTTGGAGAATTTTGCTATATAAATGTTTGAAGTTTTCTTCTGCTACCTACATTTGCCTTTTTTTTTTTCTGTTTGTTTTCTGCCATGTCATTAGAATGCTAGAAAAAAGTCTCTAACAGCATATTAGAGGACGGCATCTTATACGGTAAAACAAAATGGAAAAGCAGAACAGAGGAAAACACAGAGAACAAAACAATTGAACAAAAGGGAAAGACCCTGGTCCGTCTGCATGTCAGAGAAGGAGCCTGACTAGAAGCCCTATGGATTTAGGTGGGATATGTGATAGTGGGGCTTCACTCTAGGGCGACTGAGAGGTTCTCTGGTTTTCTCATTGGGGGCCCCAATTATTATCATCTCTGTCTTTTTACTGGGGCTTCTTAGTTTCTTCGGGGACAAATCCTCCAATTTCCTGCCTGGGGAAAATCACCTTATATCCAGTGTTCTGGGAGGTAAGAGGGGAAACATGACTGTTCAGCATAGAGATGTTCACTTCATTCTCCTTTTCCCCTACCTTCCAGTCTACTTGCTCTCCCCGAGTTCAGGGCTTCTGTAAATGAAAGATTTTGAGACAAACGTATTTAGAAATGGAGCTTTGCAAAAGATCTGCAACACTTTGCAGGGGTTAGAAAGACTAGATCATCATACAAAATACAACAGGAATTTAAAAGGAAAACATTTCACAAAGGTACTGTGATTATGGTACTGTGTATGGTAGAAAAACAGCAAATTTGTCACATGATTGTCACATCCACAAAGGTCCTGACAAATTTCCAAACAGCAGCATCACAGAAGTCTGAGATCAAGCTGTTTTTGCTTTGGAGTTAGTAATTTACAAGAAAGTTGCAAGATTCCCTTTATTTTGCTCACCTTGTTTCTGTTTGTTTGTCTCAGATATGATGTACTTTTTTCTCTATGGTGTGAGATGACCATGATTGCCCATAAATGAGATGCTGTTTTGTTTCTACAGTTCCACCTAGTGGTCAAGTTTCTGACCCTAGGGCACATAGTTAACCACATGGGTTGTTTTTCTTTTTTTTTTTTTTAATGATTTTTCATTGCAATATTCATTAATTTGATATTTTGTTTTATTTGATCAGTAGTTTTCAAAAAATGTTTATTTGTTTATTTTGAGAGAGAGAGTGAGGAAGGGTCAGAGAGAGGGAGGGAGAGACAGAGAATCCCAAGCTGGTTCCGTGAAACTCACGAACCGTGAGATCACAATGTCAGCCAAAACCAAGAGTCAGATGCTTAATGAACTGAGCCACCTTGGCTCCCCTTGATTAGTAGTTTTATTTACTTCGATGTAAAGCAAGATGAAGAAGAAGAAGGAGGAGAAGAAGAAGAAAAAGAAGGAGAAGAAGGGGAGGAAGAGAAGAAGAATAGCAACAACAACTCCTTGTGTGTGGTTAACAAAATTAGAGTCATATGATACTAAGTCCTAAGAGTTAACTATCGTCTGGGTGCTCTATAAATCTCCTACTCACACAGGTCTAAAGAATTTATTATTATCAGCTCATCTGAGAACAGGAACCAAGAACCAACCATTCATCTCTACTTGGTTTTGCTGCAATACCTATACCGATAAGGACATCTTTCTCAAGTTTGCAAATGCCTTGTCTGCTCATGATTCTGTGAGTTGACTGGGCATTAGCCAGGTGGTTTTTCGGGCCAAATGTTATATTGCCTGGGGTTGTAGTCCTCTTACGCCTCGACTGGGCTGGGACATCCGAGATGGCTCACCCACCGTGACAGGATACCCTGGCAGGACCGCTTGCGGCTGAGCTGCCTTGGGGTGAATGCCCTAATATCGAGAAGGTAGTAGGGGTTCTAGATCTAAGAACCAGGCTCTAGGATGGGACAGGGGAGAGACAAAGCTGGAAGCCGGTGCCAGAGTGTTGGGCGGCCAGGACGTCTGGGAGGCTGGGTCTTTCTCTCTATGTCCATGGAGTCCTGGCCCCCTCTCTCTCCTCTGGCTTCTCTGTGCGCTTTTCCCAACAGGGTTCCTGCATATCTAATGGGGAAGCTCAAGGCTCCCAAAAGTGTAAAAGCAGAGTCTGCTACGGCTTCTGAGGTCTCAGCCTCGGAGCTGGCAGGCACCATTTCTGCCATATTCAGTCAGTTAAAACAGTCATGGGCCAACCCAGATTCAAGAGGATGGAAGAAAAGCAACATCTCTTGGTGTGGAGGATGACAATAAACTTGGAGTCATCTTTATTCTACCAAACTAAACAAAATCTGTGTGATATGCCTGGGACTGCCCTAACAAATCGCCACAAATTTGGTGGCTTAAAACAACTGAAATTTATTCTCTCAAAGTTGCCAAGGCCAGAAGTCTGAAATCCAGGAGTCAATATGGCCGCAGTGTCTCCAAATCCAGGAGTCAACATGGCCGCACTGCCTCCAAAGGCTCTAGAGAAGGTTCTCTCAGTTTCTAGTGGTTCCAAGGGTCCCTTGGCTGTGGTAACACCTCTCCAATCTCTGCCTCTGTCTCCACATGGCTTCTTCGCTGGGTCTCTGTATCACCAATACCCTATCTTTTTCTCTTGCCCTCTCTCTTTCCCTATTTTTTCTTGTAAGGACACCAGTCGTTGAATTTAAGGTCCACCTTATATTCAGGATGATCTTACTCAAGTTCCTTAACTTGGCTGCATTAGCAAAGACCCTATTTCCAAATAAAGTCATATTCATAGATAGGTACTGCAGTTGGGGGCGTGGACGTACTTTTCTGCGGGACATAATTTAGACTGCATATCCAGCCTGACTCTGTTTTGGTTTATTTTGCTCCGGATATGTTGTACTCTTTGGATATGTGGCTTCACGTTTTAACCTGTTTTGGATATTTTAGTAATTATCGTTTGACCTGTTACTCCTCTTTTTTTTTTTTTAATCTTTATTTATATCTGAGAGAGAGAGACAGCATGAGCAGGGAAGGGTCAGAGAGAGAGGGAGACACAGAATCTGAAGCAGGCTCCAGGCTCTGAGCTGGCAGCCAGCACAGAGCCCAATGCAGGGCTCGAACCCACGAACCGTGAGATCATGACCCGAGCCGAAGTCGGAGGCCCAACTGACTGAGCCACCCAGGCGCCCTCTGTTACCCCTTTTTAAAAAAGTGGTCTATTTATTTTGAGAAACAGATAATGCTAGCAGGAGAGAGGCAGAGAGAGACTCCCAAGCACGCTCCACACTGTCAGCTCAGAGCCCTGTGCTGGGCTGGATCTCACGGACTGCAAGATCATGGCCAGAGCCAAAATCAAGATTTGGATGTTTAACCAACCAACCTGAATCACCCAGGCGCCCTTACCCCTCTTTTTTATTTTCTCTATTTTCCTTCTGGATTTTCAGTCATATTCATATATATGTGTGTATATGTATATATGTATTCCTATACATATGTGTATATATATGTATGTATATAGACTGGACAATATATATTTTTAAAAGGCTAGAGAGTAAATATTCTAGGCCATACAGTGTCTGTCACAACTACTTAACTGCATGGTAGTGTGAAAGATGCCATGGGCAACACAGAAAATAATGAGTGTGGTGGAGCTCCAATAAAACTTCACTGTGAGAACAGGTGGCCAGCTGGGTAGCCACCTGGGCCAGAGTTTCCCAACCCCTATGTTCAATCGTCTCATTCTTTCCTCCATATCTGATACACTTTGTTATATTTTCTTTTTTTTTAATTTAATGTTTTCTATTTTTGAGAGAGAGAGTGCAAGCGAGGGAGGAGCAGAGAGAGAGGGGGACAGAATCAGAAGCAGACTTCAGGCTCTGAGCTGTCAGCACAGAGCCCGACACGGGGCTCAAACCCACGAGCCGTGAGATCATGACCTGAGCCGAAGTCAGCCGCCCAACCGACTGAGCCACCCAGGCGCCCCACTTTGTCATATTTTCATCTCTTCTTTCTGCTGTATTCTGGATAACTTCTTCAGATATATCTTCTAGTTTATTCATTCTTTCTTTAAGAGTATAACCTATGGTTTAACTTAACCATTGAGTTTTTTCTTCAACAGCTATCTTGTTAATTTTTAGTTCTGTTTGTTCTTCCCCACAATTCTACCAATCCATGGTCTTGTTGTTTATTCACAAATTGTGTTCTTTCTTCCTTAGATGTTTTTTACGCATAAGTCTGCACACTGTTGCTACCACCTCTGTAGTCCTTGGGATTCTAACTTTGTTTCTTGTTTCTGTTAGCTTTCACTCGTAGTGACTTGCCTTCCCAAATATTCATTGATTTTTTTTTAATGTTTTATTTATTTCTAGGAGAGAGAGAGAGACAGCGTGAGCAGGGGAGGGTCAGAGAGAGAGGGAGTCACAGACTGAAACAGGCTCCAGGCTCTGAGCTGGCAGTCAGCACAGAGCCCGACGCGGGGCTCGAACCCACGAACCGCGAGATCATGACCCAAGCGAAAGTCGGACGCTTAACCGACTAAGCCACCCAGGCTCCCCTATTCATTGATTTTTGTTTGTGAGGTTGTGCTTGTGCTTAATCTTAATTTGTGGGATTCCTGCAAACTAACTTGGGGAACCTTTCCTCCAAAGAGAGTCCACATCTGCCTTTGTCAGTAGATGGGGAAGCCCCCTTTCTCCCACGCCAGATCATTTCACAGGCCTTTGAAGATCTTTTTCTACAACAAGAATCCCAGGTGTGGGTCCTCCCATGGGACCCTGCCTCGGGGCAGCCCCACGGCTCCCTGTTGCTTTAGGTTCAGGCCAGTTCTTGCCTTTCAGCCAACCCCAGGACATCCCTGCCCTAGTCCTTGGTGATTCCCGCTCAGGTTCTGATCACAGAAACCTGGTGACACCCACTCTTTCCTTCCCTGCCCCCACCTCCCTGACTCAGTTCTCCTTCATCTGTCTGTGACTGTCTATTTTATCGCATCCCTGCAAATGCGTCATGTCTGAGATCTTGCTGGGAAGGAAGTCACCCCTAAAGCACCTAGTTTCTCATGGTCTGGGAGACAGTTCTTTGGTGAAACTTAACTTACGTGGACATGCACACTCTGGTAACTTCTTTCATGCCACTTTGGCCGGGAACACATGGGCTTATGTGCAGCCTCTTAGATCCCACACTGCTCATAAATGGAGGAACTTAGGTACCTACAGATGGTGATCTATGCGGAAGAACATACCCCTGGACACAAGGTTCATTTTATTTTATTTTGTTCTTACATTTTTAAAATGTCAGCACAGAGACCGAAGTGGGGCTCCAGCTCACAAACCACGAGATCATGACCTGAGCCAAGGTTGGATGCTCAACAGAATGAGCCACTCAGCCACCCTTCACAAGGTTACATTTTAGTTCACCTTTAAAGTTAAAATCACAAGGGACCCTCTCCAGGCATAGCCGGGGACCCAGACCAGCCCTTGATTCCTCATTTCCAGCCCCAGCACTGTCCCCTGTCTTGTCCCGTGGACAGTCCTATACTCACATCATAACACTTGTTCTGAGAAAATGCTAGGGTAAGTGTATAAATAAAACCATGCTTAGAGAGTGACGCTTTTGAGCAGTATTATTAGTGTTTTGACCAGGGGCATATCCAAAGGAAGGAAGCTGTAATTGCAGAATTTGGGACATTGATCTAGTTGTTTTGCAGGGTCAGAAGGAAGGCATATTGCATTTCTGAGCCTTTCTGGCTCCTCTGAAATCACACTAAGTGTTCAGTGCCCACTTGCTTTGCCTGATGATCGAGACTGCTGCATTTGAAGAGGCAGCCTGCAATTACTCCTGGCTTCAACAACGCGACCAGCTATGAGAGCGGGATGCAGAATCCTCTTACATGTGATCCCCTGCTGAAAAAACAAACAACCCACTACACACTCATATTTATTTAAGTCTCCGAACAGAGTCGCGTTCTCTGCTGTTATAACGAGGAGTGAGTTTTCCGAGAGTGTGATTTATGAGCCTTTCACAAATGGGTTTTAAATGGGGGCACCAACACTTCCACTCTGGCTGTGGCTGGGGTGGGGGCCCTCCAGCCCCGAAGGAGGCCAAGGGGAGGCTGGGTGGGTGGATCGGGGTCACCACGAGCCAGCGGCACGCAGCCAGCCATCGGTGAGCCGCTTCACTCAGCAACCCTGGATTATTCGTTGTGTTTCTCTCAAGGAAGAAATAACACCTGTTGACATGAAGATGGAAGGTTGGACCTCTCCTGTGCCGCAGACACATGGCACCAACGATGGGAACATAGCACTTTTTCCTGTCCGGGCTTCTCTCTCCGCACAACTGTCTGCTGGTGAGGCTAGCATTTCCCAGGATTGTGTCTTTTTCCTTTTTCTCTCTCTGCTGTGCATTCCAGCCAGGAGAGTGAGGATGATGTGGTTAGTTGAGAAATGGTCACCTGTCAGTAGGTCTGCATCCTAATCTCTAGAAACCGTGAATATGACCTTGTTTGGAAAAAGGACTTTGCAGGTGTGATGAAGCATCCTGAGATGAGGAGATGGCCCCGGATAATCGAGGTGGGCCCTCGAGGCTACCGCAGGGGCTCCTGGTGAAGCAAAGGGAGATTAGACGAGGGGAGGAGGAGGGCCTGGCAGATGAGAGCAATGCGGCCACAAGCTAAGGATGGCCAAGGACGGCCGGGACCAGCAGAGGCTGGCGGAGGAATCTGGAAAGGGAATGCAAGCCCTGCCAACAGACACCTTGACCTCCCGCATGGAGCCTCCAGAACTGTGAGAGAACACCTTTCAGTTGTTTTAAGCCACAACATTTGTGGTCATTTGTTACAGCCTCCCTAGGAGCCGGATACTGATGCCTCTGACGCCATTCCAGGACTTTGATGAGGTCAGAGCTCATATTGTAGTAGATCTAGCTCCTCACTGCTCTGGGAGGGTGCCCTTGTGCAGGGGTGTGTCCTTCCGGGTGCTCTGGATGACAGAACATGCAGCAAAGCTGTGTGCTAAGAGTGTTTTGGGGGGTGGGGGAGTGTGTCCCCAGGGAAGCCAGAGTGAAGGAGAAAGGGAGACAGTGCATTACCCAGTTGGCCACCACCTGTCAGGAGAGCATAGCTGCATGGCCACAGGAGACCACACTGAGCCACTGGGAAGGGCGAGCGGGTGGGAGAGGAGAGACCAAGGCAGGGCAAGTAATTTAACTGCTGGCTCCTTCCTCTGTCTCTCCCAGGCAAAGATTACTGCATCCTTATACACTGTAGTTCCCTGAAGTTTCTAGAACCTTTCGTGGGTTGGGCGAGACCAGCCCCGGGTGCCAGAGCTGCTGTGGCTCTGCTGTGAGGGTGACACGGTGGAGGCTGTGCTCAGGCCTCACCCCTGCGGGAAGCTGAGAGGCCGTGATGATGACAGCACGAGCCTCCCTGAGGCCATTCCAGTTGGGACTGAGGCCAGGAGGCTGGCAGGGCTGGGCAGACTGGGGGCCTTGTAAACTGAGTCAGGCACCCACCCGGGTGGGTGGCCAAGGTCAACTTCCTCTTGCTTTATGGACTTCCACAAATGGGGGGCACCTGAAGGCTCCTGGGGCCCCAGGGCTACAACTCAGGCACATGATTCTGCTTAGAGGTCTGTCCCCAGTTTCCAGCTCATTTCATCCTCTCTTTAGCTCCTCTGCTCCTCACCCAGCTGCCTGGCCTTTCCTGTTTCCCTTTGTGCCTCTGCTTGCATATACATAGATCCTCTTCTATCTTATTTAACTGAATATCCAACCTTGCTGTCCTTTGGGTTCGAGATAGTGGTCCTATTTCTGCATTTGGTTAGACCTAGTAAGAGAAATTCCCTTTAGCAAGTGGATAGGGAATTGGGAAGGAGAAAAAGTTCTTTAACTGACAAAAGACGCATCAGGGATACTGTTTTCTTCTGATTTTTCAAGCAGAAGGGAAGACTTAGATGGAAGAGAACCCAAGTGGTTTTGAGATTGAGTTTTGTTGGATGAAGGATGGATCGAGGTCATGCATACGTAACCCATGTGTATGTAGTCAGACTGTGAGACCCCTTCTGGGGTCTCCTGCTTGATCCACAAAGCCAGACATGAGGGAAGGGGCTCTTTGTCAAGATAAAACACTGAAGCCCCCATGATGCAAGGGAAGGCAGGAGAGAAGGGGACCACGCTCTCAGCCCTGAATGGCACCCTAGATGTTCCCTCACCAACCCAATGGATCTGGCTGAAAAGCAGGTATTTCTGGGTGCCTGACGATGCCAGCCACTGGGTCCTTGAGGTGAGGGGGTCCCAAGGGCATAGGCTGTGGGATGGACTGGAAGCCAGACCAGAACTGGGGCGGCGCAGCAGTCACCTTTTGCTGTGGTATGGGCGGGTAACAAACAGTCCCCAGACTGCAGATGCTTACAACAGTAACTGTTTACTTCTTGTGCACACTAAGTTCACTCTGCCTCATGTTGTCCTTACCCTGGGACCCCCGCTGAAGATCCAGGCCCCCGCTTCCCTCCAGGACTAACTGGCTCTGTGGCGAAGACAGAGCAAATGGCTTTACAAAGTAATAGCTCCTAAAGATTCAGCCCGGAAGCACCACACATCACTTCCACTCCTATTTCACTGGCCAAGTCCAATGTGGGGTGAGGAGGTATAATCCTCCCACAGCGAGGGTAGAAATCCTTCGAATAATAGCACAAGGGAGCCCTGAAGGCACACTGCTCATGCACGGAATCTCAGTGTCACCTGCCTCTCCGCTGGGATTCAGACCAGCCCGGAAAAGACTCTCCTTCATGTTAACACATGGAGATCGACGCAAGAAGCGGGAGAAGCGTAGACAGCTCACTGGTTTTCAAAGGCGCCAAACGTTGAATCGCAAATTTAGCAACGCCTTTCCATCCAAGATGGCACCGTGCTTGGTGATGCCATTTGCTGGGGTGAGCTGATCTCCTTGGTCAGAGAGCGTGCTTGCTGTGTCCTGCCCTCAGCTGGGTCCGGCACCCTGAGTCTCTCCGGTTTGACTGGTGGGACAAAACTTCTGGTACTCTGGGGGCGCCTGAGTGGCTTAGTCGGGTAAGCGTCCGACTTTCGCTTAGGTCATGATCTCGCGGTTCGTGGGTTCGAGCCCCGCGTGGGGCTCTGTGCTGACTGCCAGCTTGGAGCCTGGAGCCTCTTTCAGTCTGTGACTCCCTCTCTCTGACCCTCCCCTGTTCACGCTGTCTCTCTCTCTCTCCTAGAAATAAATAAAACATAAAAAAAAAAATTTAAAAAAAACAAACTTCTGGTACTCTGAAGGGTGGGCAGGGAGCAGACATTCAGAAACAGGGTGAGTGGCTCACCATTCAGGATGCAGAACAACAAACGGGACTGGAGAAGGGAGCTGAGAGTGTCACCACTCCTGGGCAGCTTCCTAGCAGTCTTGTTTCCAGTGTGACACTGTACTCTGGGCTTTAGAGACACCCATTGCTCCCAGTTCCTAAGACTCTCTGCTGCTCTGTGGCAGGGACAATACTGTTTCTTATGGTTCTGCCCCCGCTACCTCCCTCCAGCGGGTAGGGTTCCACCTTCTCCATCTTTCTGTCCATTATGTTTTCACCTGTCAAAATAATATTGGTTTCTCCTCTCTTCTTTTCTTCTCCTAACCTTTAGTTGGGTTTTCTGTCACTTTAGTGGGGGTTGAGGAGACCACAGAGGTTCACGTGTGTATGTCGCAGCTGCCAGGGTGATCCAGAACCCCACCTACAATATCGCCCTGTCTAGGGTAGCCTTAAGTGCTTCCCGTGTGGAGGCCTTCCTCCTCAGGGGGCTCAGGGGCCAGGAGTGGGTCAGGGAGGGAGCAATGGGGGTCCTGTAGGGTTTCTGTTCTCCCCGGAGACCAGTCTAAATGCTAAAGTGCGTACTTACCTAAGTCACAACCCCCGTGTTTTACTGGGGAGCCTGAAGCCCAGAGAACCAAAGCAACACCCTGAACTCCACAGTCAATGACAAGGGGCAGAATGACTTGGTCATGGATGTGGCCAGGGAATAATGAAAGGCCTGGGCGGGGCCAGGGCAGACCGAGGTCTGGGCGTGGCCAGGGAGAAAACCGGCTGGGCGTGGCCAGGTCAGAATGAGGTCTGGGCGTGGCCAGGGAAAGAACTAGATCTGGGGGTGGCCAGGGAGGAAGGAAACCTGGACATGACCAGGTTAGAACGACGTCGGGACGTGGTCGGGGAAAGTAAGTCAAACTTTGTGGAACTGTATTGCCTTTCAACTTCGACTTATTTCCATTCATTCAGTCGTCTCCGCAAGGTTTTGTTAATTAAATGGAATTTAACAAATGTGAAATGCAGTGTAATTGTACTTCCTTTCCTCCAAGAATGTGCCCAAACTGTAGCCTTACCCTTTTTTGAATTCTAATAATACTAATGTTTCCAGCCGTCCCCGTGTGTGTGTGTGCGGGTGTGTGTATGTGTGTGTGTTTAAGGAAACTAGAAATATCGGGTCTAGAAAAAGTGTATCTAGACTTTGAAACAAGTCCGAACTCCCGTCCTCCAGAAGACTGGGCGATGGTTCGCTTCTGGGGCCTCCCCATCATGGCTCTTCCTCCAGAGGCTTCCAGCCCGCACCACGGCAGCCCCTGCCTGGCTCCCTTCTTTCTCACCCCCACCCCCCAAGTGCTCCAACTTTATCTCTGGCATCCCTGCCTTTGCCCGCGCAGGTCTCTCCCGCTTCCCCTCCCCTGGCGACTCTGGCCCCTCCTGGAGCTTCGGAGCCACTTCCTCTGATCTGCAGATCTGGAGGTAGGTCCCTCAAGGGCTCCTCCGCCCGTACCACCTCTCCTCTGCCTCCTGGCACCAACTCTACTGACTCACCTGTAGCCCTGAGCGCTGGGAAAGCAGGGACCAGTTGGCACCAAGCACTGCTCTATCCCTAGACCATCGTAAGCCCTGCACACACTCGCTGGGAAGGGCCAAAAGAATGAAAAGGTGGAATTCATCATACTAATTCTGCATTTCCTCAGTGTGAGTCTCGCCTTTCAGACCTTATTCAATTTCTCATCTGTTTTCTTTTTAATTATTATTAAAAGCGTTATCATAAAAATTTACTTGGGCCAATTGTCATTTCCTCTCAGTTGACTGTTTTGGTATTTTAGCACAAAAATAACTCTTTGAGAGATGTGCAAAGCCATTAGGTAAAAATTAATTGGCATAATTAAAAGCAAATCGTTTTCCTGGAAAGCCCAGATTTTAAGAGCTGGTGCAGGGCAGTCTGCTGGGAAGCAGCCGGTCCTGGGGTTTACTCCGCTCTGCTCTCTGCTTTGTTCCATGGCTGCTGGTGGTTCTCACTGGTAGCCGCTATTAGTGGCGGTGACACATTAATTGAACCTCACTACTTCCAGGTGTGTGGCACACTCCGAGGTCACTAGTGCAGGGGTGTTTCATGTGTATTCAATTACTGCCACGATATGAAGGAATGCAACATGTCAGACGTTAAAGTGTCAATTACCACCCCTCACGGGGCTGCCCGCAAACTAAACCAATCAGCCCCTTTCCCTGTGGAGCACGTTCTGTTTGGGCTGCAAACTCCGTAAACCATGTGCCTGCTGGGGAGAAGTAGGGAGGAATAGAGACCTGGCTAATGGGCTGGTAAATGCGTCTTGAAAAATCAGGCAATGCGTTCGCATTTGCTTAAGATTGCACTATGGAGTGTTGTAGTAGCAAGTAGGATTATAGTCACGAAGCCGCCTAGAGCTGAAGAAATCCACTCAAGGGTACAACCATCTGCTGGCATACCCATAAAATATCCGTCCTTATATATGTAAGAGTTATTATATGGGACTAGCTTCTGACATTTACATTTTAAATGTTTACATTTAGCATTCACATAAATAAAAAGGAAGAGATGTATACTAACCTATGAGTTTTGGTCCCAAGTGTATTAATATAGATCTGTGATAATTTGACAATTGAACATGAAATTAATTTATATAGGAAGAATTTTTTAAAACAAGATTTTCTGTATGCCTTTCCCCCTTTGGATTCATTCAAATGTGCAGGAGGCCATGACACCCCATGGCTGTCTCATGAGACTCTCTTCGGAAGGAATTTTCCTTTCCTTTCCTTTCCTTTCCTTTCCTTTCCTTTCCTTTCCTTTCACTTTCCCTTCTTTTCTTTCTTCTTCTTCTTTTAAACCTTCCTTTCCATAAAAGGCATTTTTCTTAGAAGCCAGGAATAGTTATTATAATTAGTATTTATTATACCGTCTTCCTATTCCAAACTTGCAGTGATCAATCATGTTTACCCTTCTTTAGAACTGCCCCGTATGGAATAAGTATTATCCTCCTTTCTCATGGCAGCAAAAAGAGGGCTAACAGTCTCGTTCAAGGTCACCTGACAAATTATTCTGCATTAGAAACCACAGTTGCTTAAGCTCCACTATTGCTTAGACAAACACTCCATGTTTTCGCTCTTCATTACTGTTCCTTCATTTTAGGGTGTTGGTAGCCCCCTTTCCATGTTGACCTGTGAATCCATTCATCAGTCAGCAGATACTTAAATGCGTCCTTTAAAATGTGTTAATTGTGGGAAAAAGATTCCCTGGTTGAAAGAATATGGATCGAATTCCAAACCTCAAAACCACACCAAATTCCCATTACTAGAAAAAGTGGTCATTGTTGGTACAACTTAATTTAATGGCCATTTCTCGGCCTTCTCCATCGTTCTGCATCTTTTCTTCTAACCCTTCACTTTTCAAGGCCTCTCGCTGACTCACGTTGCTTTCTTCTCTAAATTTGGACACTGGCTGCCAAATACATTGAACTGTGTGACACTACGGATACTCAACCATATTTGACTTACACTGGCGATTTCCAGATGAATCAACCTAATACAAGGCTGCTACAGAGCTTACTGGCCTTTGCAGTTGTTATAATCAAACTGCTCAATACCCGGAAAAGAATTTTGAAAAGAGCAGAATGCTACATATCTAACGTGCGTGTTACTGTTTTTACTATTGAAGGAAAGACCTATTTGCTTCTGGAATGAATTGATAATTGACGTAGGAAAGCCCTCTCTTAGGATCTTTTAATGGGAGCCACCTTCTTCTCTCTTTTTTTGTGGGGTGGTGGTGAGTGGGACCCAGTCAAGGAACACAGCTGGGCTTGGGCCCTCACGAACTCTGCCGTGGATAAAAATCAGATGAGGTCTCTGTTGTGGGTGAGCCTACCACAGGGACAGAGTGAGTGAGAGCAGGTGCGCCCAGTGCCAGGCCTTTCTGCCTATCTCACTCACGCATCTAACATTAGCCGACCATATTTCCATCATTATGTGAGAGCGAAACTCTTTACTATGTGACCATATCTGCTTTTTAAAAAAAGTTTATTTATTTATTTTGAGAGAGACAGAGACAGTGTGACTAGGGGAGGGACAGAGAGAGAGGGAAAGAGAGAATCCCAAGCAGGCTCCACGCTGTCAGCACAGAGTCTGACATGGGGCTCGAACCCACAAACTGTGAGATCATGACCTGAGCTGAAACCAAGAGTTGGGCACTTAACCAACTGAGCCACCCAGTGCCCCATCCACAAGAAAACCACTGGGTTTCTTGATAGAATTTGAGCAGCTAAAGACTCATTCCCAGTCACAGAGGGGCTGGCGATAAGACTTTCTGAACTTTTCCTGCTGGGGCTGCGCCAGAACCCAGTGGGGTGAGCTGACTTGTGGGGCCTAGAGCCTGGTGTCCTTGCTTTTCTGATGACTTGGGCTCCAAGGTGGGGCAGGGATTAGTTGGCCTGACCACTGATCTTAGATTGGGCCATTGTAATAAAACTGGGGAGCTTAAACAATAGACATTTATTTCTCACAGTTCTGGAGCCAGAAGTCTAAGTTCAAGGTGCTGGCTAGTTCAGTTCCTAATGAGAGCCTGCTTATGGGTTTGCAAGTGGCTGCCATCTTGCTGTGTCTTCACATCCTGGAGAGAGGAGTATGGGGAGAAGGAAGGAGGGAGGGCAAGCTTTTTTGTGAGTCTTCTGGTAAGAACACTAATCCTGTTCATGAGAGCTCTACCTTCTTGACCTAATTACCTCCTAATGGCCTCACCTTCAAATACCACCGCATTGAGGATTAGATCTTTAACATATGGATTTTGGGAGTACACAAACATTCAGTCCATTGCACCATGTTCACCAGACAATTTCATGAAATCCACTGAGGGGACTTATTAACAGTCTTGGAGCCTCTGACTCTTCTACATCAATTCAGGAGACTTTCCCTTTTTCTTCAACTTGTCTATCTTTTAAAAAACCTATCTTGGTTCCCTAGAAAACAGAACCTGAGGCAAGGATTAAGTGCTAATGCCTTATTGGGTAGACTCAATCTCAGCACAGCGAGAGTAAGGGAAAGGGGAATTGAGAAGCAAGGCAACGAGCCGTGAAGTCAGAACAGTTGCTTGGCAGATGTACGCATCAGCTCCACGGACACCACCATGTCGAACAGCAGTCTGCTGGAGAAAGGGACAAGGCACTTATCTCCCTGGCTTCCTCCAGTTTCCTGCTTCCCTCTGTCCACATCCACCCTTTAGGGAGTGAACTCCCATGTACAATCAGTTTCTCTCCCAGCTCCTTCCCCGCCAGGCAGAAGTTAGACCATACACCCTGTAGGGTGGATTTCATCCTACTTTGGTGAGTTCACAAGGGTTAGGAGGAGCCGGGGATGTGAGACATGGAGCTATTTGGCATCACGCAGTAGAAATTCTTCGGCCCAATGGAGATTGTCTGCCTCTGAGGCCAAGCAAACAGTCAGGGTCCAGGAGGAAGGGGATGCTGAGAGAATGTGAGGAACACATTAGATGAACCCATTTCCATGCTGATTAGGGCCTATGAGGACAAATCACACCATAGGCATTAATTACACATGTAATCAGGGAGATTCTAGCCTGGTATAAGATATATGCCCAATAGCACAAATGAAGTGCCTTGGGATCCAAGTGAGGAGAAACATTTGTTTAAAAAAATGTTGCCTGAACCCATGAACTGTGGGGCTCTGTGCTGCCAGCTCAGAGCCTGGAGCCTGCTTCTGATTCTGTGTCTCCCTTTCTCTCTCGTCCCCCCCACCCCCCATACTTTGTCTCTCTCTGACTCAAAAAGAAACACTAAAAATTTTTTTAAATAAGAAATAATTAATGGGGCGCCTGGGTGGCTTAGTCGGTTAAGCGTCCGACTTTCGCTCAGGTCATGATCTCGCGGTTCGTGGGATCGAGCCCCGCGTTGGGCTCTGTGCTGACTGCCAGCTCGGAGCCTAGAGCCTGTTTCAGTCTGTGACTCCCTCTCACTCTGACCCTCCCCTGCTCACACTGTCTCTTTCTCTCCTAGAAATAAATAAAAATATTAAAAAAAAAAAATTAAAAATGTCAACATTCACAAGTTTACAAACACTTATTTAGCTTGATGAGTTTGAAGGTGTAGCTACCGGAACTATCAAGATGTCATTTCTAGCTTTCACTTCCTTGGTTGCTGCTTCAACAGAGATTTGCTGAGTCACTGTGGCCATGCAAGGTGCTTTCTCCAGTCATCCTAGCTGATGCCCGTTGTGGCTCAGGTTCATGACCCCTATTTCATATGGGTTAGGTAACTTGCCCAAGATCAGGCAGCTTCAGGCAGCCAAGGATGCCCGTCCAGGTTGCTGATTCCAAGTTCACTGCTGTTTTGTTGGCTGTATGATATGAGGAAGCGAACATGGGTACAATGAATGCCCCCTTGTTAATTGATTTTCTAGGGTGTACTGAGTGAGGGATCTGTGACTCAGGCATTGATGAGCTCTGTGGCACACGGATGGTTTAAAAGCTAAACTGACTCTGGCCCGCACCTGACTTGTGTTTGTTTTTTTTAAGTAGATCCATGTTCGTCTTTATTTTGTTTGAATCAGGGTTAAACAGAACTGATCTGTTGGGATTTGGCAGCCTAATTTCTATTCGATGGAGGGAACAGGAGGGTGAGGGTGAATGTCGGGTGGAGGGTTGTATGGGAGAGAAACCTTGCCGGCCCCGTAGAGCTGCTCAGGGACAAGCCTGGAGGTGACGAGGCAACATGAGCTTGGAGCAGTCGTCTGTGAGGTCTGTTCTGTGACCTGGGGAGCTCCATGGGGATGGGAGCAGAGGCTGGCTAACAGGATTCCTAAGACACCGAGAGCCATTAAAGGGAAAAGAGAGGCATCCACGACGCCGAGGCAGAACTGAGTCCCGAACTGGAGCTGGGTGGCGACAGACAGGCATTCAGGGAATTTAGATGTGGTTTAAAGACCTCTTTTCAAAATATTCTCCTGGCCTTGACGCCTCCTGGTTGCAAGAGTTAGAAGACAAGTCTAAATATGGGTCAAAGTGCACAAAACAGGATGCTCTGGGCGGGGAACAGGTTTGCAAAGGAGACTTGAGTGCACTGTGGTTCATAAAACCAGCCTGATGCAGGAAGCCAAAGGGTTTGCATCGTGGCCTTAGTCAGATTTTTAAAGCCCAGATATTTCTGTTGGCCCGTCCTTATCAGACCCAAAACTTGTTCTGCCCTAGCCACGGTGGCAAACATTCTCGTATCAACCTCAGTGTGAGAGTCCAGGGATACCAGTCAAGGCCAGCAGAGTGCATTTGGAATGCCATTTCTGAATCAGTAAAGTCTCCTAGCAGCTTGGGCAGGAGACAGGAAATCGGGAGACAAGCGGATTACAGCACTCTGTCCCCTAGTCCAGAATTCTGAATTTCATCTGTGACTTACTTCTTCTCTTTCTTGCTTCCCCAGAAGGTGCTGTGGGCACGTCTCTATCACCCCAGGCTGGCTTGAGATCAAGTCTGGAGTCAGGAAACTCCTCCTTTCTGAGTCATGGAGGCCTTTCCTTGGAGCCCCCGCCCCCTTTACAAATAAAACCAGGGCATGGAGATCATTACGCCGCACATTATTAGGCAAAATTGGATTAATTAACCTCGTCTGGCCTCTCAGCTTGGGAGACAGAAAAAAAAACGAGGCCTCGTTCAAATGCAGCATTTTGAAAATGTCAGCCATGACTTGGTGATAAATATTTATAAATATATATGCTACATATCAACAGGGTGGCCAGTGTATTTTTACATCTAAGTACACAAAGACACTCTGTTGTTAATACGCATTCAAAGCAGCAGCCTTGAAAGGGCCATTATGGCTTGTGCTATGAATGTTTATTAAGAATAATATGTGAAACGGAGCTCTGTCTGAATGGACCCATTGATGGGGTATCAGAGCGGCCAGGGCTGGGATGGCGGATCGTCAGGAATGATAATAATGTTCCTGATGGGGCTCCCCCCGGCCTGAGAGAGCGGTGTGATTTGTCAGTGGCCCCAGCCACTCCTGGCTGCGGGTGTTTGTTCTAGAAACATTGACTTACGGCTTGAGCTTGCCCTTAAACCACGGTGCTTAGGGCCTGAGTCATGGAGCCATGTAAAGGATTTTCCCCTCGAATTGAGCTCCAAGTAGTCGTTGGAGTTTTAGATGTGCATCCCAACTAAATCCTTTCCTCCTCCCCACCCTCTGAGTAGGAAACATTTCCTGGGGATTTTCCTACATCCGTCCCTCTCCAGGCTTTCCCTTGCTTTGCTTGGTAGAGACTCTCTCAGCTTAATTTCTTCTGGGCATCCCAGGAGCCCTTCCTTGTTTTAGGGGAGTTTCATTTATTTATTCAGCCAGTATTTACTGAGTGCCTACTATGTGCCCGACATGGACCTGATACTGGGGCCACAGTGATAGGTAATAAAGACATGGTTCCTACACCCCCTCCTGGGAAGAGGCATAAAAAACAAGTCAACAAGGAACAATGATGACTTCAGGCAGGGATATGTCACCAAGTCAAGTGGGTCCCATTGGGGAGGGTTTTGGCTGGGAGTGGAAGAGGGTATTTGAAGACAGGAAGTCCAAGAAGCATTTTTAGGAATGAGAGTGACTGGCCTTCTGTAGCCACATGAGCATCTGAGGCTGGAAGGGTTTCTAAGCAGAAGGAACAGCAAGGGCAGAAGGCCAATGAAGTATGTACTTGGCATCTTCAAGATTCAGAAAGATAGAAGGATAAGTGTAGCAGAAGCCAGAAGTCAAGGGACAGATAGCCCAGAAGCACCAGAAGATGTCCACCCTGGATGTTAGTCCTGGGAAACTGAAAAAGACCCCTGGCATGCTAGTTCCTCTCAATCTGGAGTTATCCATGCTAAGAACACTTGGGGAGGCCAGGAGATAATTGCTAGGCTGTTGATTCAAAGTCACCTTGATTCATTTGTTTACTTAGAAACATCCTGCGAAAAACAGCCATAGTTCATGGATTTTGGGTATCTCCTCCCCACTCTGGATTTGAGTTTAACTTTGTCTGCCATAACATTTTTCATCACAGAGCTTGATAGAACCTTCTTTTTTTGATCCCAGTTCACCTGGAGGCCTCCAAGGTGACTCATTTGCCTCCAGACACTCCTTGGCTCACCTATCACTCAGCATGGTTAAATGATAAAATTTCAAGAATCAACTTTATTTATTGTTCCGAGAATAGTTGACATCACAATCAATATATCTGGACAGAAGCTATTAACATTTTAATGAGTTACTCAGTAATATTCCAAAGATGTGTCAATGAGTCATGGCCCCTTTGATTAAGGATGTACTTTGGAAACTACTGTAAATATATATAAGAAAGGCCCAGAATGAGGAACTGTCACCCATCAATCCTGGGAAGAAGAGTGAGGATTCATGAATAAAGAAGCTCACAAGGTGACTGTCCCTGGGCTGTACAGTTTACTCTAAGAGAAATAACCTTTTAAAATGCCATTGGTCTCCACTAAATGACAAACAAAGGGGTCTACCTTTGTCAGCTATCAGGTGTGTGTGTTGGGGGCCTGGGGAGAGGTGCTGTTGCAGACAAGTAAGGGGAAAAGTGTCTGCACATCCTTCTTTTAGATTCGGATCTGGGACATGAATGAGAGGAGGCATGAAGCTTTGGAGGGGCAATCAAATCCTGAAAAAGGGAAAGTTATTGGAAAAGAGGACTAGGCTGCTCTGTGAATGAGGGGCAGGGATGATAGAGACCAAAAGAAGTTGGTGCCAACGTGTACCCATATGGTTCTAGTCTGGTGGGTTGAATGCTTTGGCATAAAGACCTTTTTGGGTATCCTCTCTTCCCTCCTTTATTCAACTCTCTACAACTTCCTGGACAGGTATTCTTGAGGTCTCCCTGAATCTCATCAGACTCTAGATTGCTGTGATATACAACTCAGCCCATAAAGCTCACCCCTTCCCCAGGGAAGACAGCTATTGGAATCCAGTTCTGACATTGGCCTATTCCTGGTAGTGTTGTCTCTGGAAGGTACAGATAATTCTGTGTTGGTGTCAAGGGGTGAGGTCATACCATAAGACTCAGCTTACCTTTTGGTGCAGACACAGAACCCATGGTTTGCTCTTGGGCTAGACTTGGGCTTGGAGGAAGGGTGGGGGGGGGGATACTGGGGAGAGGTAGCACACGACTGATATTTATTACCCTGGGAAGATTCTAGTGATGAGCTATTGACTCATGAACCAGAGCACTCGAGATGGTGAGCTTCAGCAGCTCCAGTCTATGGCAGAGAATAGAAACTGGTAAGTAGGGGTGAAATAGGGTTGAGGGCAAGCCAAGGAAACCATCCAAAAATGTTAACGTAGTTCTGCGCTAGAAGGAGGATGTAGGGGTGGGATATCCGGGGAAGGACTGAAGCATATTAACCACACGCTGTGTTCTCACAACATGGAGTCTGTGAATGCCAAAGAAATTTAAGTCAGAATAGATCCAGTGTTTTCCATTCACTCTGCCATTTTGCTTTTATTTTTCTTTACTGGAAATAGGCAGACTTTGAAGTCAGAATGACCTGAGTCGCAATCCAGCACATGTATTTACTCGTTGTGGATTTACTTCTCTGCATCACACAGGTTCAACATTTGTAAAGTGTGACCAATGATACTGTTGCTGGCCTACAGAATTATAATCAAAATCAAATGAGATAATGCATAGAAAGCACTTTCTTCATTGTGGTTCATGGTGAATAAACCATGTCTAGATGGCATGGTTTATTCAGTTGATTCAATAAATTGTCTAGATGGTAATCTGTACTGTTGCTAACAATAGTAATATTAGGCTGTTCTTATCTGCTAGCTGATGAGAAAAGAAAGACAAATGGGAAAGGAAAAGATGACTGGCACCTATAATATTCTCTATACTGTCTTTCACATAGTTAGAGAACAATAGGGCTGGCAGGCCACCTAAACATTGCTCTCATTTTCCCTGAGATGACAGGTTATTGGTGCATTTCTTCATTATCCTAAAATTTGACAAGATTTTACTCAGTGTCTATAATAGATTTCTGGTTTTGGAAACATACTGGGCCAAGCAGATATGAAATAGTCTGGGATGCAAATGCCCATAAAGTCTGGACAACTGAAGCAATTGAAAAGTCAGCTGAAAATAAAAGGTGTGGGGGGAAATCCTAGTACTAGAGGCACAGATGGAAATGGGAGTCAGAGGGAGAGGGAGTGATCTGTCACTAAAGTCAGAGCACTGGGGTGGAGTGTCACTTGAATTAGGTCTTAGCACTCAGTTTTAACACCCATTTAAGGACAGCACACCTGGAACTCAGACCACCTGCATAAAGTCGAGACTCTCCAAAGGCAACACTTTCTGTGAATGGGAGACTCAGAGACAAAAAAAAAAAATTTTTTTTTTCTATCCAAGACTCTTAGTGGGGAAAAAAGTTGCCATTTATAGTATTTACCTCATTTGTGTGATAAGTAATTCCTAATCTGAGAATTGACATAAAATTGGTCACACAACCAGGCAATAAAGAATCTCCTCAGAAGAAAGAATCCCAGATGAAGATAAGCTCATAATGACTCTAGGACAGGACATCGTGATCATGGGTTGACAGCAGAGTCAACAAGGAGGTGGACCCATTGTGTGTCAGCCATTGTGCCAGGGGCTGGGGAGATCTCAAGCCATGCAGGGTACAGAAGCCCCTGGAACCTGGAGAATGGGTCTAAAATAATGACCCATCGCAGCCCACTCTGTAGCTATTAATGGAAGAGGTAAAAATTCTCCTCAAAAGGTTTATTAGTGTAAGGGATACCCGTGGCTTTAGTTTACCCAATATTCTTTTCCCTGCCTCCTGGTCATGGCCATCTCCTTGTTTTGGTTCTCACAAGACTGCCAATCCCAGTCTTGTGGGGCACAGTTATGGACACATGACCCTGCTTTGTCAACCCTAGTATCCCATCCCCTGATGACAGTGAGAGCTGATGTTTATGGAGCAGACAGTAGGTGCTAGTCACTCTTCTGAGAATATGAGAGTAACTCAATTAATCCTCACAGCAGTCTTATGAGATAGGTTTATCCCCATCTTGCAGATGAAGCAAGTGAGGTACAGAGAGTAAATAAATTGTCCGAAGGCCACACAACTACAAATTATGGAATCTGGACTTAAACCCGATAGTTTGGCTTCAGAATCTCATGTCTTGACAATACACATAGAGAAGTAGGATCGTGAGAGAGATGGATGGATGGATGGATGGATGGATGGATGGATGGATGGATAGTTGGATGGATAGATGGATGGATGGATGGATGGATGGATGGATGGATGGATGGATGGATGTGTACTTAGATAGATAGGAGATCTGGTGATAACATGTGGGTCCCCAGAACCCCTGAAGCTAGCTCTACTCTAGGAATTCCCAATTTCTCACACAGTTGTTTCCTTTTCTGTGTAACTTGGCTTGAGTTGTTATAGCTGGCTTTAGTTGCTTTATTTTTTTGTGTGTCCAACCACTTTTTCATTTCCTTCTAGTAGAAGAACCAGTTTTGCCATTGGGAACCATCCCCAATAGCCTGTGGTTTCTGACAGAGCTGTCAATCAAGGTGCCCCACCCTCTGCTAGCCATGTGGGCACAGAACAAGATCCAGGCCTGGCCAATCAGGATGCCCCGTCTCCTGGCCAGTGATGGGTTCAGGGATGGGCATGTGACCAAAGATGGCTCTGTCAATGATCCTTGGGAATTTGGGGAATTTTATTCTGTAAAGCATGGGGGAGGCTCTCTCTTCTGGACTTGCTGTGCCAGGAGGGTGGGCCCTGGGGCAGCTGGAGGGCTGCATGGGCTGTTCTGTTTCCCACAGCCATTTCTCCACTGGGATGTCCCACAGTTGCCTCGTGCTCAGCTTAGTCTGGCCTTAGCCCAGCCACTCCTCTCCAAACCTACCATCTCTCACCATTTGGGAGTGGAGTCCAGGCTTAGAACACAGGGAGACGAATCTGTCCAACTTTAGGTACTGTTTCTAGAACTTGGGATCCCTTAACTCAGGATGGGGCTTGAGTTACTAAAGTTTGTTGTGTCTCTCAACCTTCCTGCCACACACACCCCCCTCCCCACTGCTTGGCCAGCATCATGGGCCTGAGGCCTGTGTGGGTCCAGAGAGCCCAGCATTTAGAAGGCCCCTTGTTTGGTTTGAAGCTTTCTGTCACCTTCTTGAAATTCTTGATAGTTGTTGAATAAAGCCTCTGCTTTTTCATTTAGCACTAGTCCCTACAGACCATGTAACCTCCTTCCCTCTTCAATTTTTCTTCTGTTTGTAAAGGGAAATGCAGCAAAATGGGGTTTTGCTTGGTTTCCTTCTCCTTTCTTTGACTTGCCTGAGCCCTTTTGCTTAGGTGCTATCCAGCCAAAAGGAGTAGAGAAGGGGAGGGAAAAGAAGCAAGAGCCCTGAATGAGTCCCAAACGGGTAAGTCTGCTTTGGAATAGTCAAGAGTGGACAGTCCGTGGTGGTTCTTCATTTGACACAGGGGTAGAGGTGAGTGATGAGCTTCTTTGGGGGTGAGTTAGGGCAGGAGCCACTGGCCAGCAGTGAGGTAAAGCGGGGTCCCTCCCAGACCCATGATTTAGCTCCTCACCAAATGCCGTCATCCCTGAGCCTGACTGGCAAATCATGTCACCACAGATGACAGGACTTGGTACTCGAGGCTCACCCTGGAAATGGCAGAAACCAAAAACCTGACTGAGAAAAATAACTCCCAGCCAATAGCTTGTTTCTACAAATTGCAATTAGGCAGCCACCGGCACTTCCAAATAAACACGGTACCCATTTCCATCCCTGGGCAGCTTTCTTTAATGCCTTGTGACATCTGACATCCCACATCACTCCTCAAGCACTGAAACAAGAAACTGCCTGTCACTCACCCCCTAACGCAGATGTGGAAGTCAGAGCATGGCTTCCCAAGGAGGCTGCTGTTAGGGCCTCATTTTTCTTTTTTCTTTTTTGATGTTTTTATTTATTTTTGACAGAGAGAGACAGAAACAGACAGAGCATGAGTGGGGTGGGGTGGGGGACATAGAGAGAAGGAGACACAGAATCTGTGAGTTATCAGCACAGAGCCCAATGTGGGGCACTTGTGAACTGCGAGATCATGACCTGAGCTGAAGTTGGATGCCCAACTGACTGAGCCACCCAGGCGCCCCTCGTCACATTTTCCTAAGGAGACATCAGGGACACAAGCTGGGCAGGAACACCCCAAAACATATGTTCTTCCCTAAACACCCCATTTCTGAGTTGTTGATATTTCTCCTGGAGAGGAGAGACCCAAATATTCTGGAATTATGCCTTATCCCCCCTCGCGCAAATTATTCTTATCAAGACTTCTCATGGTCGCCTGGGTGGCTCAGTCGGTTAAGCGTCTGACTTCCGCTCAGGTCATGATCTCACGGTTTGTGGGTTTGAGCCCCGCGTCGGGGTCTGTGCTGGCAGCTAGCTCAGAGCCTGTACCCTGTTTGAGATCCTGTACCTCTGTCTCTCTCTGAGCCTCCCCTGCTCATGCTGTCTCTCTCTCTCTCTCTCTCAGAAAAAAATAAAGCATTAAAAAAATTAAAAAAAATTTTTTTAAGACTTCTCAAGGTATAACTCTGCTGAAGATGAAGAATTAGCAGCTGGGGCCCCAACTCCAGATGCCACTTACCTTTAAAAAAATTACCAGAATCCAGGAATGTGTCTTGTGCGTTTGGAAAGGGATTTTCTTGAGACATAAGTACAACTTACAAAGGATACCCATGGAAAATTGAAAGTTTAAAATCATGGCCTCCTTGTGGGTTGCACGTCATGAGTCTGGGTGTTCACTGAGGTGAGATTTATGTAACACAAAATTAACCATTTGAGAGTGAAAATTTCCATGACATTCCACGGTATTCATGGTGTTATACGGCTTCTGTCTAGTTCCAAGACACCTCTCTCGCCCTGTAAGGAAACCCATTAGGTAGTTTGTCTTCATTTCTCCTTCCCCTCAGCCCCTGACAACCCCCAGTCTGCTTCCTGTCTCTGCAGATTTTCCTATTTTGGACATTTTGTATAAGCACACTACAACGTGTGCTCTTGTGTGACGGGCTTCTCTCACTCAGCACCATATCCTCAAGGTCCATCTGCACTGCAGCATGTTCCAGAATTTCATTTCTTCTCATGGCTGAATAATACTCCAGTGTATGCATCTGGAGTGTGTGTGGTTTCCCTTTTTTATTTTAATTTTTTTAAAAAATATTATTTATTTTTGAAAGAGAAAGAGAGAGACAGAACATGGAAAGGAGAGGGGCGGAGAAAGGAGACCACAGAATCTGAAGCAGGCTCCAGGCTCTGAGCTGGCTGTCAGCACAGAACCTGATACGGGGCTCAAACCCACGAACCGTGAGATCATGACCTAAGCCAAAGTCAGACGCTTAACTGACTGAGCCACCCAGGCGCCCTGTGGTTTCCTTTTTAAAAAAGTGACTTTGAGGGGCATCTGGGTGGCTCAGTCTGTTGAATGTCTGACTCTTGATTTGGGCTCAGGGCATGATCCCAGAGTCGAGGGCTCAAGCCCCGCGTCTGGCTCTGTGGTGACTGTGGGGCCGGCCTAAGATTCTCTCTTTGCTCCTCCCTCCCCACCACGCTTGCGTGCTTTCTCTCTAAAATTAAAAAAATACTAATAAAAAAGAAGTGACTTTGACTGTGGAGCGACTTGGAGCCTGTTACCTTGGTCTTCTGTCACCGGGAAGTCTTGTTGGCATGATGTCTTCCGCCTGGTTTTACACAAACAGCAGAAGGCGACTCCCAGATCGGGAAGTGATTAAGCGATCTTGTGACTTCCACTCTGGAGCCGCAGTGGGACAGAGTACCAGCGCCAAGAAGCGTCTGCAGCTGCACGTGGAGCGTCAGCAGCAGAGCCAACTTCTGTGGCTGGTGAGGCTTGTGAGGCAGGCATCGTGGGCTTGCGGGTCATTGTTATTAGGAATGGAGTTTTGACCCCATGGAGTTAAGCAGACACTAAGTGGAGAAATAAATTTGGGGCCGGGGTCCTGGCAGGTCATTGGAAAGGTAATTCAGCTCGTGTTCTTGGGGTGTGCTCCTAAAATAAACTATTTGGGGGAAAAATCTCTTGCTGGTGTGGAATTCTGGAAATAAACAAGAGTCTCTCATTGGGAAGGAGGGTCCCTCACCTCGGACTACTTGTAAGGCTGTTGTTATTTCATTTCCTTTTGACAATGAAGGACTTTACTCCACTTTTCAATGCCCTGCTCACAATTTCCTTACGCCCCTTCTCCTTCCCATGACGGTCACTCCCATTGTCCCCAGCCGAAGGCGTTTCCTGTGCTCTGTAAATGCTATCAGATAACACGAAGCATGGACCCGCTTGACATTGATCAAGTCTGAAAGCTGAGCCCCCTCTATCCTCTCAGATTGGATGAAATGGTCACTAAGGTCTGTTTAGTGTTTTTCTTTTTCCGACCAAGAAGCATAAATGTGCGTTGGAGATGAAGACATATGATTCTTGAGTGAAATGGAGTTTTATAAATGGGGGTGTTTGTTTATGGGTTTGAAACACTGAAAATCAATACTATACCGACTCTCAAGAGGAAAATGAGTTGTTTTTTTCTCCCTAATGAAGTGTTTGAGACGGTCGTTGGAGAAACTAATGATGAGGGCTTGTTTTTAATGGTTCCTACTGGGCATGTCAGGAGCTGACGCCCTCATGCGCTCTCCCGCTTTCTCTCGTTCTCTCTCTTTCACACCCACAATTTAAAATCTTTATTGAATCTTTGCTCTGTGACCAGGAGTCTGAGACTATTAAAAATAAATAAATAAATATGATTTGTGCCTGCCTTCTTCCCAGAGGGCAGGGCCCGTGTTTGCTTGGCATCTAGCCCAGGTCCCAGCACATAGTAGGTGCTTTGTAAATGCTGACAGATGGAATAAATTCACTTCTTCCTTGGCTATATCAGTGTTTCCTGGGTCTGGCAGCTCTGTAAGCCTTTCACGTCTGCAGGCATGTGAGGATGATGAGAGGTGGACATTCTCAACCTGGCCAGCGGCAGGACCTGGCAGCTAGGGAGGTAAAGTGATGTGCTGATGGAGTTCAGTCTAACCACACCCAGCAGCCCAGCTGGGGCGAAAGGAGCCACATGCTCCCTCTGGAACTCTTTAGGGGTCCTCCCTGTAAGGACAGCAGTGAGCAGAGCCAGGGTAGCCCTGTAACAAGGTCCATTCTTTGCAATGCCAAAGTCAAAATGAGGGAGGAAATGCAGCTACTCCCAGAGTGACAGATGGTGTTCTTGTTGGGGACAGCCTGCATGGCTCAGTAGGTTAAGCGTCCAACTCTTGGTTTCAGCTCAGGTCATGATGTCACGGTTGGTGAGTTTGAGCCTCGAGATGGGCTCAGTGCTGGTACAATGGAGACTGCTTGAGATTCTCTCTCTCTCTCTCTCTCTCTCTCTCTCTTAGAATGGATAAATTAGTATTTAAAAAAAAAAAAAGATGTTCCTGTTGGGAATATCATGGATGACTTCACAGCATCTGGAAAAGAGCTGATTCTTGAATTCATAGGAAGGAGGAAATCTCATCCACTCTTTTACCCATTTTGTCCCTGATCAGAGCCTTGGCCCAGCTTCTGGAAGCTTCTGAAGCTCTAAGGTCAAAGGCTGGATGGCCAGCAGTGAGCATGCTGAGGCAATGCCCTGCTTCCTGGGACGTGGCATCAAGGGGGCCGCCATGGTCTTTGCCGAGCCAAGGAGGGTTTCAGACAGGACGGAGTTAACACACAGCTGTGGTATCACAGCACAAGAGGAATTTTTCCAAGTGAATTGACTACATTTACTCAGTATTGGCTAGACTTAAAAAAAAAAAAACCAAAAAAACAAAAACACGTTTACATGGGGGACACCCAGATACAAGTATGAGGTCACGGTGAATTAGACCGAACAATAGTCGTTGGGTACAATGTTGCTTGTTGTCTCACTGAAATGGAACATGTGTGTGTCCGTGGGGTCTACCAAGCATCTGAATCTAGATGGAAGTTTTAGAACAATTCCTGGTGGGCTGTTTAAGAGGAGAATACTTTTTAGTTCATTGGTGGTCAACTCAGGATCATAAGAAGAAAATAGAGATAAACATTTAAAAATGTACAGGACACGAAAAGATTTATCAATGAGTAGCAATACTTTATCATCATAGCTCCGTGATGGTTGTTTGTTTAATTCGGAGGAAAGTTTTGAAGTAGAAATCACAGGGTTCTGTCCTAGGGTTCCCTGGAGAAACAGAATGAGCAGGATATACATATAGAGATGGGCTAGATCTGGTAGGATAATATGGTTATAAAGAGAGAGAGGGAGATAGAAGGAGAGAGATTTAAGGAGTTGGGAGCTGACTGAAATGTGTCATGATGAAATAGTGGTTCAGTGTCATTATTTTTTAATTTCTTATTTATTAAGCAAGGATTCACTTATTTATAGTTTCGTGTTCATCATGAGTGTCTCTCAGCTGGAGAAGCCCTGGATCAGGGTGCTGGTCACACAGCCACCATGTCCCCAAGCAGGCTTCTGCTTCCTCCCAGCTCCCTGGTAGCCCCGCTGTCTCTCAGGGACACAGCACTGTCCCTCTTTCCCTGTGGTCTGGGCCAGCGCTCGGGAAGTGAGCGGGAAGTGTGGTGCAGACAGCCCACCAACCACCAGAAGCAGACAGCACCTTCTCCCTGTACCTCCTGTCTTTCTGGCAGTGACGTGTGGCCATGACACTACACTTCTGCTAGCAGAGGGTCAGTAGGGACATCAGGGCTGCTTCTGGGTCTGGGGCCGGCATCTCTTGCTGTCCATACTCTCTCCTCTGCCCGCTGGCTGGAGCCCAGACTTGGTGGAAACTCAGCCGCAGGGATGTGGACCATGAGAGTCGCTGAGGATGGGGGAGCGACACAGGGTAGGAACCTGGGTTTCTGGGTGACCAAGTAGGGCGGCGCTGCTCTTTGTAAGAGAGAAATAGGCTGCTGTAGTCTAAGTCCACAGAAACTCAGCTGCGTCCCAACTAATAGAAAAGACACACACGATGCCATTGGAGCCACATGAGTCTGAGAAAGGACATGCATGCACGACCTATGAAGTGTGCAAGGTTGCAGACGAGAATTTCCCTTGTAAAAGGACAGAGAGTAGCTGGTGCAGGCCAGGCAGGTGACATGGGTGTCCCAGGGTGGCAGAAGGACCTCCACTGCACGAGGGCCCAGAGTGCGGGCCAAAGGTTGTGCAGGCTGAGCTCACGAGCCAGGCAGCTGCAGGGTTGGGCTGGCAGGTGGGTCCGTTACCCTGAACCCAGGCCTCAGGGGAAAACAGGAAGAGGCTGCTAAGATCAAGTCCTCAGGCCATCTGTAGGTGGTGTCTGGCCCAGGCTCAAGGAGTCTGGACAGCAAAGAACCTCCTCAGAGGAGATGCTATAGATATTCTTCCGGGAGAAAGCAGGGCAGGGAAAGTGTTTGCTGCACACCCATTGGATGTCAGGCACCATGTGCCTCTGATCTCATTTAATCTCCAGTAGCCCTTGAGGTGGGTGTTATTACACCCACTTTGTAATGAGTAAACTGAGTAAAGCTCCCTTGCCTGAGGTCACCGAGTGTGTGATGGTTAGTTTTATGTGTCGACTGGCCTTTGCGGTACCCAGATATTCAGTCAAACATTATTCTGGGTATTTCTGTAAGGGTGTTTTAGGATGAGATTAACATTTTTAAAAAATTTTTATTTCTTTAAAGTTTATTCATTTTGAAAGAGAGTGTAGAGCCCAACACGGGACTCAAACTCATGAACCATGAGATCATGACTGGAGCTCAAACCAAAAGCCAGACACTTAACTGACTGAGCCACCCAGGCACCGCTGAGAATAGCATTTTAATAAGGAGATTGAGTTAAGCAGATTGCTCTCCCTACTGTGGGTGGGCCTCACCCAATCAGTTGAAGGCCTGAGTAGAACGAAAAGGCTCTCTTCTCTTCGGAATAAGAGGAAACTCCTCTTGCATGACTGCCTTGGGCTGGGTTCTTTCCTGCCTTTGGACTTGAACTGAAAAACAGGTTCTTCTTGGGTCTTGAGCCTGACAACTTTTGGACTGGAACTATATCATCAGCTTTCTTGGATGTCCAGTTTGCCAAATGTAGGTCATGGGACTTCTCAACCTCTATAATTGCATGAGCCAATTTCTTATAATAAATCTCTTTCTCTACACACACACTCACACGCACACCTTATTTGTTTTCTTCTGTTTCTTTAGAGAACCCTGGCTAATATTCATAGGTAGTTAGGAAGCTGTGACTTGGAGGCTTGGGTCCTACCTGGAAACCCTTTACACTACACCACATGGCCTTAGCACATGCCAGAAGACTGGAGATGGTTTTTCAGTTGGAACAATGCAGGCCTGCTCCCTCTGGGTTGTTGACGGACCCTCACTGGTCCTCAACCAAGGCTCTGTCACTGTCCTCATCTCCTGGCAGGAGTGTCTTCTCCAGATGATCTGGGGTGCTGAGGGAGGGGGATGGATAGCCTCCAGGAAAGAGACCCAAGTTGTCAGACTCCTCGTGGACACTGCTGCCCATATATAAGGAGTGGAAAGGGCTTTGGTGATAGGAATCTGTGTTATGCCCAGGTTTCAGACCCTGCCCCCTTCCAGCCATAGGATCAGAGAGGGTCCCAGCAAGGTGCTGCACATCCTGGTGACAGCAGAAAAAATTAATATCTCATGTCCTATTCTGTCTTACACTTGAGAAGCCTTGACTCCAGAAAAGGGAGTTGGTCCATCCACTCAACAAAGACACGGAGTGCCTTCATGGAGCAGGCATTAGGTGTATTGTGGGGACACGGCAGTGATGGGACCCAGGAGAGGCATCAGAGAACTTGGCCATAGACAGCAGGCATTCTGTATTGACTCAGTCAAGTGGTAGAGGAGGCTGGGCCTCCAAGGGACACCTAGAGAATTTTTTTGTCCTTACGTATCATGTCCACTAATCTGATGTTTGGCCATTAGAGACTGATTTCTTTGGATATGAAAGACTTAAGATGTCGAGACTCCTAGGAAAGTCCTGATGTCGTCAGGGAACAGTAACACCATGAGGCATTGCTACTTGAGAGTCAGGGTAGAGGAAGCCTGTGCGGGAGTACACAGGATGTGCGCTAAAATGAAAGGGTGTCAGGAAAGACCAGGGCCCAAGGAGGGACAGGGTTTCTCAGAACAACACTGTTGGTGATGAGACTTGCACAGCACTGACCCTCCCTGTCCCTGCATTTCTGGAAGTAGCCCAATCTCACTTGGTGGCCCCTCCTTTTTCTTCCTTGTTGCCATATCTGTGCTTTTGTTTGGGTTTCTAGTCGTGGGGGAGAATATCTCATGTGCAGCTGGAGAGTAAACCTGATTGGCTGTGCCAGTTAAGGTCGGTCCATTTTCCTTGCAATAGATTGAGTTAGGGCTGAGACTGGGACTCAGATTTGGCCAAGGGGATAGTGGAGGGCAGTGTAGGGAGGGGCATTTCCCAGGGGTTATGGGAAAGCTTCCTCATTTTTGAAAAGAGATGGGAGAAGGCCACGCCTCCTCTCCCAATGGGCGTTGAGGTGGCTGGGTGAGAAGCAGAGCAGGAAAGGAGGAGCCCGGAGCCTGTCACTCTGGCCCCGCTGAGTCAGAGAAGCCTCGAGCCACTGAACCCAGCACCCTAGTTATGTGGAGAATGCATCTCCTCATCGTTCACACCATGTAGAACTTGGTGATCATTTACTCATTAATTGAATGATTGTTTTTTTTGAGCACCCATTGTATGCCCAGAATTGCATATATTTTAGTAGTGGAAAAAATATTAATAAACATGATAAATAAGAAACAGGAATAGCAGGTGAACATGAATAGTGTGGTCAGGGAAGGCTTTATAGAGAAGGTAACATTCAAGTTCCAAGTGGCATCATGGATTCCTTCTGTGAAAGCTAATGAAATAACACTATATAAAATGAATGATTTGAGGGGCACCTGGATGGCTCAGTCTGTTGAGTGTTTGACTCTTGATTTTGGCTCGGGTCATGATCCCAGGGTTGTGGGATTGAGCCCCACATTGGGCTCCACGCTGAGTGTGGAGCCTGCTTGAGATTCTCTCTTTCCCTCTGCTCTTCTCCCTCCTCATGCTCTTGCATTCTCTCTCTCAAAAACAAACAAACAAACAAACAAAATGAATTATTTGAGAGGCACCTGGGTGTCTCAGTCAATTAAGCATCCAACTCTAGATCTCAGCTCAGGTCTTGATCTCCAGGGTTGTGAGTTCAGACCTCACGTTGGGCTCTTTGCTGGGCACGGAGTCTACTTAAAAAAACAAATAAACGAATAATAAAATGAATGATTTGGGCTCTTTCCAGCAAAGATCCCTTCCAAACAAGTGGTTCTCAGCTGTGGGTGATTTGCCTCTGCCTCCCAGGGACATCTGGCAACATCTGCAGACATTTTTGATCATCGAGACTGTAGGAGATACTGCTGGCATCTAGAGGGCGGAGGCCAGGGACTCGGCTAAATGTCCTACGGGGCATGGGACAAAACGATGAGCACCCAAGTGTGAACAGTGCCGAGTCTGGGAGCCCTGGTCTAGACTGGCTTTTGCACCAGACACTGGGAATCCAAGGTGCGTCCATCTGTCCCTGCCCTGGCAGCTTGGGCTGAAGGGTGGACCACACAGAGCTCAGCGGGAGCAGGTGGGAACGCCTGGTGCACTGGGATCCTGCAGCCGGGCCCCTTGCACTGATGTGGGGTAAGAAAGAGGAGGATGATGATTTGTACTAACGGGCGCAACCTGTGGCCAAATCACAGGGGAGGGAAAAGGAAACACATCCAGAGAAGCTGTTTATGGAGCAGGAAGGGTTTAGTGACTTTACTGCTCAGATTACCATTCGGATATCAGTTTCATCATCACCGACCTCCAATTTCCTGTTTTGCTTATCTTAGAATTACTTTTTTTTATGTTTGCACAGCCCATATGGCTTTGGCTTCAAGTTGATTAGATATGGAACTGGTCTATAATGGATTAGAATGCAGGATTTGTTTGCTTTGTAATATTTTAAGAAAGAAATGAAAGAAGCTGCAGTGATGGGGGAGAGATATTATATATTTACAGTCTCATTCTTTTTTCATTACCGGAAAAGACAACTACTTAGGAATGTGGATTATGGCTCTTGGTCACTTTTTGATTTGTGTTTCACTTTAGGGTTTTCCTGAGTTACAAATCCCTGCAGATTTGTGGGACTTAAGAGGTACACTTGCACATTTAATTTTTCTTTTAGCCTTTTCCCGTTTTTTTTTCTCTCTTTCCTCCGAAGTTGGTTTTCTCTCCCCTTCATTTCTGTTTCCCTATAAGCCAATCCGTGCATTACGTTTTCCTGCGTCGCCTGTATGCTTGGAAATATTGTTCAAAGTAGTCCCGTAACATTGATGGCCTGCTGTCTAGGCTGTTACACACTGACCCTCTGTTCAGTGACACTCAGCATCTGGACATCCTATTTCAGCTCATTTTTGGTAAATATATTTTTTCTTGATCATTTCAAGGTACTTCACAAAGCCGTATCCTGCCTTTTGTTGGATGCTCGGAACAGCACTTTATGCCACACGTGGCTTTGCAGGTAGGCAAAGGAAGGCTGCACGTGCTGGTCCTGTGGCAAGCAGACCATTAAGGAAGGCCTACACTCTCCCCACTGGCTGAGAAGATGGCCTGCTTTGGGAACTAGGACTGAGAGCTTAGATTTCTGGGGCTTTCTGGGTCTCAGTATTAGAGGTATTTGGTATATTACAACACAATCAACCTTTAGGAATCTTTTTTAAGTTTATGTATTTTGAGACAGACGGAGGGAAGGGCAGAGAGAGGGAGAGAGAGAATCCCAAGCAGACTCTGCACTGTCAATGCAGAGCCCAACAGGGGGCTCGAACCCACAAACCATGGGATCATGACTTGAGGTGAAATCAAGAGTCAGATGTTCAACCGACTGGGCTACCCAGGCGCTTCATCTTTTAGGAATATTTTGATGTCATTGTTACAAGCAGTACGCGTAGCCTTGGGTTGAGAACTCGGGATCTAGGATTTTTTGTCTGATCATGCTGGATCCCCACTTCCAGTAATATAGACACACCAATGTTTGTGGGACTTGGTAGGCAGTTACGGGTTGTGTCCCCCAAAAGGTGACGTTCAAGTCCTAACCCTTGGTACCCGTGAATGTGACAATATTTGGAAATAGCATCTTTTCAGGTGTAATTAAAATCAAGCTATAAGAAGAGGAGACTGACACAGAGACCACCATGCGAGGTACAGACACCTGGAGGGAAGATGGTTGTGTCATGACAGGGGTAGACAGGAGTCTTCCAGCTGAAGCCGAGGAACCCCGAGGGGAGCCAGCCCTTGCCAGAAATTAGGAGACAGGACAGAGCAGATTCTGAGTCCCCAAGAAGGAGTCAATCCCACCAACACCTCGGTTGTGGACTTCTGGCCTCCAGAAATGTGAGAGAATCCATTTCTGTGGTTCTAATTCCCTCAGTTTGTTGTACTGTGTTATGGCCGCTCTAGGAAATGAGTAGAGGAGCTCGTTAAGAGCAACACAAGGATTCTTCAACTTCCAATTTCTAGGAAAAGCTGAAAGCCAAATGTATTTAAAATAATTAAATTGAACCTATTTTTAAAAACTGGGAGGGGTGTCTGGGGGGGCTCAGTCAGTTGAGTGTCTGACTTTGGCTCAGGTCATGATCTCACAGTTAGTGAGTTCGAGACTCACATCGGGCTCGCTGCTGTCAGCCTCTCAGCACAGAGCCTGCTTCAGGTCCTCTGTCCCCCTCTCTCTGCCCCTCCCTATTGTGCTCTGCCAAAAATAAATAAATATTTTTAAAAAGAGAGACATTGGGGGTAGAATACAGGTAGTTGGTAGTTGTATTTAAAAATGTTTTTTAATGTTCATTTTTGAGAGAGAGAGAGAGAAAGAAAGAATGAGCAGGGAAGGAGCAGAGAGAGAGAGGGAAACACAGAATCTGAAGCAGGCTGATGGCACAGAGCCAGAAGGGGGGCTTAAACCCACAAGCTGTGTGAGATCATGACCTGAACCAAAGTCGGGTACTTAACCAACTAAGCCACCCAGGTGTCCCCAGGTATTTGTCTTTTTAATCAAAACAAAGAACTAAGGAAAGCAAGATACCGCTCTTACTCTCATCTCAATCCCTGGTGTTTACTAGTTTAGTTGGATAACTGGTCAACCTGGACGGGGCATGGAGATCAACTTTGAATACCTCAGGGGCACAGAGTTCAAAAAACACTTGTTTTACCAGTGCCATGGAAACCAATTGGTTTTTTTTACTCTTTCATTAGAAAACCCCTCTTGGGGAGCCTCCTTTCTCTCGTTTCTCACAGTTCAGCTTTCGTGCAGAAGCTGATGGTAAATTAGTTGATAGTAAATAACCTGTACTCAGTTCCCACTATAGCCCCCTCGGAGAGGAAAACACATCCAACTATCTTTCGTGTTAATCACTGGACTATGATGGCTGCCAGACATAGCTGTTTCTAGAAACAGTTCTACCTCCAGCCCTCGGTTTGTTGAAATCCTCTTATATATAAAAGGCAGAACGAAACAAAAATAGCTCTTCTGCCATAAGCGTAAGTCCAGGGCTGTGGAGAGTTGTTAAATTCCGTGCCTATGACTTAAATCTCAACACCCAGGGTCTACTTTGATGGTGGTGGGTGACCCCATAGCAATCTGACAGCGCCATAATGGTTCACCAGGAGCCACTGTATCAAAAAGACTGTGTAGCCTGGTCAGTTAGGTTGTAACACATCTGGGTGGATTACGCACGTGGATGCCAGAAGACTGTACAGGTTACTTTGAGCTGCTCAGGTGCATTAATTTCAGGACTTCTAATACCCTGTCGACAAAATGCTGGTACTTTGGACAGACAGGGATTGTCTACTAGGCACCTAAAATGTGTACTAACCCTGGCATCCTTAGAGACTTGCTGTAGCACTGCAGAAGCCCTTACTAGACATTTTAGATGGGTTCGCACTGCAGGTGTGTGCTTCTTGGAGTTGTTGGATGGGAAAGAATCTGGCAGAGGGGAGGATTGAGTGGTCTATGTTTGGGGGAGGGGGGAGTCAGAAGTGATAGATAGGATATGATAAAGAACAAATGCTTCATGATTCCAGTTAGCTCACCCAGGCAGCGAGTCAGACCCACACAGTAACAGGAAAGAGCATCCTGTATGAATCAATCTATAGTTTGGTGAATAAATAGGAACGGCAACCAAGGAGCACCACACATTAAGAGGAAGAATGGCCCTGAATGGAGGACCGAGATGGTTCACAGAATAATCGAAGCCAAAGGACACACAAATGGGGCACCAGATAAGGAGTTGAAACAGGGGTGCCTGGGTGGCCCAGTCAGTTAAGCCTCTGGCTTGGGCTTAGGTCATGATCTCGTGGTTTGTGGGTTCAAGCCCCGCGTTGGGCTCTGTGCTGACAGCTCAGAACCTGGAGCCTGTTTCAGATTCTGTGTCTCCCTCTCTCTCTGACCCTCCCCTGCTCATGCTCTGTCTCTCTCTCTGTCTCAAACATAAATAAACAAAAAAAAATTTTTTTTAAAGAACTCAAAACAAAATTCTTACCCAAACCTCTAATAAGAAACTTGGAAAAGGTTTTAGCAGACCTTATAGCGATAAAATCAGAATGGTTGCTCTGAAAAAGGAGCAGGGGATAGGGAAGAGTTTCTTAAATATTAAAAATATTATTATCGAAATGAAGCCTTTAATGAAAGGCTTGGAAGAAAGAGTAAAGGCAGTCTTCCAGAATACAGATGTGGAAAGTAAGGAAGAAAATGTAAGTGACAGGGAGATCAACTCAGTAAGTGCAATGTTTTATCACAGGGCATTTCCAAAAATACAGAAAAAGAAAAGGGAGAAAATATTCGTAAAGAAACAATAGGATAACGGTGCACCTGGGTGGCTCAGTCAGTTGGGCGTCTGATTTTGGCTCAGGTCATGATCTCACAGTTCACGGGTTTGAGCCCCATATGGGGCTCTGTGCTGACAGCTGGGAGCCTGCAGCCTGCTTCGGATTCTGTGTCTCCCTCTCTCTCTCTGCCCCTGCCCTGTTCATTCTCTTTCTCTCTCTCTCTCTTTCTCTCTCTCTCAGAAATAAACAAACATTAAAAAAATAAAAAAAAAATTATAGGATGAAATTGCCAGAGATTAAAAAAAAAATCTATCTGAGCTGAAGAGAAACATGGGCTCAGCTAGAAAGTGCTCAAACGTTGGGTGTGTAGAATGGGTCACTTCATACCTAGATACATCCCTGTGAAATTTCCAAACACCTAACATAAGAGAAGACCTTAAAAATTCACAAAGAGTAGATATGTACAAAGAGACTAGAATCTGATTTGCACGGGGTTTCTCGTCAGCAACACCCGGTGTCAGAAAATAATGGGACAATGTCTTTAAAATTCTGAAGGAAAGAGATTTCAATAATTTAACCTGTGGATTATATGAGAGGGCAAAATAAAGACATTTCAACCATGAAAAGAGTCAGAAAGTTTTACCTTTCATGTAAACTGTCTGGAAAAGTTGCTTAAGGATATGCTCCAGTAAAACAATGACAGTGATTACTTATTGAGGGCTAACTAAATGCCAGGTACTATTTTAAATACTTTACATGCATAATTTCACCTTTACGACCACCGACTTCAGATACCATATTTATCATCATAATCTGCACTCTATACACAAAGATACAGGTTTCTATGTGGAGGCCCTGGGGGTTGGCTCCAGCCTGGCACTTACCCAGCATGATGCACTGACTCTCAGAGCTAGAAAGAACCCAAGCAAGGGAAGACAAGTCTGTGGGTACAAGTGACCCTAACCCAGGAGAAAATGGAAAAGACATGTCGGGATGAGAGTTACTCATCCTGGCCCTGGGAAACAAGTGCCCAACCTAGGACAAGAAGAGTAGACTCCGGAAATGGGACTTTACAGTGAAACTAGATTCCCTTAACAAGCGTGTGATTGAGGAGGCTGGATGGCCTTATGAGGGGGTGAAGGAATATGCTTCAACATTTACATAGACAGTTAAAAGTCCACCAAAATTGAGAACTTTACTAGGATGTCATGGTTCAAATATGGAGCAAACTGAAGTGAGGGCATGATTGGCGCTATTGATGAGGGGTAAGAAGAGAGAATACGGCGGACCCTGACACCCGGCTCAGTCTCCCCAGAGAGGCCCAAGTGGGTGGCAGAGGGTCACATTTCCTTCTTGATGGTTGAGTCACACCACATGGTTCAGAGGTCGATATTTACATAATCATGGCATTGTAAACACTCTGCACTGAGTTTGGGATTTGAGAACCAATATTTAGACCAAACTCTCAGGTACTGATCTAAATAGAATGCAGATGATCAAAGCTTGACTTGATAAAGAGAGAGAAGTGATAGAATGTGGTAGAAAGACTACATTTCTTTATCATAATGATGCAAAGTCTGACATTGTCTAAGTTGATGGATCAGGAGATTTTAATGTATTCTTGAAAGCAGGGTTTCTCAACCTTAGCACTGTTGTGACTGGGGCTGGATAATTCTCTCTTTTGGGGGCTGTCCTGTGCGCCGGGGGGTGTTTGGCAGCATTGCTAGCCTCTACTTGCTAGATGTCAATGGCACCTCCAAGGTGTAACAGCCAGAAACTGTCTCCGGGCATCGCCAAACACTCCCCCCAACTCACCCAGTGGGGGATAGCCCTGGGTTGAAAACTGCTGGTTTAGAGTTACAAATCTAATCAGAAGAACTACAAGTGGGACAGAATTCACAAAACTCGGGAGAAGGTGGAGGTGTTGAGCATCACAGATAAGCTAAATCACTCATCTTTCATAGCTAGGAAGTTAGAAGATTTTGGTCTCCAGTTGATACATCAAGAAAAGGCACTGCAATTTTCATGTGACATTTCGAAAATTATGTGTGATAAAGTGAAAGTGAGCCTCCTGGCAGCTAGGCTGTGAGGGGAGACAGAAAGGAAAAAGAAGCCCAGAGCTTGCAAAACCATATAAAAAACAGACCGTCCTAAACCATGACCTGCAGGATACACCAACCTTGTCCAGGTCTGTGTTCTTGACAAGACCAAGGACAGGCTGTTCCGGAAAGTTGCCTCGCTGACAAATTGACTGACTCTCCCAAGACTCACCCTATAACGGGTCTGTGGATGGGTCCACGCTAGTTCCTACAATTATGCTCCTCCGACTCCCACACTTGAGGTGTCCTGCTGTTCTGTGTGTTCTCCATGCTAAGCTAAGACACTTACTCTATTTGCCTACAAGATACTCCTGGCGGTCTTGAGCTGGAAAGCTTTTTAAATTTTAATCTTTATTTATTTTTGAGAGACAGGCTGTGGGTGGGGGAGGGGCAGAGAGAGAGAGAGAGAGAGAGAGATACAGAATCTGAAGCAGCTCCAGGCTCTGAGCTGTCAGCAGAGAGCCTGACGTGGGACTCGAACCCATGAACTGTGAGACTGTGACCTGAGCCGAAGTCGGACACTTAACTGATTGAGCCCCCTGAGGCGCCCCATGCATTTGAGGTTTATAAAAACAGATGTGGCTCTCATGTTCCTCGCGGTGCCAGAGGAGAAGGTGAAGCTGAGAGAGATTCAGGGACTTGCCCCAGGCCTCCTGCCCGAGAGGTAGCCAGTGGGTGTTTATCCATCCCACGTGGGTTCCTCTGTTCTCGCCAAGCCAGCTTGGGCCAGAGGGCAGGCTGGCTGTAAGGTGTGGGGGTGAGGAGGCCTGGGGTGGGAGTGGCTGGGCCGAGGGCCCATGGGGGCCTCGTTTCAGGGTGGGATATTTGCACCCTTGTCACTGGGAGCCTCATGGCTCCCATCTTCATCCCTCCCGGGAGCTGTGTCACCATGTCAGCACCAGGAAGGACCTGCTTCCCCAGCCTTCCTTCCCACGCCCACTTCCCCTCAGGGCTTAGTTTCCACAGAAGCCTTTTCTGCATGGCTGGGGTCACACAGCACTCAGGGCCATCTGCATGCACGGGCTGAGGCCTGACGCCATGCATGCCCAGCAGCTTGGCCCACTCCCACCTGGAACTTTCTACCGGGGCTTGGTACCTATGAAGAGAGTCAGGAAGCCAGATCTTCCCTGCTACCTCTGGGACAAAAACGGAGTTTTACAACCTCACGAATCTGCATTGTGTTTCAGCGGAGGCACACGGCGGTACTGGGGGGTCTCCCAGCCACACGGGGTGCCCCAAGGAAGGAGAGCAAGGAAGGCCCTGGTCTGACGGCTCCTGGTTGCAGCAGGGAAGCCTGGTGAGGTGCGGGCCTGCCAGCAGAGGGGGTGGGGCAGGGAAGTGTGTTCTCACTACTCCAGAGCGCTTGTCTACACGGGCTGTGGTGGTTCAAGGGCCCCCACAGACAGCCTGAGATTATGATGCAGTTCTACTGAGGCTGATTTTCTCCTGGGACCGTGATGCCAGGTCCCTGGGTCTTCTTCCCTTCCCCTTAGCTTCTGCCCTGCTTGGGGGAAAAGAAAGATTAAAACAACCCAGAGTCCCAACATGGCTGTCGTTCAGGTAATTCCCACCGAACACTCTTGTTACTTATGTCTCAGCCTCCAGCAGCATGTAGCCCAGAGGCCAGCGCCTGTGTCCCAGGGACGATGTGACTGCTGTCAGCCAGGCTGCCCGATTCCTTCAACCATCAGTTCCAGTAGAAGGGCCTGTTCTTAGAAGTTTCTGGTGCTCAGACTTCATAAGAACAAGTCACTCATCCACTTGGGTATGTGAGCGCTGCCTGCTGAGGCCATGGGGCTATGAGGCTCTGGAATTTGTCATGCAGGATTCATGTGTCCGCGATGATGAGTAGGCAGAGAGCAGGTGGAGGTGAAGGGACACACTGCAAAAGCACAGATGATTCCCGGCAATGCACGACCTTCTCGCTTTCAGTGTGAGGACTGACTGCCTTTGTTGCTGCTGTTTTAGACTCACGGGAAAAGGTAAACTCCTGGCAAGTTGATCAGACTCACTAAAGGCTACAACCCCAAATTTGTCTAAAGATTTTTTTTTTAATGTTTTATTTATTTCTAGGAGAGAGAGAGAGAGAGAGACAGCGTGAGCAGGGGAGGGTCAGAGAGAGAGGGAGTCACAGACTGAAACAGGCTCCAGGCTCTGAGCTGGCAGTCAGCACAGAGCCCGACGCAGGGCTCGAACCCACGAACCGCGAGATCATGACCTAAGTGAAAGTCGGACGCTTAACTGACTAAGCCACCCAGGCGCCCCATGTCTAAAGATTTTTTTAATGTTTATTTATTTTTTGAGAGAGAGAGAGAGAGATCAGGGGAGGGTCAGAGAGAGAGGGAGACACAGAATCCAAAGCAGGCTCTAGGCTCTGAGCTGTCAGCACAGAGCCTGACGCAGGGCTCGAACTCACAAACCGTGAGATCATGACCTGAGCCGAAGCCGGACTCCTAACCGACTGAGCCACTCAGGTGCCCCCCATATTTATCTGTCTAAAGATGGAGACAAAGAAGCTATTTTTACTCTAGGTCAGGAAAGGGTAAAAGGCTCCCTGCTCTTATCGATGGCGGCAGAAAGCTAAACATTAGCCTTCTCGTTAATGGGTTTTTGAAACTCAAACAGCAATGCGGGTCCGTTTTGAATGTCAGCTGCTCAAGCACCACTGCTTTCCATCTTTCCCAAGAACTGCGATGGAGACCAGATAAGACTCCTCTGACTTTATCTGGGCCTCCTTATCCTCCTGACCGGCTGCCCTGTGTCAGCCGGGGGCTGACTGCTGACTGTGTCCAGCCCGAGATACGTGGGCAGTAAGAGTGTGTTTTTGGAAGCTCAGGGCTCTCAAAAGATTGCTGTCTGGTAGAAAAGGTCAACTGAGTGATGGTGTTAAGACACTGGAATGTCTGGAGGCTCCTGGTGGCCTCAATCAGTGAGTGTCGGACTTCAGCTCAAGTCATGATCTCATGGTTCTTGGGTTCAGGCCCCGAGGTGGGCTCTGTGCTGACAGCTCAGAGCCTGGAGACTGCTTTGGATTCTGTGTCTCCCTCTCCCTCTGTCCTTCCCCCGCTTATGCTCTGTCTCTGTCTCACTCAAAAATAAACAAACATTGAATAAAATTTTTAAAAATATACTGGAGTATCTGGGGCATTTCACTGGCTTTGGGGACATTCTGAAAAGCTGTTGGAACATTTGGATCCCAAGAGCATGACTCTCACACTGGCCTCCTTCCTCTGCAGCTTGTTAGACCTGCTCTGTGCCCCACTCTGCCCCTTCAGTCTCCACTCCCCCTCCCCGGTTGGGTGCTGACCTCAGGCTTGCCCTACATTCAGGAGTGTGGTTTCTGGCTCCTTCTGCCAGTCCACTTCTGAAAACTCTGGGCCTTTCTCTCTCTCTCTCTCTCTCTCTTTCAGAGATAACTGTTATCTACCACCCAGGCCAGGTTGCTGGCTTGAGGTCTTGCTCTCCGTCAGGGCAGCCGCTTCTTATGCTGGTGAGCTTCTAAACCGTCCTCAGGAGAAGGGAGACTTGGCCTTGCCTAGCATCTCCTCCGCTATCTCCAGGTCTGACGTTTTCTTCTGGAACTGTGGCCTGTTGGCCTGCAGCCTGCTGCGGCCTTCTCCCTGCCCAGCGGCCCTCCCCACTGGATCCTGCTCTCTTCTCCTCCCACATCCCGTCGTGTCAGGACTCCTCAACGCCGCACAGCAGGGTGCAGGGCCTCTGGCCGCCGGCCTGGACTCCTGTCCCTCCCTCGCCCTGTGCACAACGTCCTCTGCTGCCGGGCTGACCCTCCCTCCAGCCCTGGAGCCTGTCTGCCCCTCATCACCTTCCCGACCTGGGACGCAGGGCTCAGTGCTCCTGGCCCGCCGTGGCCCAGCCACATTCTGTGTCTGTCTCAAAGCCCACGGTGAGAGCCCGATGGCTGCCATGGCCCTGGTACTTTCCTGGGAAGGATCACTTGCCCACCCTGTGGGGAAAGTGGTTCAGGCTCCATAGCTCGGTACGTTGTAATCTCCCTTGAGGAGGGGTCTCTTCTTTGCCTTTGAATTTCTTTTTAACGTTTATTTATTTTTGAGAAACAGAGACAGAGCATGAATGGGGGAGGGGCAGAGAGAGAGGGAGACACAGGATCCGAAGCAGGCTCCAGGCTCTTGAGCTGTCAGCACAGAGCCCGACGTGGGCCTTGAACGCAAGAACTGCGAGGTCATAACTGACCCGAACCCAGACACTTAACTGACTGAGCCAGTCAGGCGCCCCTTTGCTTTGCCTTTGAAGAGCAGCACAAAATTAGAATATTTGTACAGAATGCTGTGCTCCGAAGAAGGTCTGTGTTCTCAAAGCCAACTGCTACTCCAGGATTAACCGCAGGGTCCCAAGGGCGCTCCCCTTTGACCAGCCCGACGTGCGGACACCACACTGAGGTTCAGAAAGCACTTCGATGTCCTTTCCACGTCAGGATGGGACATGTGGGCCAGTTGCGGGCTGCCGGCACTGTGTCTGCGGGCAGCAGGGCCTCCCAAAGCACTGGCTGAATGGACAAGTGTCCAAGAAGTAAAAGGGGTAGAGAGAAGGAGGAGAGGGACAGGGCTTTTCCAAACCTGCTTCCCCAAACTGTCCCATGAAAAGCGAGTAATTAGCCACCGAAGGAGCCGAGCAGGGCCCTGTAGGAAGTAAGCCTGTCTCTCACTGACAGTAGTGGAGCGCATGCAGTCATGCAGGGCAGAGGATGGGAGACTGAGCACACTGGTGGGTGCCCCCCACACCTCCTTCCCAGCCTGACCTCCTGTCTCCTTTCAAGAATCCTTTGCTCTTTCCAAATGGTCCTCTTAATCCCTCGATCCAACCAGTGCTCGCTCTCCCTTCCCCTCCCTCCTCCCAGCCTCTCCCCAGACTCCCAGGAGCAGGGGCTGGTGGAGAGGGTGCCCCCAATGTGCTGGCTGCTGTAACACAGCGCCATCAGTGGGGGGGCCTCAACAACAGAAGTATAATGTCTTGGGGTCCCAGAGATCTGCGATCAAGGTGAAGCACAGTTGGTTTCTTCCAAGGCCTCTGTCCTGGGCTTGCAGACACCGTCTTCCCACGTCCTCACCTGGTCTTCCCTCCATGCATGTCTGTGTCCAGGTTTCATGTTTCTATAAGGACACCAATCAGTTTGCACAAAGGGCCCTCCCTACTCCAGGATGACTTCGTCCAAACTAACTGCATCTATGATGACTGTGTTCCCAAATAAAGTCACATTTTGAGGTCCTGGGGGTTGGGGGAAGGACACACTTCAGCTCATAGCTGACACCTTGATGGTTTTTGACAGTGGAGGTCACGAGGGGAGGAATGTGCATGCGCAGGGGACAAGCTGCTCATCATCGATCGCCCTGAGCCTGTCACCTTATTTCCCTCTATTTCTTAGAGATCCATGTTTAATTTGAAGGAGGATGAAATCTTCCCCAAGAGCTGAAATCTCCTACCTGGATTCCATGTTCTCAGTCTAACTCTGGTCCATCTTGAGGTTGGGCATTGGGTTCACCCCCATGATGGTGGTGGGGACGGAATGATGGGTGCCATGGTGCCCCCGGGGGGCTTCTACAGTGTCTCGGTTCCAGGAACGGGGAGGCAGGGGGCAGCCTGCTACACGGGAAACAGGTGAAAGCCTGCTTCGGAAGCCTGTAAGCATCCCAGAGAAGGCGAGAACATGTTTCCCAGGGAGGCAAGGCTGATGCCGGGCCAATGGCTCGAAGGGTTGGATTAGGGAAGTTTGAGGGCATTGGGGAGGGAGACAGTGAGGAGGACGGGGCTGGGGTGTGTTTAAGGATGGCTGGTGGCCCAGGTTGGCAGGAGCAGGGGGTGCCTGAAGGGGCACGTGGCCCTGCCATTTAGGAGGGTCACGGCTGCCTTGCTACGGAGCTGACTTCTTCTGGAGTCGGTCTGGTGCTCTCAGGGGTTTTCCATGTGAGGTGTGCGTGTCACAGTGGGGTGATGACTGACTGGCACCGGAGTGGCACAGATAGATCAACATGATGCAGGACAGGCCAGGGAGCAGCCAGGAACCCTCACGGTCCAGGGGCAAAGCAGGAGGGGAGGAGGCTGGGTCTGTTCATGGCCAAGTCAGAGAGAGCAGTCAAGGTGACCATGTGTGGGTCACTCTACCAGGAGAACAGCCCTTGTATTGATGGTGATAGGGATGCTGGGATGGAGGAAGACATTTGGTGGCAGGAGGCACCAGGAGGGATCGAGGAGCAACAACTGCAGGAAGGTCTGGAAGCTTGGAAACCCAAGAATGGGGAGGGTTGTAGATTTGGGGTGTCTTCCTATGACAGAAGCTTCAGAGGCAGGGGGACAGAAGGGGCCATGGCAGGACCTGGGAGTCCCCATATTTAGTTGGTAAGAAGAGGAAGGAAGGCCGAGAGACAAATTAGAAGATTTTAAGCTCCTTGGGTTAGGGGGCATTTCTTTTCTTTTTTCTTTTTTAAATTTTTTAATGTTTTATTTATTTCTAGGAGACAGAGAGAGAGACAGCGCGAGCAGAGGAGGGTCAGAGAGAGAGGGAGTCACAGACTCTGAAACAGGCTCCAGGCTCTGAGCTGGCAGTCAGCACAGAGCCCGACGCGGGGCTCGAACCCACGAACCGCGAGATCATGACCTAAGCGAAAGTCGGATGCTTAACCGACTAAGCCACCCAGGCGCCCCGGGGACATTTCTGTCACTACAGCCATTGTCCTTGGCTGAGCACTGTGCCTGGCACATAGTAGGTGCTTCATAAATATTTGTTCAGTGGAGGAAGGAAAACTGGGACAAAGCAGTGGCAACCACAATTGGGGAATATTTTAGAAAGGGACAGTGGTCAACTTTAGAGTAGAACATGTAGGCTGTTGTCCCGGTTCCCCCCAGTGCCTCACAAAGTACCACAAACTGGGGGGCTTAACACAACAGAAATGGACTCTCTCACAGACCTGGAAGCTGGAAGTCCAAAGTCAGGGTGTCAGCATCTGACAGCTGCAGCGGAGAGAGCTTCCTTGCCTCTCCTGGCCTCTGGTGTTGCTGGCCCTGCCCGGCATTCCCGGGCTCATAGAGCATCGCCTCAATCTCTGCCTGTCGTGACACGGCCTCCTCTCTCTGTGTCCGTGCCTGGGTCCTAATCCCCTTTTCTCATAAGGACACAGTCATGTTGGATTAAGGACTCACCCCGATGACCTCATCTTAACTAGTTATGTCTGCAGCAGCCCTATTTCCAAACAAGGTCACATTCACAGGTGTCAGTGATTCAAATGTCAGCATATCATTTTGAGGGACACATGACCCATAACAAACATGTTCTACACAGTTTGGGAGGTTCTTCAAAAGCCTTAGATATAGCACCCCAAAGAATTCAAGAAGCCATAGTGGAGGCACGGAAGAATCTGGTGTCTGGGCATAACTGTACCCAGGGAATTCCCATTTGGCATGAGATGAGTCTCTAATAACAAATAGGGGTTGAAACATCATATTTCATCCATCATTGACTAAAGCTTCCTTGAGAGAAGCATTCAGAACATCCTGGAAGAATAGCACGGCATACCCACCACCTTTATGTCCCCTGCCTCTCTTCCCACCTTCGGGACCCTCCTTGACCAGTCCCCCCCACCCCCCGCCCAAGTTACAGTGGTCATGCTGGCCACTAGCCCAGTTTCTATTGTCCAGGGACTGAGGGCAAGAGATGGAGACCCCTCACCTCCGCCCCTCCCCCCATATTTCAACCAGCTCCCAGTTTCTCGGTTACTGCTGGAATCACAAATGAATGAACTGAAGATGTTTCCCCCATAGGCAGATGGCCCCAAACTACCAAATGCTAGAGATTTCAGAAATAGAGTTGTCCAGATCAGCTCCTCAGAGGTGGGGATAAATTGCAAAATGGGCCATTAGAAGAGATGGAGTAATTCTAGCCTAACACCTAGGAAGATGAAATCTTTTTGGAAGTTTGGAATCTTTCCAGGGCTGGATGGAAAAACTGGAGTCAGTCACCCTACCTGCCCACAGGTTGTCCAGACTCCAGACCACTGTTTGCAGTGAATCAGGTGCCCCCTGCTGGACATTTTAACACTCCTGGTAGGAAAGTGTGAGCTGGCAATTCTAGGAATGATTGGTTCTACCCAGATGCAACAGGCTCAGAATAAGAGGAGACATTAAGATCAAGACATGTCCCTGATTTCAAAGGTAGGGAAATGGATGCCAGGAAGAAAAGTGACATTTCCATGATTACAGAGCTACTAATGGTGAGCCTAGATTAGAATCCTTGGCTAACAGAACACCAAGGACCATCCATCATGTGGAACTTAGTCCTCCTGCTTTTCATGTCTTTAACTGGAAAAACGTGCAGTCAGAGTGGAATAGTTTTAAGCTCCCCACCAGCTCCCGTTTGTGATTGATAATAGTCAGTTATTACGTGGGGTCATGGAAAATAGCAGAAACTACGATAATATTTTTAATTAAGAAAAACATTTAAAAAAATTTTTTTATGTTTTATTTATTTCTAGGAGAGAGAGAGAGACAGCGTGAGCAGGGGAGGGTCAGAGAGAGAGGGAGACACAGACTGAAACAAGCTCCAGGCTCCGAGCCGGCAGTCAGCACAGAACCCGACGCGGGGCTCGAACCCACGAACCGCGAGATCATGACCCAAGCGAAAGTCGGACACTTAACCGACTAAGCCACCCAGGCGCCCCAAGAAAAACATTTTAAAGTAGCCTCCATGCCCAGTGTGGAGCCCAACGCGGAGCCTGAACTCATGACCCTGAGATCAAGACCTGAGCTGAGATCAAGAGTCGAATGTGGACACTCAACTGACTTAGCCACCCAGGCGCCCCTACAATATTTTAATCACCTTTTTGAAAGGCCACTATTGTAGGGTGCTACTTCTAGAAATGGTTTTTCTTTTTAATCAGCAACACTGTAGAGTTTCCAGGCAGGATGTTTTAAAAAATGAATGTTGGGGGTGGGTGGGTGCGGGGGTGAGGGTGTGCTCTTACATTAAATACTTCTTATAGAAAGTACTGCATCTGTCCTACCATTTCCCAGCATGGGGCAGAAAAATTGCTATTCTCAAAAGCACATGTTGGTGTTTGCCCTCCAGTCATGAAATCAGATCTGACAGGGATTTCTCTTCCCCATGTGTATCAGATTTGCAAATTTCTTAGAGACCTTTATTAGTGGGCACTACTATCTGGTGCCACGGGGTATTTCCAGACTTGAAGATGCAAGTGACTCTCACAGGCATCCAGAACAAAGCTTGGTTATGGATACTAACAAATTGAACAACCTTAAAGAAATGGATAAATTTCTAGAAACATGCAATCTTCCAAAACTGAATTGAGAAGAAATATAGAAAATCTGAACAGACTGATTACTAGCAACAAAATGAATCAGTAATTTAAAAAATTCCCAATAAACGGAAGTCCAGGGCCAGATGGATTCACAGGTGAATTCTACCAAACATTTAAAGAAGAGTTAATACCTGTTCTCCTCAAACTATTTCAAAAATAGAAGAGGAAGGACCGCTTCCAAATTCATTCTGCAAGGCCAACGTTGCCCTAATACCAAAACCAGACAAAGACACTACAATAAACTAAGCAAAACAAAAAATCCTACAGGCCAATCTTCCTGATAAACATAGATTCAAAAATCCTTAACAAGATATTAGCAAGCCACATTCAACAATACATTAAAAAGGTCATTCACCACAGTCAAGTGGGATTTATTCTGGGGGTGCAGGATAGTTCAGCATTGCAAGTCAATCAGCATGATATACCACATCAACAAAACAAAGGATAAAAACCATGTGATCATCTCAATAGATGCAGAAAAAGCATTTGACAAAATTAAATATCCATTCATGATAAAAACTCTCAACAAAATGGGTTTAGGGGGAACATACTTCAGCATAATAGATGCCATATATGACAAACTCCATCATACTCAACAGGAAAAAGCTGACACCTTTCTTCTAAGATCGGGAACAAGACAAGAATGTGTACCCTCACCATTTTTATTCAATATAATACTGGAAGTCGCAGCCACAGCAATCAGACAAGAAAAAGAAATAAAAGAAATAAAATTTTTAAAAAAGTAAAACTGAAAACAAAAATCAAATTGGTAAGGAAGAAGTAAAACTCACTATTTGCAGATGATATTCTATATATGGAAAACCTTAAAGACTCCATCGAAGAACTATTGAAGTTAATAAGAGAATTCAGTAAAGGTGCAAGATACAAAATTAATATACAGGAATCTGTTGCATTTCTACACACTCATGACAAAGTAGCAGAAAGAGAAATTATGAAAACCATCCTATTTACAATTGCACCAAAAAGAATAAAATACCTAGGAACAAACTTAACCCAGGAGGTGAAAGATCTGTACTCTGAAAACTATAAAACAATAATGAGAGAAATTAAAGAGGACACAAATAAATGGAAAGATGTACTGTGCTCATGGATTGGAAGAATTAATATTGCCAAAATGCCCATACTATCTTTTTTTTTAAGGTTTCAATTGTCTTTTTATTTATTTATTTATTTTAATTTTTTTAATTAAAAAAAATTTTTTAAATAGTTTATTGTCAAATTGGTTTCCACACAACACTCAGTGCTCATCCCCACAAGTGCCCTCCTCCATGCCCATCCCTCCTCCCCCCCACATCCATCAGTCCTCAGGTTTTGTCAGCATTCAAGAGTCTCTCATGGTTTGCCTCTCTCCCTTTCCCCCACCATTTCCACCCTTCTTCTCCCCCTTGTTCCTCAGTTAAGTTCCTCCTAATCCTCCTATACGTGCAAACATATGATATTTGTCCTTCTCTGCCTGACTTATTTCGCTCAGCATAACACCCTCAAGGTCCATCCGTGTTGCTACACATGGCCAGATTTCATTGTTTCTCATTGCCATGTAGTATTCCATGGTATAGATAAACCACATCTTCTTGATCCATTCATCTGTTGATGGACACTTGGGCTCTTTCCATATTTTAGCTATTGTGGAGAGTGCTGCTATGAACATTGGGGTACATGTGCTCCTATGCCTCAGCATTTCTGTATCCCTTGGGTAAATTCCTAGCAGTGCTATTGCTGGGTCATAGGGGAGTTCTATTGTTGGTTTCCTGAGGAACCTCCACACTGTTTTCCAGAGGGGCTGTACCAGTTTACATTCCCACCAACAGTGTAGGAGGGTGCCCGTTTCTCCACATTCTCGCCAGCATCTAGAGTTCTCTGATTGGCTCATTTTAGCCACTCTGACTGGCGTGAGGTGGTATCTCAGTGTGGTTTTGATTTGTATTCCCCTGATGAGGAGGGATGCTGAGCATCGTTTCATGTGTCTGTTGGCCATCTGGATGTCCTCTTTGGAGAAGTGTCTGTTCATATCTTCTGCCCATTTCTTCACTGGATTATTTGTTTTCGGGTGTGGAGTTTGGTGAGTTCCTTATAGATTTTGGATATTAACCCTTTATCTGATATGTCATTTGCAACTATCTTTTCCCATTCCGTTGGTGCCTATTAGTTTTGTGGGTTGTTTCCTTTGCTGTGCAGAAGCTTTTAATCATGATGAGGTCCCCAAAATGCCCATACTAACTAAAGCAATCTACAGATTCACTGCAATCCCTATCAAAATACCAATAATGGTTTTCATTGAATTAGAACAAATAATTCTAAAATTTGTATAGAATCACAAAAGACCTGAAATAGCAAAAGAGATTTTGAGAAAAAAGAACAAAGCTGGAGTGAGGTATCAACAACCCCAGATTTTAAGCTTATACTACAAAGCTATAGTAATCAAAAGAGCATGGTACTGACTCAAAAATAGACACCTAGATCTATTAAACAGAACAGAGAGCCCAGAAATAAATTCATTTACACGGTCAATTAATCTAAAACAAAGCAGTAAAAAATTTACAATGGGGAAGACCATCTCTTTAATAAATAGTGCTGGGAAAACTGGACAGCTACATGCAAAAGAATGAACCTGGACCACTTTCTTACACCAGACACAAAAATAAACTCAAAATGGATTAAAGACCTAAATGTGAGACCTAAATCAATACAACTCCTTAAAGAAAACGTAGGCGGTAATCTCTTAGACATTGGCCTTAGCAACATTTTTCTGGACGGGTCTCTTTAGGCGAGGGAAACAAAAGCAAAAATTAACTGTTAGGACTATATCAAACTAAAAACTTTTGCATAGCAAAGGAAACCATCAACAAAACAAAAAGACAACCTACTTGAATGGGAGAAGATATTTACAAATGGTATATCCAATAAGGGGTTAATACCCAAAATATGTAAAGAACTTGTACAACCCAACATCAATAAAACAAATAATTTGATTTTAAAATGGGCAGATTTTTGCAAGGAAGAAATACTGTTGGCCAACAAACACAGGAAAAGATGCTCACTGATCATCAGAGAAATGCAAGTCGAAATCACAATGAGATATCACCATATGCCTATATGAATAGCTAATATCAAAAAGATAAGAAGTAACAAGTGTTGGCAAGGATGTTGAGAAAAGGGAATCCTTGAGCACTGTCGGTGGGAATGTAAATTGGTGTAGCCACTGTGGAAAATATTATGGAGATTCCTGAAAAAGTTAAAAATAGAAATATACAACCCAATATTTCCACTACTGTGTATTTACCAAAGAAAATGAAAACATTCAAAAAGACATATGCATGTTTATATTTATTGCAGCATTATTTACTTAATAGCCAAGATATGGAAGTCAACTAAGTGTCCATCAGTAGATAAATGGATAAAGAAGATGTGGTATATTCATTGTGGCATATTAGTCATAAAAAAGAATGGGATCTTCCATTTGTGACAACATGGATGGACCTAGAGGGCATTTCACTAAGGGAAATAAATCAGGGAAAGACAAATACCATAGGATTTCACTTACATTGGAATCTAAAAAACAAAACAAATGAGCAAACAAACAAAAACAGACACAGCATCACAAACACAAAGAATAAATTGGTGGTTTTCAGAGGTGAGGGGTTGGGGGGGGATGAATAAAATAGGTGAAGGGGATTAAAAGGTCTAAACTTTCAGTTCTAAAATAAATAAGTCACAGGGATGAAAAGTACAGCATGGGGAATACTGTCAATAACATTGTAATAACTCTGTATGGTGACAGATAGGAACACACCTAGTACGGTGAGCATAGCTGAAAGCATAGAATTGTCAAATCACCATGTGGTGCATCTGAAACATAACATTATAGGTCAATTACACTGCAATAAAAAATTAAAAAAGAAATTACTGTCTATATTTTCTATACCACACAAAGGAATTCAATAAAGAAAAAATCCGGTTTATTTTAAACCTTCAGGAACTCTAAGCAAGAAAACATTGCGAGCACTGCAAAGAGATAGTAATAAACTGTCATGCTCCAAAAGAGCTTTGTTTATGGAGGTATCTAGATCTAGCAGTAGTTATTTATATTCCCTCTCTTTCCCAAAAGGCTTGGAAACAAACCATATATATGGCAATGTTAATGAGACAGAAAAGCCAAGAACATGCAAAGGAGGAGGAAGCAGATAGAGGGAACAAACTCCAAGTCATTACTGTGACTTCTCCTTGAGTTTGGCTCTAAACTTCCTAGCAGTCACTGGCCTGCATAACATTCATTATTAGGAAGAGAGGAGCCAGCAATCTTGAAAGGGTTTCCCCTTGCCCCTGTGCATGGCACTATATCCTTAAAAAATCTTTTTTGGGTCTTCCCCTGGGATTCTGGGTAGCAAAATGAAGCCTACCCTTGACAATGTTTTTAGCCCAAATGCAGAACAATCTTCATCCAGCTGCTTCTTGTAATGACCTCAATTAAATCTAAGGGCATAACCATAAACACGAACATACTGGAGCACATCTTTCAGGGCCTAACTAATGGGGTCCAGATCGGCGCTTTCCTCATACGCAAGTTCCACGGAGGGATGGGGCATAAATCCATTGGGGACCCGAGACGGTGGCTTGGCCGGGGAGATGGTGGGGGTGTCCTGAGCTGCACAAAGCATTCCTCAGGAGTGAAGCTTCAGAACCTCCCCACACACATGTGTGTTATTACTTCGGAAGCTTCATCCTGGGCTGGTCCAAGTGGATGCTGGCAGGGTTATCGGTTTTTGACCTTGAACCGCCCCCACCCATTCCAAGGCGATGCCCAGGGTGTCACAAACCCTCCTCCCACCCAGCACATCCACTCTGTTTTGGTAACAGCAAAGGGGGCGTAAAGCAAACAGTGTGTGCTCAGTGAGTATTTTTCTAACAGGGCAGTAAGAAAATACTTGCTACCTGAGATATTTCTGTAAGTAAGTGAAGCAAGCAGTTCCACATGTGGGTTGCATTATCCTCAGAGTCGAGCCTGGCTTTCTAACACACACTAAACAGGCATCTGCAGGAGGTTGAGTTTTATAAGAGCTGCAACATTCGCTCGTGCTTAGAGGCGGTTCAGGGTTCTCCTGACAAAGCTGCACCCATGATGATGATCCGAACAGTATTTCAGCATTTTGTGATTTCCAGCAAGTGAGTTAAGTGGCTGGTTGACTGGCTGATTCCCTTCCAGCAGTAGAAAAAGCAAGGGGCTTATGCTCGCTGCCTTCAACACACCCCGCTGTCCTGCCCAGTGGAGCCCGATTTCAGGAGGATGGTGCACCTGGGATCTGCTGGCGGTGCCTACAGCGGTGGGGGCACTGGTGGGGGAGGGAGCCTGGCCTGAGGTGTGTGGGCTCCGTGGGTCCCCAGCACAACTGCGTATCGCTCTCAAGGATGAAACTGAGCACAGGAGGCTGAGGGTGTGTGCGCACTCATTAAAATGTTCTCTTCCTCTTCCAAACAATGGCTCACTGTTTCTCTACGAGGCCAGGAGGTGGACAGACCCCAGCGGTGAGCAAAGGCCCCCAGGTCACTCAGGTGTGGAGGTGGGAATGGCAGCCTCTGGGCTCACAGAATAAAACTCTCCAGGCTCCCCAGAACCTACCCAGGCAGAGCCCAGAGAGGGCGGATCGACTCTCTTCTCCAACCCCTTTTATTCTTTCTCTCAACCTGTCACAGAAGCAGCGCTGGAAGGGATATGAAGGCGACACTGAGGAGGAAAGACACCCCTGTGTCATCTGCAGGAGTCTGCAATCTGGTCAAACAGGAATGTGGCTAAGTTTTTCTTTTGACAGCATATCTAAAAGATTTAAATTTTAAGCATATTTTCAATGCTGTCTGGAAAACAACCTAAAATCTTGGATTTAGTGTAGACAACTAATAAAAATGACAAACCACTTCATCCTGGAAGGGTAATAGTATTATGCAAATCTATGAATGTGACTTGTGTGGTACGTGTATATAAAATATAATACATAATATTTAGCACACACACGCACATGCATACACACACACACACACTGGTGGTCTATTAATCAGGGTAACTGCAGCAACAAATAGGCCCAAATTCTTAGTGTGTGGCCCTGGGGAGAGAGATCACATCATGGGGGCACTTGGGTGCCTCATTCAGATAAGCATCTGACTCTTGATTTCAACTCAGGTCATGATCTCACAGTTTGTGAGATCGAGCCTTGCATTGGGCTCTGCACTCACAGCATGGAGCCTGCTTGGGATTCTCTGTGTCTCTCTCTCTGCCCCTCCCCCACTCACGTGCTCTGTCTCTCTCTCTCAAAAATAAATAAACATCAAAAAACATTTTAAAAAAAGGAAAGCCCACATCATGGTGATGTGGGGACCCAGTTGTGATGACACATGATGTAACGAAGGAGACAACATCCTCCAGCCACATGAGGCTCTGATGTCACCTGCCCTCCACTCGTCCCCACTCCTGGGCGGCAGCTGCTGGTATTGGTATTACAGATCCATTGGGCTCCTTCAGGCCGAGATCCATCTCTGGCAGCTGAAGGGCCTCAGAAACATCCATGCCAGGTCAGCCCAGGAGCGGCAAGTGTTTGAGAGAAGGATTGGGAAAAGGGACCGGTCTTGAAATATTTGAAGGGATGATCATCGAAAAGAGGGATTCGGCTCATTTCGCCCTTCTGCAAAAGATGGGAATTGTAGGGAGCTATAAAGGACTGCTCTGCACCACCCAGTGCAGGGAGCTTTTCCCCAGGATCTGTGCAGTGATGTGGAGGCACAGCCCTTTCCAACCCAGGAGCTGGTCATCTGGGGGGCTGCCTGCCTGAGAGCCCTGGAGAAGGCACTACCCCTCCTTGCCTGCTTATGATCTATTCCAGCATGTCAGAAAATTCTGGTAAAGGGTGACTGGAGTATGTTCACAGCTTTATTTTTGAGCCATTTGAATAGAATTTTACTTTTTGAAGGGTTTGGGGTAAAAACCTGTATAAAGCATATTTTAATTTAACAGATCAAAAGAATCGTCGTAGAAAAAAATACCCTAACGATCAGAGATGATCTAATCTTTGTAGCCTTTTTCCGATAGCTCCGTGACCCCAAGCAGAGGCCACGTGTGATCCTTTGAGATGTCCTGAGCACGACATGATGTGTTGCCGTGATCATACCAGAGCATAGGTTTTTGTTGTGTTAAAACATATTTTTATGGTGGAGACATGATATGTAACATTTGTTGTCTTTGTAAAAGGAAAAAAGAGGAAAAGGCTCACAGCAGAGAGGCAAGCATGCTTTCCAGATCCCCATGATTCATGCACCCAAGACTTTATGAATATCTGTTTCATTGCATTTATAGCATTTTCGGCTGCAACTGAAAAAGAAATGGAAATGGAAAAAATAATCAAAATTAATGATGGCCTCACAAAGTAATGTGAACTTTCTAAAAATGAAAGCTGTGTCTATTTCTAAGCTGCAAAGAATTTATATGAAGGTTGTGTTATTTTAAAACATTCCTTATAGCAACATAAAACTTCAAGTTTCATGTTCCCGATGGTGAGTTAGAGTCTATGTGATTGGTCGGTGTGGTGCCGCTCGGTTTCCCAAAGTGTGTTCCCAGGAGGGCCAGCGCCACAGACTGTTCCTTAGCTGGTTCTGTGGCTTTTGTGGTCAAAGAGGTTGGAAAAGGCTGGAGCCCACTTCCTCGGTGTGCAAAGCCATAAATCTCAGTGGCATCATCAGAGGCTCTGAGGTGTCCTATAACACAGATCCTCAATAATATCTCTTGGAACACATTTTGGGAAGCCCAGGGGAAGGATTAAGAGCACTGGGTTGGTTGCCAAGAGATCTGGGGCTAGTCTCTGTTCTGGTGTATGGCCCTTGGTCAAGCCACTTTCCCTCACCGGGTCTCAGTTTCTCCAGGAGTATCACAGATGTGCCGTGTGTGGTACCAAGAGTTGGTGTTCACAATTATTCACTCTCTCCTCCCCGTGAAGGTAGTAGATGCCTCTGCCCCATTGCTTGGGGCTTCTCCGTGGGGTTTGCTTTGGCCAACGGAACATGAGTGCATGGACTTAAGTCATGTGTGAGGAGAAGCTCTGTCTAGGAAGCCGTGGCAAATTTCCCACCACCTCTCCAGCTCTTTTCCCTCCCTTCCAAGCAGGACGGTGCTGCTTCTTGAGCTGGTATCCTGGAGTGAAGAGATGGGTGGAGCAGGGCCACCACAGCACAGTGGACCCCATTACATAGTGAGGAAGATGTTTTTGCTGTTGTAGTCCCTGAGAATTCAGGGATGCTTGTTACTGCAGCAACACTGACTAATACATGCACTCTAGTCCCCTCCAGCTCTGATACTGCAACATTCTTAAGTGCACGTGAACCCCACTCTGAGTTGTCTCCTCCAGTCTTCCCAACCTCATCAGTCTCCTTTATGGGGGGGCACCACAATAGTCCTCCCACAAAATCCCCTAGTGGCCTCCCAAGACATTGAGGATCAACAGCCTGGGGTGGAGACACAGCAAGAACCTAAGCCCCCTCACTTCAGAATTTTGATGGTGTGGCATTTCCAGAGCCTATAAGCACCTGAGCCAGAAGTCTAGTGGTCTGGAGCCTGAGGAGCCCCCTAGGAGAAAACCCATCCAAAGATAAGAGCCAGAAGACTTTTCAGTCCAGTCTAGAATAATAAATCGTGCCCTAGAGCGAGGGTCCTGGAAACTTCCAGCCTTGCCTATGCTCTGGTATAGGAACAGGGACCACAGGATCCAGAGAAGTGCTGAGCTTGGACTGTATGTGACAGATCTGGGGAATGACTCTGCCATTCCTCCATCAGTTCAGAGGCTTGCAGTACCAGAGATGGGAGTTGGGTCATCAGCATGGGATCCTGGGCTGTTGACATCTCATAAGATGGGCATAGGGAAAGTGAGAAGAATGTGGAAGAAGCTTCAGGATGGCCTATAAGTCCATGTCATACTCTCCAGGTATAGAGTCAAGCGGGGCACTTCAACGAAGCCTGGGGTGGGGGTGGGGGGCCCAATGGTGGTCACAGACAAAAGCCAAAAATTCAGGTTGTATCATTACTGTGATGTGGATTTAAAAAATTTTTTTTAAATGTTTATTCATTTTCGAGAGACAGAACATGAGCAGGGGATGGGTAGAGAGAGAGGGAGACACAGAATTTGAAGTGGCCTCCAGGCTCTGAGATGTCAGCACAGAGCCTGACGGGGCTCGAACTCGTGAAAGGTGAGATCATGACTTGAGCCAAAGTCGGATGCTTAACCGACTGAGCCAGCCAGGCGCCCCTGTGAAGTGCATTTTTTACCCTCATTGTGTGTGGCCCAGCATACCATGCATGGTGACACTGGTGTTTTAAACCCTGCTGTAAAAATTTGTCCTGATGAAATACTTTGGGAAACATGGAGATGTGTGGATATTTGGGAAATGCTCATTGCAGCGTTGTTTATATATCATGACACTGAAAACAACCCGCATGCTTGTCAAAGGGGAATTGTTCTGCTGGGGTCCATTCATTGATGGAACACTCTACAAACCTTAGGGGGGAAAAAAGGATAAACTGCTTGGAAAGGCTGTTGCCATGGAAACACAGATCTGAGAGGTGATGCATAGTGACAGAGGCAGGTACACATGTGAATTCTTTTTATTCTAATTATGCACAACCATCTATAGTTATTCTTACAGAGGGGAGAAGAATTACAGAGGCTCTTCTTTTTATGTCTTTGGACATTGTATAATGAATGCATGCTTCCTTTAAACAAAATAATATAGATATTTCCATTCTGAAGAATAAAAAGGGGCCTTTTATCTAAAGAGATGACCACAGTTACCTATGAGTGATGCCTTGCTGGCCTCTTGTTATAATGAGGAGGTCATCCTACCTAATTTTTCCAGTTGATATTGGGATGAAAATTATGCAGAGCAAATGGCTTTTGGGTTCATGTTAACTTAAGCATAAATCTTTCCAGTAGAAAATTTTCCACCTTGGCCCAAACATAATTGATGTTCGTGGAACATTACCGAAATTTTAGGGGCTATACTGCAGTCACATAAGAGTGAGTTTGAGGGGCACCTGGGGGGCTCAGTCGGTTAAGCGTCTGACTTCAGCTCAGGTCATGATCTCGTGGTTCGTGATTTCGAGCCTTGTATCCGGCTCTGTAACGAAAGTTCAGAGCCTGGAGCCTGTTTCAGATTCTGTGTCTCCCTCTCTCTCTGCCCCTCCCCTGCTCATGTTCTATTTCTCTCTGTTTCAAAAATAAACACTAAAAACAAACAAACAAAAAAAACAATCAAAAAAGAGTGAGTTTGAATCCTATCATCATGAGTTCCTAGCTGTGAGCTGGAGCTGTGCCCTGGACTTCAGTTTCCTCAGATGACAAAGTCTGTGTTCCAAGAACTCCATGGGATGATAGGTCTTCAGAGCTTGGCACTGTGGGGGTGCCTGGCTGGCTCAGTTGATAGAGCATGTGACTCTTGATCGCAGGATTGTGAGTTCAACCCCCATGGTGGGCTTGGAGTTTACTTAAAAAAAAAAACACAAAAAACTTGGTGCCAGGCTTACACTGCAGACAAATGCAAAGAATGAAGTGTTTCTACATCTTATTTCCTTTTCTATGCTTCTCCCGTCAGCTATTTGTTCCTCTTTAATATAGTTTGCTCTTCTATCTCATTTCTGTTCCAGTGTGCCTATCAGCCTCCTTAATGTCCAGATGGATGATGATCCTTCCTTTTCCCGCCATAGAAACCAAGAGAACAAATGGCCTGGGTTTTACTGATCTACATCTGTGCCGTCCAGGATGGTAAGCGCCAGCCACATGAAGTGTGAAATCTGATCACGTACAATGTGGATAGTGCAAATTGAGATAGGCCGTAGCTACAAAACACATACAGATTTCAAGGACTTCATAAGAAAAAGGGTTAGCTAAAATGTCTCATAAATAATTTTTATAATGATTATGTGTTGAAACGATAGTATTTTGGATGTTACATAGAATAAGCCTGTAAAATCAATTTCACCTGTTTCCTTTTATCTTTTTAAGGTGGCTTTTTAAAATGACTTCTGTGGTGTGCATGTGGTTCCTACTGGTCTAGGCTAATCTAGATCTACCACCCTCATTGTTTCTTTCCATACACCTCTCCCCTGCTTTCTGCTTGCTGTACAAACTGCCACACACCCCATGTCAGCCGTGGGGGACCATGCGTGTGTGGAGGATGGCGCAGAGGACATGGAGGCTGATGGTTCTTCCTGCCTCTCGAGACCTCGAGCTCTGACGGCCTCAGAAATCTCACAGGTGTGCACAGAAACATTGCCTAAATAGATGTGTTCTTCTTAGTACACTTGATTCTCCCCAGCCCAAAGATGCAAGGTGGGTCTGAGAAAGGAAAGCAGAAGTGAATTGTTAATTTATGGAAAAGATGAATCATGCAGTCACGGTGGAAAACAGCATGGAGGTTCTTCAAAAAATCCAAAACAGAACTACCAGCAATTTGACTTTTGAATATTCATCCCAAGAAAATAAAAACACTAACTCAAAACGATATGGCACCCCCATGTTAATTGCAGCCTTATTTACAATAGCCAAGATATGGAAGCAACCTAAGTGTCCATGGATGGATGGATGGAAAAAAAGATGTGGTATATACATACAATTGAATATTACTCAGCCATCAAAAAGAAACTAAATGTTGCCATTTGCAACAATGCGGATGTAGCTAGAGTAGACTGTGCTAAGTGAAATAAGTCAGACAGAGAAAGACAAATACCTCATGGTCTTCCTTATATGTGGAATTTATTTAAAATTTTTTTAGTGTTTTATTTATTTCTGAGAGAGAGAGAGAGAGAGCATGAACAAGGAAGCGTCAGAGAGAGAGGGAGACACAGAATCCAAAACAGACTCCAGGCTCTGAGCTGTCAGCACAGAGCCCCATGTGGGGCTCGAATCAATGAACCATGAGATCACGACCTGAGCCTAAGTCAGACACCTAACCGACTGAGCCACCCGGGCGCCCCTATATGCAGAATTTAAAGAAAACAAAACAAACAACCTACCAAGCTCATAGATACAGAGAACAGACTGGTAGTTGCTAAAGGTGGGAGTGGAGAGTGGGCCGAATGAGTGTCAAAAGACACAAATTTCCAGTTCTAAAATAAACAAGTCATAGGATGTAATATATAGCATAACGACTATAGCTAATAATGCTGTATTGTGTATCTGAAAGTTGCTAAGAGAATAAATCTCAAAAATTCTCATCACAAGAAAAAAATTTTAAATTTTTTTTTTTAGTGTTTTTTTATTTATTTCTAGGAGAGAGAGACAGCGTGAGCAGGGGAAGGTCAGAGAGAGAGGGAGTCACAGACTGAAAGAGGCTCCAGGCTCTGAGCTGGCAGTCAGCTCAGAGCCCGACGCGGGGCTCGAACCCATGAACCGCGAGATCATGACCCAAGCAAAAGTCGGACGCTTAACCGACTAAGCCACCCAGGCGCCCCAAGAAAAAAATTTTATAATTAGGTATGGTGATGGATTTTGGCTAGATGTGCAATGATCATTTAGCATTGTATACAAAGCGAAAATCATTATCTCGTACATCTGGAGCTGACACAATGTTATATGTCAATTATACCTCAATAATAAAAAAATTTTTTTTTTAAAGAAAAGATGAATCACAAGCAAATGTAAATGTCCCTGAGACATTGACGATACCATCCGACCAAGCTTTGGTGACTTCTGGGGGAGGCTTATCCTAACCTTGTATGTGAGCCTCTGTCTGTCTTTTACTAACAAAAATAAGCTCCCGAGAGTAGGACATGCACTTTAGGCAGACCCTATGCTCCTGTTTAGCTGGCTATGGGTGGTGGGGGAAAGAAACATTTCACAGGGTTGAATCCTACAAAGGACTGGGCCTGGACAAACCCTGGCTTTGCTCCCGGCTACCTGCACACATCTGTGTAGTGACTACACTTTCTTATGTTCTGTATTCCGATGGTCTGACATTTGGGGACTTGAACCTGGAGAAACTGCCCCTTCCAGGGGTAGCTCATTCCTAGAGGCAGCAAACGAGCCCTGCAAGCATGCCTTTGATTACAAACCAACCAATCCAGAGCCCACATCTCAGCAGCATCCAATGTTTGGCTCTCAGATGCTACGCCAATCTATGCTACCCGCCGACCTATGTCACCACATAGCCAGGCACCAGACACTAAGGAACAGTTCTATAACCCAGAGCCTGCCAGAATTATTTAAACTTGCTCATCCTAAACTGTTTTCTCTGCCTTCCCTTCCCTTCCCACGAAAACCCCAGTAAAGGCTGAGGTCCATGTTTTCCCCTTTCCGGCCCCCTGCCTCGTGACTGCCCCATGGGGCCCTGCTAGCATTCTGTGCCTCCTCCCCTCACAACAACGACTTCTGTGTTTGTGTGTCTTTACTGTACGTGGTTAAAACAAATCCCAGGCACATCCTTGGAGCATCCTGTCTTCTCTGAGTCTTGGCTTCCTCATCTGGAAAATAGGGATGATGGTGTCCCCTCCACGGGGAGATCCTGTGTGTGAAAGTCACTTAGCACAGTGCCCGGCCCCACAAAGCTCAAGACATGCGGAGTGACCTTTTTTTTATTCAAAGTATTTAAAATTTATTTTGAGACAGAAAGAGAGAGAGAGGGAGGAGAGGGAAAGAGAGAGAGGTGGGGGTGGAGGGGCAGAGAGAGAGGGAGACAGAATCCCAAATAGGCTCTGCACTGACAGATGTGGGATCGAACTCACAAACCACGTGATCATGATGTGAGCCGAAATCTAGAGTCAGATGCTTAACTGACTGAGCCACCCAGGTGCCCCGGGAGTGACTTTAAAAGAAGGTATCCCTCCATGACTTTATTCTCTCTCTACTTTGTTGTATAATTTACTGTGAAGTCTTTTCCCAAACAAACACAAATAAATAAAAGTAAAAGTAAAAGCCCCTAACCTCAGAGTTACACACACACACACACACACACACACACACTCACCCCAGTGAGCAGTATATCCTGTCTAACACGTAACAGCTAACCGGGAGCATGTAATCCAGATGATTTGGCGGGTTAGCTGCCTCCACTTAGACCCTCACACAAGGAAGACAGTGGAAGTAAGTAGTCACACTGGAGTTTCCACACAGATGGAAGCGTTTCCCCTCTCCTTCCTCCAGAATCTGCCCATTGATGAGGGCTGTTTGGGGGGGAGGGTATGGGAAAGGACAAGGCACTTCAGGAAATAGCAATGACCAGCCGAGAGGAACTGACCTCATGGCCACAAACTGGATCCCACCAAAGCTTGACCTGGCCAGAAATATGAAAAATCAGTTCTGCTCTATAGACACAGCCAAAAGTTCATTTATGAGCTTGAAATAAAAGAGCGACATTTGAACATTAAAAAAAATTTTTTTAATGTTTTATTTATTTCTGAGAGAGAGAGAGAGAGAGAGAGAGAGACAGCGTGAGCAGGGGAGGGTCAGAGAGAGGGGAAGACACAGAATCTGAAACAGGCTCCAGGCTCTGAAATAGCTGTCAGCACAGAGCTCGACATGGGGCTCGAACCCACGAACCATGAGATCATGACCTGAGCTGAAGTCAGACGCTTAACTGACTGAGCCACCCAGGCACCCCTGAGCATTTTAATAAATCACAGAAACGTAGGGTTTCAAGTGGCCAACAGAAGGAAAAAAACTAGAAAGTGCTGTGCCTCAATGATGGAGGAAATAAAATGAAATCATGAGTGGAGGGAGGGCATCCTGGGAGTGAGCAGAGCACAGGGCACTCCATGCCCAGGCAGGGGCATTCTGTCAAAGTGGATTCAAATCTTGTGGCTGTCCAGCTTTGCCCATACAAGACATTTCTTCTGCATAATTTATATGATAATATCAAATTTCTTGGTTAGGAAGAAATGAAAACACTATATATTAGCTGTAAGTTACAAGGTCAAAGGAAATTTTTGGACAGATACTTAACTATTCACTTACGAGAAATGTCAGTTTGTTGTAAAATAAGGTAATCACCTTATAATGAAAAAGAGGATTTCAAAACTTTTTTTTTTTCCATTTACAGCAGAACGTCTTTAACCAAATAAGAAGTTGAATCAGATTTTCATGATTTTATATTTCAGTCAGCTGCCTTAAGCCCTTTCTGGATCAAGGCAGGGTACCATAAATAATACACATTTTAAAGTTAGATCTGGAAAATATCACAGTGAGCCTACTAGTTAGAGCCTGGGCCACATAGGTGTTTAAGAGAACCTAGGGGTCCCTGGGTGGCTCAATTGGTTAAGTGTCTGACTTCGGCTCAGGTCATGATCTCGTGGTTCATGAGTTCGAGCCCTGCATCGGGCTCTGTGCTCACAGCTCAGAGCCTGGAGCCTGCTTCGAATTCAGTGTCTCTGTCTTTCTCTGTCCCTCCCCTGTTCGCACTGTGTGTGTGTGTGTGTGTGTGTGTGTGTGTGTGTGTATCAAAAATAAACATTAAAAATTTAAAAAAAAAAGAGAGAACCTAGCTATGGTTGTGTCTACGAGGCAGGCAAAAAGTCGTTGGCAAATTTTTAAAAAAGGATAACACAGGGAGGCTCCTGGATAGCTCAGTTGGCTAAGTGTCTGACTCTGGGTTTTGGCTCAGGTCATGATCTCACGGTTTGTTAGTTTAAACCTTGCATCAGGCTTTGCACTGATGAGGCAGAGCCTGCCTCGGATCCTGTCTCTCTCTGCCCCTCCCTCCCTCATGTTCTAAATAAGTAAATAAATAAACAAACATTTGGAAAAAAGGAAAAGAAAATGCAGGGTTAAGACTTCCACCAATCTATTTGCTCTGGCTTTCCAGAGTTCAGTTTCTAACTCCCTGGCTTCCATTTAAACTAGACGGACCCTAAACAGAATGCTGCAAGTGGGCAGCCCCCAGGGCTTATGAGGCTAGATTGGCCAAACCCGGTCTGTGGCCCTCTGTGCAATGTTGTCTCAGGCAAGTAACGAAAATCTCTGACCCGCCCAGCTGTAGGGGTAGAATTCTGTTAGGAAGTCACAAAGCTGCCCAATTTCATGCCACTCCAATGATAGGGTTAGAATATGACAGGGAGGGCCATCTATAGAGGAAAGAGCCAGAGAACTGGGTTAGACACAGGGCAGAATGTAGAAGGAAATAATCTGGGCTTTTTCAGCCATGGCCTAAAGCTGGAAGACCCATCCATTGATAAGGGATTGTAAATCATGATCAGTGGTGCAAAGGAGACCGTTTTGTCCTGATCAGCTCACGAGGAAACAATGGAAGTAGTGCATGGAAATTTGTGCAGATAGAATCCAGTGACTTTTCATCTACTTAACCCATGCTTTCCTGCCAAAGTGCTATACCCTATGCCGATCCAACAAAAACACATTTGAGAACACAACGGCACCTCTTAAACCAATGAAGGAGACAAGAAAGTGGGAACATTAAGGCTTAAAATAAATGTTGGCCTGTGGACCCATTAATAAAAAATGGACTGAATTTGGCGTGAGCTTGTCGCACTGTCTTATTCTGAGTTGAAAACACTAATAAAAAAAATAATGTAGCCCTGAATGTAAAAACCATATTACCCCAGTCCTAAAGATTTCTCCTGTCAGGCAACCCCAGGGAGTTGTCAAAAATAAATAAAAGCTAAGCTAAAGAGAAAGTTATTGAGAAGGTGGGATATGGTAAGAGTTTATATGCGGCACTCAGGAATGCTGGCTTGACAGACATAGCTAATTCTGGAAGAATAACTTCCTATTTGAATAACAAGTAAAAGGTGTTTAAAGAGAGAAAGGTTATATTTTATTTCAGCAAGTACAGCTTTGGGTGAGTGTTACATAAATATTGATTAAAAGCACTGTGTTTGTTTCCTTCACTTTGACAGATAGAAAGAATGGAAGGTCTTCAGTGGCTTTCCTCCTTGGCTGGTATCTTACAGCGATCAGATCTGCCAAGGCTCCACTGTGATATTCCAGGGAAACCAAGAGTATAGATTTTATATCATTTTAATTTAAAAAGTGTGTATGGGGGGGAGTGCTTGTTAGCATGGTATTTGGTTTGGCCTTCAGTTTGCAGTGTTTTTATTTTTTTTAGAAGTTATTTTATGACTAATGCTTAAAAGTCTGAACGCACAAACAACTACCGTCATAGAAGTACTAGTGTTCAATACGATGCATTAGAATTATGTACAATGCACAGTTAGGTATAAAAATCTTTTCTGCATTGTAGAGTTTTATGAAACTGTTAATGACATCAAACTAAACACTTGAAAGAGCCTCAACTGATGAATGGATCAAGAAGATGTGGTTCATCTATACAATGGAATACTACATGGCAATGAGAAAGAATGAAATTTGGCCATGTGTAGCAACGTGGATGGAACTCGAGGGTATTATGCTAAGTGAAAAAAGCCAGGCAGAGAAAGACAGATACTATATGTTTTCACTCATATGTGGATCAGAAGAAACTTAACAGAAGACCATGGGGGCGGGGAAGGAGGAGGGCACTTGTTGGGATGAGCACTGGGTGTTATATGGAAACCAACTTGACAATAAACTATATTTAAGAAAAAACAAACACTAAGCACTTGAGACACCATTTTTTCTCCCTGCTTCTGCATCAGGAACATCAATGGACAGTCTGTTTCAATCTGCAACATCCACCCATTTCTAGTGTGAAATTAAGTAATTTTCTACTTGTACAATTAAGTTTAGCCACACAGTTCTCTTGGATTTGATCCATCGCAACGAAGGCACTGTACATCAGCAGATCCACAGACTTAAATATTTTTAAAGCATTCAAACAAAAAACAAATAAAAAAAGGAGTCACACATCATAGTTGAACAGCAACAACAACAATCACATAAAAGATAACACAGTGTTTCTGGCACAGTGACACCACCCGTGTCCACTTCGGGGACATCCACCTAAGACAGGGAAAGAACCGGAGGTAAAGAAAGCAAATCCTCCTTGCAGTGAGAGTCCCTTCTTTCTGGTTTTCAGAGGGACGTCCTTGCAAATCTCCTCTGCTGTCCTTGTTTGGTAAAAGAGTTGACTCAGTTTGCAGCATTTCTAATGATGACCATCGGCATGGTGGTGTTTACTATACACAGAACTTGATGTGTTTCTTTGGGACCAGATCATATAAGATGAGTAATCTTCCCAGAGGTTGAGTCCTGAAGAAACGTTGATAGGAATATTCCTGCAGTTTCCCAAAGGGCAGTTTACCAGCCAGAAATGGTTTGTGTAAGACTCAATAGAGAGGTCATGCCGGACAGTGGGAAGGACGCCCAACTCCGATAGCTAGTTATGCTCAGAGATCACGTGCTTGAACCCTTCCAACCATCCTTTAAGTTTCTGATCTGTCGGAAAGACTTGCTGCCAAGGCTGCTGCATGGGAGGAAGCAATGAGACCCTTCAGGCTGGGGGTGGAGGAGACCACGGCAGACCCTAGGACACAGTTACCTAACCTGGCCCCTCTTTAGTGTCCTGCATGCCTCCTTCCAATGCCCTCCAGGCCCCTCCAGAATAAACCACCCACCTCTACCTCCCACCCACCTGCACAGAGTGGGGAGACGGCCCACCCCTGCGAAGTGGGCATTCTGCCCCTTATCCTTCCTTTCCTGCCCCTCTCCCCTCCCCATCTCCTAGAAAATTCTGTCCACTTGGGAGGTCCCCACTTCATAGTCACCACCTCCCTGACTAGTTAGCTTCCCTGTTACGCGGGCCCTAGAGCTCCGACTCCTGCAACTACTCATCACACTTGACCTTATGCGTCCAGTGTAGACACTTCTTCACTTGGTTGGAAGCTTCAGGATAGAGACTATTCCCAGCACTGAGGCCAGTAGGGTTCAACAGATTCAATAAATGAATGAATGAAAACTCTTTAAGACTTTGCTCTGTTGGTTAATTAGAAAATTCCATTTTTTCATGAGTACTTTGGCAGAGTCCTATCCTGGCAAATAAACCCCCAATGCTGTTCAAGTGTTGGGCAACCTCAGGGGAGGCCTTCCCCCCAGGCCCAAGGGGCGAATTGTGACAGCAGATCCCTGGCCTCTTTCTAGTCACTGGCCCAGTGTTGAGCGTGTGGCCTAGGCCTGGTCCAAAAGATGTAAGTGGAAACTGCTGAGGCTCCTGGAGTTATATCCTTCCCCAATAACAGGGGACCAGAGGGTGACCAACTTGTCCGAGTCCACCTAAGACATCCAGGGAAGGCCCCCCCTTCAGCCCTGGACAAAGGGGCTGGTTGGCCACTGTAGGCGTTCATCACCTTTTCTTATAGACATTGTCATATCTGTAGCTGCAGAACCATCTTATGGCCGTGAGATGTTGAGTTTCAGGATGAAAATCTAACTCGTCGGAAATACCTAAGCAGAGATAGAGTCTCCGTGACCTCACTGAGCCACACGAGAACCCTGGAACTTTCAGCTCCTCATTTCTTATCACGTGCCCTAATCGATCATCTTGACATCGTAAGCCTCTCTTCGATGGGTTTGCCCATTACTTGCAGCTGAAAGCAATCCTCATTGATACAATCAATAAACCGTAGGGGGGGAAATGCTGGCAAAAACGAGACCAGTTGAGTATAAGTAACACAAGAGGCGAGAGCTTTGGGTCCTCCAAGTACTACAGACATATCGGCCCCCAGTGGGACACATTTGGATCTGAGTCTCAGGCTGGAAGACGCTCAGGCATCTTGCTGTCACAGGGAACTGCCACACACCCCATCTGTTCAAATATTGTCAAATGGAGAAATCCTGTGTTGAAAAACTCCGGCACAATGAAACTACACGTCCTACCTGCTGCAACAGGCACAACCATTATTTGAGAATTTCCACTAAACAAATAAGCCTTCACATTTCATTCGGTAAGCCAAGTGTGCTGTGCACATAAAAGCCAAGTCATGTGCTTTATTTTGTCTCGTTGATGGGCACATTTTTCAGGGCCCCAACAGAGGTGTGTGCGGTTTGGCTCCATTGAAAAAATCCTTTGCCCTTCCCTGTAAGTTTGGAAACAAAATTGCTCTCTTTACGTGTCTCTCATCACCCTTTCCTCTGGAGCCTTCCCGCGAGCTGCTTGACTGAGTGCTCTGAATTTTGGGGGGGGGTGCTCCCAGATACTCGGGGACCTCTGGCATTTCCCATTGCATTCATCTACTGGGGTGCCACATGCCCTTTGCCTCATCTCCAGGTTAGAAGCTTCCTCCAGTCCTTCATTCCTCAATTTCTCTGGGATGGTGCTAGTAGCTTCTTTCCTTCTGCAACGATAAATGGCACATGTCAACTCACAGTTGGAATCAAATAGACAGATCATCTAGAAGATACACTTTGTGATACATTTCCTTAAAGTAGCATAGAAGTCTAGCAGGGTGGTCACCCTCAGCGCTACCAACACTCGGGCCTGGATCGTTCTCTGTTACTTGTGGTGTTGGGGGAAATCCCATGCATGGTAGGATGTTATCAGCAGCCCTGGCTTCTACCTGCTCAGTGATGGTAACACTCCTCTCCCCAGTTGTGACAATCAGAAGTGTTTCCAGATTGCCAAATGTCCCCTGGTGGAGGCAGGGGTTGCTAAATCACCCCTGGCTGAGAACTACAGATTTAGGGGAACAGAGATGTTATGACACAGAAGTTACGAGGTTCATCAAAGCTGAGCAACTCATACTAAGGGGTGGGGATGTGCATTGGGGGGACCTTGATGGTAGTGACGGTCATGGCCAGGATGTCCAATCTGCTCAATTTATGGTGACTGCTGGGGAAAGTGGGAAAAAGGAGAAGTCAGTTTGCAAGTCCTTTGTTTTCAATGCAAACATCACCATAAGTCCTGGCTCATTAAGTGTACACCTGATTTTCAATTACTGTTGGCACAGGGGAACCAGACACCAGGGAGGCTCCTGTGTGCTGGAGCCTGAAGCCTCCATTAGTCTCCATGATATCGGAGCCGCGGGGGTCCCTGCAGTGAGGGAGGAAGACCTGGGAGGGTGAACACGGCAGGCCTGGCCCTGCTTTTTAAAGAGAATAGATTCCAATGAGCTAAACACCATTGGAATGTACCTGTTGCCCCGTTATTTTATCGACCAACAGGTGTATGTGTTGAGCTCTGTGTGAGACTGATGTCACTTTAGTGTTGGGACTTAGACCACACCGGGGGGCCCCCTGGGAGTTCACAAGCTGGCTGAGGAGCCAGGATACAGAGAGGAGGGGACCTCATGAACTACAGACCCATGAGGAGCAGAGGACCAGTGCTGAGAGTTTGCAGGGGAGGGGTTGGCAAAGCTGGAGGGGGCTGGGCAAGGATCCCCAGAGGAAGTAAGAGCAGAGGTGAGCCCCGCAGGCTGCCTAGAGCTGGAGAGAGCAGGAGCAGACTGAGGGCAGGGGGAAGGCTGGGGTGGGTGGCACACGCAGGTGTCTTGCAAAGGGGCCAACATAGTGATTCACGGTATCCTTCCCGGATACAATGGCTGAGCTGGGACAGAGCAAGTCTGGCTGGTCTGGGGGGGCTGGAGGGAGATGAAGTAGATGAGGAGGGCAGGAGCAGCGTTGGGGAGCCTTGAGTGCCAAGCCAGGGAGGCTAAGGTCCTGATGTGCAGTCAGGGAGGAAACCTAGACCAGGGATGTGCACAGGATCAGGGTTCGCAAACACCGAGTGAGTGGCCGAGTGAATGGGGGTCTGGGCCAGATGGCGGTGGTCCTGCTGGGGGCCAGGCCCCAGATCAGCTTACAGCAGCCCGTTTTCTCCCTAAGGAGCCACCCCTGCCTCTCCCTGGCCCCCACATGCTCTCTGGTTGTGTTCCTTTCATTTTAATGGCAGTAAACAAAACACTTCTCCACAAAGGCCCAGTGTGTGGAAAGCAAGGGCCTGCACGTTTCTCAGCGTCACACCCCATTTATCCCACGGGAGAACTGCACCCCCACCTGGAAGTGGGGAGCTGGACAATTATCAAGAGAATGTGATCGATGGAGACAACCAATTGGGAATAATTAGGTCAAAAGCCCTTCTGTTTCCTAAGCACCACTTGGCAGTGGTTGAGTTTCTGCCGGAATCATCTGGAGATAGGCCTGGACTCTGCAGGCCCCTGGGCATGGAGGTGTGGGCACGCCTGGGAGCCCACATGGCCCCCGGGCCCCTCCTGGCTCTGGGGAGGTGAGGGTGGAGTCTCTGAAGTCCGGGAGGCAGCCGAGAAGTCAGCTCCCGTGTCCAAGAGTCAAGTCCTGGGGACATGTTTGGAACCTGCCTCCCCTGGGCCCACGGGTTCTTCAAGGTGCTAGCTTGCTTCTCTGGCCCTTGGTGCTCCCTGACAGCTCCTTGGGTTTCCTCATAGCCTCTCCCTCTAAGACGCCGTGTGAAGGATGGGTAGGAGGGCACGTCTACGGGACAGGTGCCCAGGATCCCGGCTTCCTTTATCATCTGGCTCCGTGCATCAGTTCAAGAGCAAGGGGTGCCCAACTTCCCTGCAGGAGATGCTTCTTTCCGGGGTGAGGAGGGGATGCTGCACCCTAGCATTCACCGCATTCATTCTCCAGATGTACACCAGCTGGAACCACCAGCCTTGCACAGCTCAGTCTCTGTTCCCTGCGACCAGCTGTCTTTGTCACAACCACCCAGAGAAGATTACCCGCCTGGGGATGGACGCCATGCTTGCCAGGCTGTGGGGTCTTGGTGGTGTCTGCTCTGCAACGCCCTTCTGTGAGCGAATGGGCCGCCTCGCTCGAAATGCAGTGTTCATGGCTCACAGGCCAGTGTTCTAGAGGCGGGGGTATGAATGTAAGTGGAAAAGAGTCCCAGCCCCCCCCTCCCCCAGGGCCAGGGAATGAGGTTGGGGACAGGTATGCATGCTGGTAACAAGAAGGGATGCAAGTCGGCAAGTGTTTCAGGGGCTGAGAGACTTCCTCACAAAGAAGGGGGCTTTCTTGGAGAAAGGGTCTGGAGTTGCATCTAGGTGGGAAAAGCATTCGTGAGTGCCTGGAACAGAGTGGGGCTGGTGGAAGGGGAGGGGGGAGGGGAAAGGGACCATTTTCCATCTCAGAGCCCCACCACCCAAACTTCAGATTTCCAGGAGAGAGACTGTGAGGGGCCAGCTCTGAACCATCCTGTGCCCAGCTCTTGATCCAGGAGGGCACTCTGGTTATATGTATAGACAGGGGAGCCTCCCCAGGAGAAACAATCCAGGGTGCTACTGGCACCCTAGAGGAGGAGTGCTGTCATAGGGGGCAGGAGGGAGAAGGGGATTTGTTCCCCGGGCTGTGATGGCCTGGGGAGAAAGGAGAAGTGAAGAGACTGGCTACACTAGCAGGAGAGTCCAGGAACTGAGGAGTCAGGAGATGTCGGTGGGTAACAATGATCTGCCTCTTCCGTGGGGGTCTTCCTTCCCAGGATGGCTTGTTGGTGTTGCTTCTGTTACTGAGAACGAGCCACTTTACCAACAGCCTTTAATACATTAAGAAGATTCACAATTCCATGGGGCTGGTGATCTTTCCTCATTTTACAGACCAGGACAGTGAGGCTCGGAGACTCCAAGATCTTCACCTAAGGCCAGACAGCCCTAAGGCCCCCTTGATGCCACATATCTCTGATGAACCTACTGGCTGTTCCTCTGGGTATGCTATTGAACTCATTAAAATAAAGAAATAAATCAGTAAACTCAAATGTTCCTGAAAATGCCATGCTACCCTGTATAGGAACAGTGATGGGTCCAGGCAGTGCCTTAAAACCAATTCTGGGACCCACTTTATCTTCCAGGGAGCGCTGCTCTTCCCCCTGAGCCCCAGCTAGGTTGCTGGGTATTTATAGGATGGAGTCTGCCGTTGGCCAGGGCAGAGGAGGAAAATCAAGTATGTGGCCACGTAACCAACCAGGTTGGAGAGGCGGCTGGGTGGCTCAGTCAGTTAAATGTCCAACTTCGGATCAGGTTATAAGCTCACAGGACGTGGGTTGGAGCCCCGTGCGGGGTTCTGTGCTGACAGCTCAGAGCCTGGAGTCTGCTTCTGGTTCTGGGTCTCCCTCTCTCTCTGCCCCTTCCTTGCTCGCATTCTGTCTGTCTCTCTTGGTCTCTCAAAAATAAATAGACATTAAAAATTTTTAGAAATTATTTCTTCGTCTTGATACTACATTCACATGAGTCAAAAATAAAAAGAATATAGGAAAGTCCAGAGTGATCACTCTTGCCTCCCTCCCCCCTTCTCTGTTCCTTCTCTACCCTTGTGTCTTTTCAGAGTCTCGTCAGAAAGCATCATTTCCAGACTTTCCACATTTGCCTTCAAGGCTGTAGATCACCTACTCAGGAAACCCACCATGTTTAGTGAATATTGAATACACTCTTCAACTCAGAAGTCTCTTTCAGCCACGTGAAGGAGTTTTAAAACCTTGTTCTGACGACTCTCTTCTCTGAGGGAAAGACATTAACTTCATAACTTTGTTCATTGAAAAAATTGAAGGGAGATCTAAACACTCGTTCTTGAAAACGTAATCTATCATCTAGGAAGACACTGTGTTTCTTTGGCTTCAAAACACTGCTGTTTTGTCTAACTGTCCGAAAATCCATTAATAAAGCCCCAGGGACCCTCTGCATTTGGAATTGCCTCTGTCGTAACAAGATCCACAAAATGTCCATTTCCTTTCCTCTCAGTTAGACACTCTGTCACTGGTCCTATTTGGGCCACTGGAGAAGCACCAGAATGGAAGAGGGCATAAGAGCTCATGAGTTGAGCCATTGATTGTTCTTTCCTCTAAAGCAAAATGAGCAGAATCTCCCGTCTCATCGTCTTTACAGGCTTGGCATTCCCTCAGCAAGAGGCAGTCATAAAACATTCTCAAAACGGGGCCAGTTCTGAGAGTTTATAAACGTCACATCAGAGGGGAGTCCATTCCTTCGGGAGGTTCTGGGTTTTTAATGAGCAGCAGCATGCTCTAAAGAACTTGTAGGGAATGAGGAATAGCCAGTCTTGCCGGCAGCCCAGACTCGGAGGCCATGGTGACCTGCAGGGCAGTTGAAACACTGTCTGCCTCCCTTGCGGTGCACACATTAGGAAGAGCCCAAGAGACCCCGCTAGAAAAGAGGAAAGGGAGTCCACCTTGCTTTGCTCCAGGATTCCAACAGGTAAGCTTCTGACCTTTGAGATTCTTTAGCCTCATAGGCCAGGGGTTGGCATAATCTGGCCCGCTGCATGTTTTGATCAATAAAGTTTTATTGGAACTTTATTGGAATGGAGGTGGAACCACACCCATTCACTTACATATGAAGCAGCTGTGGCAGAGACCCCTGAATGGCCTGCAAAGCCCCAACTATTTACCACCTGGCTCTTTACAGAAAGTGTTTGCTGATCCCGGTTGTAGGCAATAAAAAGAGGGCATTCCTGTAAAGGAAAGATAGGAGGCATTTTCCTGGGCTGTGAGATTACCCAAGGAGCACAGAGAATGAGAAGTAGGGTAGGTGATTTCCCTTCTGCAGACTCCGCAGCTGGACTGTTTGGAGGAAGCTCCACGCCTGGCTTGTGGTTGTCAACTTGACCTGGATATATGGGGATGGAGGTGGATGTTAGCAGAGGAAGGGCACCGCGGCTGCCTGGGGGACACCTGGCATCAAAGAAGCCTCAGGGCGTTGTCTCCAGCAGAGACCCTACAGTTGTGTGGCCTTTAACCTCAGCTACCTGGGGCTCCTGGTGCCAAGACCTCAGGCCAGGCCCATCACAGACTATCGCCAAAGAAAACTCCTCTTTGATCACTTGTAACCTCAGTGCTGCTCTGAGGGTGACGGGCAACTCTGCCCACAGCCGACTGGGGTGCGGTGGGGCCTCTGAGGGTTTCACTCCTCCCCCAGGTCAGGAGGAGGCCCCCTAGGCAAAGAGGGGGTCGCGGGGCTAGCCCAGCTCTCCTCTGGAAGGGAGGACAATGGCTGAGCTGATGAGCCTCCCGTGATGGGTCCCCCTCCCCCCGAATGTAAAGAGCATCATGCTATGCTGGGGTCATACCTCAGTCTCCTAATAAAATAAAATACTGAGTCCTCCAAACCATCGGAGTGCACGTGAGGGTTTCTGCCCCTGGATGGGGGAGGAAGAGGGAAGCAAAAGGGAACAGAGTGAGGAGAGGGAAGTGAGGGGGAGCGGGAGGAGAACGGAGAGTAGAAGCGGAGCCCGGAGGAGTGGGGGAGGGGAAGAAAGGCTGTGAGAACCGCACTGCCCGAGCTGCGGCCTTCTTAAAACGGTGATGTAATGATTTCTGACACAGCGAAGATCTCTTGGTTCCAAACAAAGCAAAATGCAGTCTTTCCTCGATTTACCGAGTGGTAAATCAAAACATCCTTTCCAATCTCTGAAACTGCCCCTAGGGGGCAGTACCGTCCCTGCTGAGAACCACCATCTACTGGCTCCTCGCTCCTGAGCCAGGCCCTGTGCCAGGCTGGGGCCACAAATGAATCAAGCTTGGTACCCATCCCAAGAAACATGTACTCTCGTTAAATGAGGGTCGCCAGACATAGCAAATAAAAACATGGCATGGGACATACTCACACCAACAATTATTGGTCGTCTATTTGAAATTCAAATTTAACTGGATGCCCCGTATTTTATCTGGCTAACGAAGACACCATGGGGACCCGATGACAGTGCCAGCATAGGGACCGAGGAGACTCGGGGAAGAGGGCTGCAGGAACGGAGGCTTGGTGACCGTGTCTGGCATTGGCTAGACCCCGGCCATTTGTGGAGTCCTTCATTCACAGTGGCTCCTTGCTCGTCCACACTAAGCCAAGGTGCATGTGGTGACCCCGGATGGCCAGTGAGGCCGCTGGGGTGCCAAGAGGTCATGGGTCTCCGCCAAACACATATTCCACAGGGGCAGGGGAGGGGACGCTGACGCAGCTCGGCCCACGGCGGTCTGCGGGAGCCTCTGCCCCACAGGGCTGGACAGGTGTGGAAACCCGCCTCTGGACATGGCCTCCTCACAGGAGTGACAGGAACCTGGGTTAGAACTGGGACTTAGGGAGAGAGGGCTCAGGAACGGGGCAGGGTGGCGGGCCGGGGTACGATCTGCAGCTGTCTGCAACGGGAGAAAACTGCTTCCAAGCCTTTCGGCCTCGAAGCCTGAAGCCCCGCCCCCTGCCCCCTGCCCCGGAAGAGGAAAGGATAAAGGCGCTAGTGCCCTGAGGGGGGAGGCGCTAGCCTCCCCTTGGCGGGTGCTTCCAGCCCGGCCCCCGAAGTCCTGCACCCTCAACCCCCCCGGCCCTGTCATCGCCTCCTGACCGACCCAGTCCTCTGCAGGGAGGGGACGCAGCCAGGACACGCTCTCGAGACGCTGTGGGACGAGCCCGAGAGTGAGGACTGTTCAGGAAGCCAGGTGCTGGTGAAAAGTTTATCCCCTTCAGAACTTAGGGTTTCCTGGGTTTACAGCTGGCTCCGCACAGACAGGATGCGCTCCTGACTGTGGGGTGAGTGAGGGCACGCAGTGGGGTCCCCAGTGGCCTGTCTTCAGGACAGGGAGGAGCCCCTGCTGATGCTAGGTCACCCAGGCACCCAGGCAGAGGACAGAGAAGCCGCTGGAATCAGCAGGCCTCATTCTTAGCTTAGGCGTGTTCGTATTTGTACACGGCTTAACTGTACCGGCTTCCACTGAAACTCAGATGTCATATATTTGGGGAGTGGGGTGTGAGTTCACAGTTAGTTCTGGAATGTTCTCTCGACTAACAGAAGGAGAGAACTTGTTCAAGACCTGCTGGGTGGTAACCGCTTCCTCACTGAGGGCTGGAGGCTGAGGTCTCGGTGTGAGCAGTTGAGCAGGACACTCTGGGGAAGACTCCTGTCCCCTGCGGGCCACCCGCCCCCCCGCCCCCGCAGCTTCAGAGTGGGGTCCAGAATTCAAAGGATGTTACCTTCAACTCTCACGGGGAAGAACAAGGAAGAAAAATCCAAAAAAAGGAAAGTTTAAGGGAGGTGGAGCTGCAGAAAAAGCCTCCATGGCTCCCTTTAGAATATTCAGAGAGAGACGGACTGGGTTTGTGGAAAACCCTGGGTGTAGAAATAGAATTGATTTTGTTGATTTTTTTTTTAATAGTGTTAACTTTTCCTCGATTATAAAAAGCATTTTTAAGCTTATTTATTTGTTTTGAGAGAGAGAGAGCCGGGGAGGGGCAGAGAGAGAAGGAAAGAGAGAGAATCCTAAGCAGGCTCCATGCTGACAGCACAGAGCCTGACAGGGGGCTTGAACTCATGAACCATAAGATCATGACCTGAGCTGAACTTGAGAGTTGGACCCTTAACCGACTGAGCCCCAAAGCCTTGATATTTCAAAGCTAGATCCAAAGTCGTCCATAACCAGGGTGAGAAGAGCCGGAGAGGAAACAGAAGGAGCTAATAGTCATTCCCCAGCTTGGCCAAACTGTAATCAACAATCAGGACATTTAAACTTCGGAACCTCAGTTTCCCTTTCTGTAAAATGGAAGGTGAACCACATCAGTGTCTCACCTGAGGATATCCATTAGAACCACCCTGGTGAGCTTTTTCTTTTTCCTTTTTAATTTTTTTTTTGATGTTTATTTATTTTTGAGAAAGAGAGAGATACCGAGGGCAAACGGGGAGGGCCAGAGAGAGGGAGACACAGAATCTGAAACAGGCTCCAGGCTGTGAGCTGTCAGCACAGAGCCTAATGTGGGGCTTGAACTCCTGAACCATGAGATCATGACTTGAGCCGAAGCGGGACCTGTAACCAACTGAGCCACCCAGGTGCCCCCTTGGTGAGCTTTTAAAAATATGCGGTCCCTACTCTGGGGGCCTCTGGCCATCGTGTGGTGGCAGGAGAGAGAGACAGGTCTTGGGCATTTTTAAAAGGCTTCCCAGGCAATGACAGGCTGGAATGGCTTATTCTAACTCGGGCCAATTTTTAAATTTTCAGAAATTTAGTGAGCTCATTGTTGAACAGTGATTATTAAAAATAAAAAACATCAACTTACAATTAAATTATATTTCAAACAAAGGTAATAAAGCCTCAAACCTATCGCTTCCTAATTATTTCAGGACATTTTACAGCTGGACTTTGAGCAACATGGGTTGGAACTGTGTGGGTCTACTTATACATGGATTTTTTTCCAGTAAATATTTTGGAAACTTTTTTGGAGATTTGTGATAATTTTTTAAAAACAGGGGCACCTGGGTGGCTCAGTTGTTTAAGTGTCCAACTTTGGCTCAGGTCATGATCTCATGGTTTGTGGGTTCAAGCCCCACATCGGGCTCTGTGCTGACAGCTCGGAACCTGGAGCCTGCTTCGTTTGGTGTCTCCCTCTCTCTCTGCCCCTCCTCCCCCCAAAATTAATAAATATTAAAGAGAAAAGGTTTTTAAATTACAAGGGCACCTGGGTGGCTCAGTCGGTTAAGCGTCTGACTCTTGGTCTCAGCTCAGGTTATGGTCTCACGTTTTGTGAGATTGAGCCCTGCATTGGGCTCTGTACTGATGGTACGGAGCTTGCTTATGATTCTCTCTCTCCCTCTCTCTCTGCCCCTGCCCCACTCACATGTGCTCTCTCTCTCTCTCTCTCAAAGTGAATAAACATTAAAAAATTTTTAACTAAAAAATGTTACAGACAAACCACATAGGTTATAAATACCAAAACCAAAACAAAACAAAGAACACCCCAAAAAAACCCCAAATTAAGAAAAAGTTAGATATTATAAGAATACAGTATATAATACATATTAACACACACAGTACATGTTAATCATCTGTTTTACGTTATCAGCGAGGCTTTGGTCATTAGCAGGCTATTGGGGAGTCAAAAGTTACAAGTGGCTTTTTGACTGCACCGGGGTCGGTGCCCAGGAACCCCAGTTTGGAGGCCCAGCGTACTATTGCCTCTGCTCAGCCGCGGTTGAATGGAGACAGTATAAAGCAGCAGCATGTACTTCACATCTCTTTCCCAGTCCCCTTCAGGGAGTCAGAGCAGCCAGTAGCTTGACATCTGCTGAGAGTATTTACACCAGAGATGGGCAGATGCTACAGCTCCCCCTGGCGGTCCAGTTGTGAAACACTGCCCAGCAAACACTCCAACATACCACTGCCCCAGGCTGAGGTAGGGTTAATTCTGAACTGCACTCATACGGTGACCCTAGGCTCATTTTTAAAAATATTTTTTTTTTTTTGAGAGAGAGAGAGAGAATGAACACAAGCAGGGAAGGGGGAGAGAAACAGAGGGACAGAGGATCTGAAGCGGGCTCTGTGCTGACAGCAGAGAGCCCGACACAGGGCTCGAACTCACGAACCGTGAGATCATGACCTGAGCTGAGGAAGGATGCTTAACCAACTGAGCCTCAGGCTCCCCAATCCCAAACAGTCTCCACGCTATCAGCCCAGAGCCAGACGCGGGTCTCGGGCTCATGAACGGTGAGATCATGACCTGGGTCGAAACCTAGAGTTGAATGCTTAACGACTGAGCCACCCAGGCACCCCTTCATTTTTGAAGACTTTGATCTGAAAGTTGATGTGGATTAAAGCCTCACTAGCTGAGATGCTAGCGCCTCCTGCGGGGACTGGCTTTGTGGCTGCAGTGTCTCTTTATGCATTTCTTTTAAAGGACACATGTTTGCTCTGTTCTCCCGGCCCTGAAGAAGCAGGTGTGTTTGTACAGGTCTTTAAGGTGCCTTTAAAGTAAATAAGCTTGATAAAATCTTTCCTTTTCTCTTTTCTCCATTCTTCTGTTACTTGTATTGATCCAGGTCTTTCCCCAGGCACAGAGTATGCTGGCTGTGTTTGTACATTTTTGCAAATAGATAATCGTGGAAGCCTGTTCTATAGAAACAGGCTCTGTTACGATGAACCGTGGCCAAGGGGGTGGCCAGCTACTTCCTGTCCTTTGAGATTTTAGCGTTTGGAAGATTTTCCCTTAAAACTCGTTTCCACAACTTGGCCAGGCGCCTTTGTTGCCTTATTTGGCATGCATACCAGCTATTGTGGGGGAAATTAATACCGGAAGAGAAATCAATTCCCTCCTTGGCCTTTAATGGAAAGTTCAAGCTTGCCTTGGGTTGGGTGCTCTCTCTTTGAAGCCTCAGGTATATATTTTTTGGCATATAGGGAATGAGGCTGACATGGATGGATGGTGTGTGGAGTGCTGTGAGCTTAGTTGTTGCTAAGAGTGAGCCCTGCACGCCTCTGTCTGGGGTGCCTGATCACACAGCACACACATTCTGACCCAACTGAGAAATGTATCCCGAAGATCACCTTTACAAGGGATAAAGTCTAGGCGAGAAGATATGACTTATATCTATGGGCAAATACGTTCCCTAAGTCTGGAGACCAAGTTTAGGCAGGAGCGTGTGGTGGATCTGGGCATGGCTTCCCCACGGAGGGCCCTGGAGGTCCAGCTCACTTCTAAGAGTAAACCAAGAAGCGAGTCCTCTCACTAATCATGTCTGACTACTTCTTTCCAACATTCCAGTCAGGAAGGAGGAGTGGGTGATGGGCAGAGGGAGCCAGTGCTGTGTTAATACACCCCCTCATCCTGAAGGGCCTGGCCTGGCCAACAGGTATCACCAGCACATGCCCTTGCCTGTAAAAGCTCTGGAAAACTCCTTTATTTGAAAGCTGAGCCCTGCCTGTATTAGACCAGGTTTATAGAATGGAAAAAAGACACCCATGATCCTTCCAGAGTGCTTTGGGGAGGAAAATGGGAGACTGTAGTTAAAGTTGGCTATACCTACAGGCCAAAAGTTCTGGCATTCTTTATCCATAAGTTACCGTACTGGGTTGACTAGTATCTCCGCAAAATTCATGTCCACTTGTAACTTCAAATTCCAGCCTGATTTAGAAATAAGGTCTCTGCAGATTGTAATCAATTAAGATAAGATCATCTGGGGGATTAGAGTGGGTCCTGAATCCAGTATGACTCGTGTGCTTATAGGAGAAGGAAAACCTGGACACAGAGAACGCCATGCCGCCTATGAAGCCAGAGACCAGAATGCTGTCATCTCCAAGCAACGCCAAGGGTTGCCTGTACACGGTAAGAGCTAGAAGAGACAAGCAAGGATTCTCACCTCGAGCCTTCCAAATGGCAAGGTCCAGCCCGTGGCCACCTCGTTGGCCCTTCTAGGCAAGGAGAGGTAGAGTTTCTTTGGTGGGGAGAAGATGAAGGAATGGCAAAACTCAGGTGTTGCTGGACTTATACAGGGTGGTGGCATGGGATGGGTGCCCTGTGGCCTAGTATGTAGCGGGGCCCCAGGTCTCTGAGAAGCTTGCTACCACATCCCTGACTGGAGCAATTTGTCTGCAGAAACAGCTACAAGGTACCTGGGCTGCTGTGCAGAGTCACCAGGCAGACCCCACAGTCCATTTGGGACCCGTGAGGCGGCTTTCCCTGAGTTTCACATGTGTTAAGAAGGGCTCCCTCCAGTCCAGCACTCCCCCCACTTTCTTCACAGGCTTGGCAGGAAGGGAAACCTGGCTGAGACTCTCTCAGCTCCCACACAGCACAGGAAGGAACAGTGGGGGGTGGTCCTATGTGGACCAGGCAGCTTTGGGGATCAGTGGACAGGAGTCACGGGATGCCCTTGTATCCTTCTAGATGCTGCTGAGGACCTGTCCACTCATTCAAGTCCTTGGCCAGGTGCTTTGTTATCACTCTTGACATTAAGGAGGGCTGGGGGCAGGAAACCTGAGCTGCAGGTCTTGCTGAGTCATTATCAAGTTTAATTTTCAAGGTAATGGAATATTCTGTAAAGAGAAGCCTCCATTCCTGGAGATTTAAGACCCTTTCCCTATAGCTGGTCTGTCATAGGTAGAACCTGGGTCAATGAAGCAGTGCCCTTTGGATCCACATGCGGCACATAGGTGGGCTGATGAGCTGCCCGTGGAAGCCAGTCCTTGTGTGGAGACAGGGCAGAGATCAGCAGACTGGATGTGACCTGGCCCCACGCTGGCCTGACTCTCTTCACCACTTTCTCCTCTCTCCTCCAGGGAGTCAGTGCCTACCTGGTATCTGTTTTCCCTCCTCCCTCCTGACCGCTGAGATACAGGCCATTTATCAGGTTCCCTTCCACAAAGTGTCTGACTCTCATTGCTAAAAAATGGCCATTCCCAAGCAGAACAGATTTTCCTGGCGAGTACTTGCCTCTTTTGGTTAAAGGGGAGGATGTTGCATTTTCCTACCTAATCCTGTTGTGAAATAGTCGCCTTCATTCGATCTATTCGTTCAGATAACACCTCTCAGGCTTCCCATTTCTCACTCCTTATCTTTTATGTCTCCTTTCCAAGTTTTATAACTTACATATGCATCTGTCTCTTTCTTTAAATTTATTGCATGGCCTCCTCTTTCCGCTCACACCTTTGCATCCACTCCGCCTGCCTGTTGCGAGTCCTTGGCGGAGCCCAGATGCAAGGATGCGTGTTCTGCCTCACCTGCCCCTCCTTGGCCCCGTACAACCCATTGTTCTGACCAGAACCTGCCACCTTCTCAAACGTCTTCACTCTTCTCAGAGATGATGTGCATTTTCGTATTTACCATTTCTGGAACGGATTGAAAACCAAGCAGCTTCTAACCTTCATGAGAAAAACAACAACTTGCTTTTCCTGCATCTCTAGTCAAGGGCATTTACTCAAAACAACAAATACATGAAAGAAGAACGATCTTGGCATAGCGTCTTTTTTTTTAAGGACTTGTTTTTTATTAGATTGGTCCCAGTAGCCCCACCATCTGTGGGGAAGGTGGACACAGCAGACACACAGGACATGTGAACATCGCGTAGCTCAGGAGTCAGGCATGTGGTCATACCACCCCATGGGCGCTGTTCCTAAATGAGTCAGCCAAGCCCGGATCTCTCCCCTTGCTTCTTGCTGCATGTTTTGAATTAATTTAAAAAAATGATGAGGTCAGAGCATCTTACCTTGGTCTGTGAGCCTTCCTGTTCCTTGACAGCCTGCCTGTGTCAAGTACAGGATCATTTGTCCAGCTGAGACCACAGACATCGCACTGATGTTCCCCAGTTGTGTCCTGTGTATGCTGGCAGGGGCCACATTAGTCGGGGCCCTCCAGGGAAACAGAGCCAACAGGATGTGTATATATATTGTGACAGTTAATTTCAGGTGTCAGCTTGACTGGGCCAAGGGATGCTCAGATAGCCGGTGACACATTATTCTGGGTATTTCTGGGAAGAGATCAGCATCTGAATTTGTAAACAGAGTAAAGACTGAGTAAAGATGGTCCTCATCAGTGTGGGTGGGCCCCATCCAATCTGTTGAGGGGCCTCATAAAATAAAAAATCAGAGGAAGGGCAAATTTGCTTTCTGCTGTGGCTGGGCTGTCCATCTTCTCCCGCCCTTGGACATTGGCCCTCCTGGTTCTCAGGCCTTTGGACACATCATCATATTTAAAAAAATTTTTTTAATGTTTTTTATTTATTTCTGAGAGAGAGAGAGAGAGAGACAGCATGAGCAGGGGAGGGTCAGAGAGAGGGAGATACAGAATCTGAAACAGGCTCCAGGCTCTGAGCTGTCAGTACAGAGCCCGACACGGGGCTCGAACCCACAAACTGTGAGATCATGACCTGAGCCGAAGTCGGATGCTTAACCGACTGAGCCACCCAGGTGCCCCCACATCATCATATGTATACCATTAATTCTCCTGCTTCTCAGGTTTTCCAGCTGGGACTGGAACTACACCACTGGCTTTCCTGGACCTCCAGCTTGCCAGTGACAGATCTTGAGATTTCTCAGTCTCTGTAATATCATGAGCCAATTCCTATAATAAATCTCCTTCTATATATCCATATATATCCTGCTGGTTCTGTTTCTCTGGAGAATCCTGACTCGTGCATAGAAGATGGATGGATGGATGGATGGATGGATGGATTGATAATTTGAAGAAATTGCCTTAAATGATTATAGAGGCTGGCAGATCTAAAATCTCCAGCAGTCTGGAGACTCAGGAAGAGCTGATGTTGCCGATAAAGTCTGAAAGCCATCGTGCTAGGGAGAGGACAGTGTTTCTATTCTATCCGTGCCTTCAACTGATTGGGTGAAGCCCACCTACATTATGGAGGGTAATCTGCTTTACTTTCAACGTCCAACGATTTAAATGTAAATCTCACCCAAAAATATCCTCACAGAAATATCCAGGAAAATGTTGGACTAAATATCTGGACACTGTGACCCAGCCAAGTTGACTATTGTAGGAGGAAAGCTTTGCAAATGTGCTATACCACCCAACAAAAAAGTTCTGTGTTGGCATGAGTTTAGGAAAGGCTAGATTAAGCAGAATTATGCAGGGCCTGTTTTACTGAAGGACTTCTCAGAACCTTTAATAGGCAGGATAGAGTATGCAATGTTTCATAAACCCTGCCCATGGGATCCCTTCCTGCGGGGCATTTTTGGGGTGGGTGTACCTCTGAACAGACTCTGGAAAATGTAGGGTTAGGGAACGCATAGGGAACCAGGCTGGAAAGTCAGGAGGCCACAGAAGGAACAAAACCTGGGGACTCTTTGATCTTGAAATTTTGGCCTTCGGGATTGTGAGAAAATAGATTCCTGTCGTTTACACCAGCCAGTCTGTGGTACTTTGTTATGAAGCCCTAGCCGACTACTACCCACCCATGGCCGTCATAGAGATACGTATGTCTGTGTTTGGTTTTTGCCTTATGCTTAGTTTCATCGTATGTCTCCCATACTTGTATCTTTCTTCTTTCACACCTACTTTTTGACTTATGCAGCTTGCTTGTATTTTAGTTTCCTTTTAAACTTTCTGAATCCAGGCACAATAAAAATAAATTTAAAACTTCTTAAAATGATCCCTATTGGGTGCCTCTAGTGTTTAAGACTCTGTCCTGGGGGCGGGGGTTGGCTGAGAGGCTCAGTGGGTTAAGCATCTGATTCTCGGTTTCGGCTCAGGTCATGATCTCACGGTTCATAGGTTCAAGCTCTGCATCGGGCTCCACGCTGACAGCATGGAGTCTGCTTGGGATTCTCTCTCTGCTCCTCCCCACTTCATGCACGCTCTCTCTCTCTCTCTCTCTCTCTCTCTCTCTCACACACACACACACACACACACACACACACACTAAACTTAAAAAAAAAAAAAAAGACTGTCCTGGGTACCGGGAGAGCCAGAATGGTGAACTGGTTATTGTTTCCAGCTGTATGTTCCTATACCAGTTAGCTTTTGCTATGTAACAAACAATCCCCAAACATAATGGCCTAAGATAAATATTGATTATGCTTCTTGATTCTGCACGTTGAGCAAGCTGTACTTTTCGTCTGAACTGGCTGGTCTGGGATCACATCTCTCCCGTGTCTGGGACCTCCAGTGAAGGGTTGTGGTGGCTGGGGCTTCACTCCACATGGTCTGGCAGCCCCCACAGGGCCAGCCTGCACTTGTTACATGGTGACTAATGGTTTTTCAGCAGCAGTACAAGGCAAGCTCTGGCACCACCCTTCCAACCTCTAGTTCTCTGCTGTTGTCACATTTTCTGTCCCATTGGCCAAAGCAAGTCACATGGCCAAGGCCCAGCTGAAAGCCTGGAGAAGAAAGTTCTGCCTTCTGATGGGAAAATCTGCCATGTCACATTGCAAGAGGGTTGTTGGTAGAAGGAGAGAGATGTTTGGTTTCAGGCCCCAGTTCCTGGCACAGAGCTCCTCAAACCTTTGGAATTTTCTGAGTGGTTGAAGTGCCTTAGGTCGTTCATTAAGAACTCCTTTTGAGTTTATACTGATGAGGTTTATACTGATGAGTCCCCTCGATGGCCTTAGGGTGGGGCCGGTCACCAAAACACTGTGTAATTACAGGGCTGGAACTTTCTGCCCCACCCGCTGACCTCTAGGAAGGAGAAGAGGCTGGGTGCCGATTGGTCCCCATAAAAACTCTTGAATGAGATCTGATTAGCTTCCGGGTTGGTGAATTCATCCACAAGCCAGGAGGGTGGTGCACCCCAGTTCCATGGGGACCAAAGCTCCTATTCTCGGGATGCTTTCAGACCTCTCCCCATGTATCTCTTCATCTGGTGCTTCATCTGTATCCTTTATAATAGCTTTATAATAAACTGGTAAATGTATAAACTGGTAAATGTAAGCAAATGTTTTCCGTGTTTAGTGAGCTGCTCTTGTAAATCAATCAAACTCAGGGAGGAAGTCGTGGGAAGCTTCTGATACCAGAAGCACAGGTAACCTCGTGGATGTGTGATTGGCGTCTGCAGGGTGGAAACAGTCGTGTGGGACTGAGTCGTCTTCTGTGGTATCTGATGTTATTTCTGGGTAGATAGTGTCAGAATGTATGTAAGTCATAGGACACTGGCCTATGGTCCCTTGAGAGTCAGAGAACTGCTTAGTGTTATCGGAAAACACACATCAGAGGCATAAATGCAAGAAGCAGGCGGGATATAACCATTTATAATCACTGAGTGCAAGGGACTGTTCTAGCCACTTTACACCTATTATTTTACTTAAACCTGCAAGTATTTCCAACTTCATTTAAAAAAAATTTTTTTTTTTACCATTTTATTTATTTTTGAGAGAGACAGAACATGAATGAGAGAGGCACAGAGAGAGAGGGAGACACAGAATCTGAAGGAGGCTCCAGGCTTGAGCTGTCAGCACAAGGCCCGATGCAGGGCTCAAACTCATGAAGTATGAGATGATGATCTAAGCTGAAGTCAGATGCTTAACCAACTGAGCCACCCAGGTGCCCCTCCAACTTCACTTTGAAGATCAAAACAGAAACTCGGAGAGGATAAGGCATCCATGCAAGGGCACACAGTTCATGAGTAGCAGAACTGGGACTCAAACCCAAACTCACCTCCCAAACAGATTTGCTTCCCGGCCCACCAGCTGAATCACCCTGGTGCCCAGGACAAGTCTTACACACTACAGGTACCAGTACTCATTACACTGGTATTTGAACTTGAATTGGAGGACAGGCACTGCAAGGGAGGAATGAACAACGAACAAGGATGAGTATGCCAAGTTTTAGGTCAAGCTCTAGAATAACACGGAGCCTTCCAGGGGGCAAATGCTCAACCTTCCTAGACTCCAGACTTCAGCTGAACAACCAAGACCATGATGCCTGCCTGGTTTTGGTCATTAGGATGAGGCTCATGTGAGAAAATGTGAGAGGATGTGCTTGGGAAGGTTTCTTCTGCCTCCACCTTTCCCAGACAACAACACAGTTTTAATCCTAATCTTCAAGTTTTATTTTTATTTGGTAATGACCTTGTTGTCTTTCCTCAGACTTCACTGAGCCCTTAAGAAGTCACTTCCTGTGTGTATTTCTCCTCACTTCCTAGGTGGGCTTCACCCACTGGCCACCTCTTCCCTGTGTGCTTCCCCCCTCTCAGGGCCTCGCTGCCTGCCTTCCTCACACTCTTGCTTTTCCTTCGGGTATCTTCCTGTTTCCTAAGGCCACTCTCAGTCTGGGCTTTCTTCTCAATCTGAACACCAAGAGGCACTAGCAGTGACCAGCAACAATGAGGCCTAAGAAAACAGGTCATTTGAGCCGAGAGACACGTCAGTGAAACCATCTTAGTATTTGATTGGCCTTTTGTTAAGAGAATAGTGACTCTTTAAGCCGGGCCTGAGAGAGACACTGGCCCCTTTTTAGAGTGGATGGGGTTGGGACGGCAGGTGCTCGAAAGAGCAGGGTTGATAGCTGAAACAAGGTGTGCTGCGCGCCTGGACAGGCGGGGGCGTCTGAGAGACACCTTGTGCATCTTGAGCGGGTCAGACACCAGCTGAGAGTCCAGCGGCCTCAGGGAGGGTGAGCAAGGAAGGTCCAACGTGAGGCGGGGGGCGGCGGGGGCATGTGATTGGTGGAGAAGTCAAGGAAAGCACACACGACCCAGCCAGGCAAAAGTCAGGAGCCAGGGGGGCACCTGAACAAAAGGCTCAGTAAGATGTTCAAGAGGAACCCGGAAGAGGATTTAGACATAGCGCTGGACACGGCGGGCGACACATCAGCCCGGTAAGTTGAACTTCTGGTTTGTAAATTACATCTCTGCTCAGTTTTATCTTGAAGTTGGGGTCTCTGCCAACCGTGCAAGGTTAAAGCAATTAGAGCAAGCAAGTTAGCTGGGAGGAGGACGGGCAAGGAAGTCAACCAAGGAAGCAAAGATGGACGGAGGGAAACCATGAGAGACTTCTCTGCTTCTTAAGGAGTAGGGTGGGTGGTCAGTGATTAATGCACCAGCTTTTTAATTAAGTGACTCTGATTGTCTGGAATCTAGACAGATCTATTTATCTAGATTCTAGAAGATGTCACAGAACATACTCCTGTTCTCACCTTACTTTGGTAAAAAGAGATGGTTTGATTGCCTTTGAGTCGTTAAGTACGTGGGGATGTGACAGCAATTTTAGGATCCACAGACTTTGTCTTCATGTAGATGAATAGCAAGATTAGTTAGTTTCCAAAGGAAAGATAAACCGCACTGCATTTGTGGACTGTGTGGGGGTCTCCGGGAGAGCCCCTGCAGAAACATCATTGCCTTCTCCACTAAGGAATTCTGGAGAAGCTTATTGTCAGGGTCTATGAGCTCATCCCACCGGAAGGGCAGGTGACGTTTTGTATGCTCCAAAAACAAGATGGTTCCTCCCTCTGGGGAGTAAGTGAAACCAAGTATAAACCACGAGGAACTTCAGCTATAGCTGCAATATTATGAGGTTCATGACCATAAACGCCTATGACATCATGAGAATTGTGTTTGGGAGTGTCTGTCTATGCTGATAAACACTGTCTGTGCCTCTTGTGGACAACGTACCCACTCCTGAGACTGTCTCCATTATCAAATACCACACAGGGCAAAACCACCTGTTTGTGGTTTTGTTTATTGCCTTTGCTAAAGCATTAGTGAAGTTCCAAGAGATGGTGGCCAAAAACATGAATTCTGGGGACAAACCACCTGGCATCAGACTCCAACTCTGCCACTTCCTAGATGTAAATGACATAACCTTTCTGAGCCTCAGTTTTCTCATCTGTAAAATGGGGATAATGACAGTCCTATCTCATAGGGCAGTTGTGGAGATAAATATTAGTGTAAGTACCTGGCATATAGCATGGACTCCATTCATGCAATCAGTTATTCTTGGCTGATTATTACAGTTTGACCTCACTAAGCATCAGGATCAATTTGAGTTGATAAGTCCAAGGGGAAGCCAAGAATGGACCCTGAACATTGCCTAATGGCAAATGAGACAAACAAACAGCTTGGCCAACATTGGTAATCTGAGTTCATTTGTATAAGTAGAAACTTCAGTTTTATAAAAAAGAATATGGTATAGAGAATTCTATAAAAAAGAATATGGTGATGTGTTCTAATATTTTCATTCCTATGGGGAGACAGGGCTGTCTGCTTTTCAGTTGGACTTTTCTTGCTAAATATGATTTTATTTCTGAAAATGGTCTCTAGCAGTAACTAAAGATGTGGGAGTGGGAGAGGGGTAATGGGGAAGAGAGCATAGCATTGGGAACTGGGTCTGTGGCTTTACACAGTTTCATCCCTGAGTCCCCTAGAAAGGTAGCTGGTTGGTAAAACAATCCAATCAAAGCCTTGTCATTTGGGTTATGTGGAAAAGATAGTTTCTTTATGTTAGAAACTATTTCACTACAAACACTATAAAGTATTCTGTTGTGTTTTCATTACTCTAAATACTTTCACATGAAAAGAATTCTAAAAATTTCCACTAGGGCTACAATTTAAGAAGTCACACAATATGATCAGTGCAGTCACAATACATCTGTTCTTTGCAAAAGCATGTAGGGAAAGGTAGAGACATGAGAACACTTCACTGATCAAATATTTCATCTCCTAAGAATTTTTCACTTCTTAGTTTTAGAGATGTTATTTAGGCATAATTAACAAAAATGAAATGTACAAATATTAGGTGTTTGGTTCATATATATTTTGGTAGTTACCACTCAAAACAAGATACAGAACCATTTTTTAATCACACCAGAAATTCCCCTGGAGCTGTCCCCAGTTGGTCTCCTTTCCCCTTACCACCTTCTGACTTAAATATAAGTTTATATATGGAGATTAATTTTGTCTTTATTTGAACTTCCTATGAGTGGAATCAGACTATATGTATTCTTTTGAGTTTGGCTTCTTTTGCTTGACATATTGTACTTGAAAATCATCCATTTGGTTGGGTGTATCAACAGTCTATTCTCTTTTATTCTTTTTTTTTAAGTGACGATTAGTATTCCATTCTATAAATATGGCATATCCAGTTCTAGCAATATTTATTACGAAGACTTTTCTTTCTCCATGACTTTGGCATCTTTCAGAAAAATCAGTGGTCTGTCTGTATATTGGTCCATTGATTGACTGCCTGTTTTATTCAGTTGATGTATATGCATATCTTTATGCTAATGCCCACTGTCTTAACTTTTGTAGCTTTATGATATACCTCAAAAATCACATAGTGTAAGTCCTCCAAATTGGTATTTCTTTTTCAAAATCATTTTGGATGTTCTAGATCCTTTTGGAATCATCTCACGTATTTCTTCAAGAAAAACCTGCTGGGATTTTTATAGAGATTGTGTTGAACCAATATATAAGTTTAGGGAAAAGGGGATATCTTCACAATTTTGGGTCTTCCAATCAATACATATGACATAACCATTTATTTAGGCCTCTTTCCTTTTTTTCAGAAATGTTTTGCAGTCTAAAAAAATTTTTTTAGTGTTTATTTATTTTTGAGAGAGAAAGAGAGCATGAGCAGGAGGGGGGCAGAGAGAGAGGGAAACACAGATTCCGAAGCAGGCTCCAGGCTCTGAGCTGTCATCACGGAGACCAACACGGGGCTTGAACTCACAAGCTGTGAGGTCATGACCTGAGGTGAAGTTGGACGCTCAAATGACTGAGCCACCCAGACGCCCCTAGAAATGTTTTTGTAGTCTTTATGTAAAGGTCTTTCTCATCTTTAAGTAGATTTATTCCTTAAGTATTTGAAGTGTTGGATGCCATGATAAATGGTACTGGGTTTTTTTTGGTTTCAAGTGTATGTTGTAGGAATATAGTAATAAAACTGATTTTTTATATTGACTTTGTGTCTTATGACCTTGATAAATTCATGTAATTCCAGTGATTTTTTAAATTTGTCCATAGGGTTTTCTTTATGTAAAAAAGTAATAACTAGATAGAAAATAAATTAAGAAACTTAACTGTTAAGAAACTTTAACCGTCTGGTAATGCACCTTTGCTTCTAAAGGTTTTATTGCCAAGGTAGTGGTGCTATTAGTTTCTTTTTTTTTTTTTATAGCTTTTTTTTTTCTTTTTTTCTCTTTCATAGTTTATTGTAAGTTGGTTTCCATATAGCACCAGTGCTCATCCCCACACGTGCCCTCCTCCATGCCCATCGCCCCCTTCTCCTCTCCCACCCCCATCAGTCCTCAGTGTGTTCTCAGTATTCAAGAGTCTCTCACGGTTTGCCTCGCTCCCTCTCCCTGACTATTTTTTCCCCTTCTCCTCCCCGATGGTCCTCTGTTAAGTTTCTCCTGATCCACTTATAAGTGAAAACATATGGTATCTGTCTTTCTCTGCCTGACTTATTTCGCTCAGCATAAACCCTCAAGGTCCATCCATGTTGCTACACATGGCCAGGTTTCATTCTTTCTCATTGCCATGTAGTATTCCATGGTATAGATAAACCACATCTTCTTGATCCATTCATCTGTTGATGGACACTTAGGCTCTTTCCATGTTTTAGCTATTGTGGAGAGTGCTGCTATGAACATTGGGGTACATGTGCTCCTATGCATCAGCATTTCTGTATCCCTTGGGTAAATTCCTAGCAGTGCTATTGCTGGGTCCTAGGGGAGTTCTATTGTTAGTTTCCTTGAGGAACCTCCACACTGTTTTCCAGAGGGGCTGCACCAGTTTACATTCCCACCAACAGTGTAGGAGGGTGCCCGTTTCTCCACATTCTCGCCAGCATCTAGAGTTCTCTGATTGGCTCATTTTAGCCACTCTGACTGGCGTGAGGTGGTATCTCAGTGTGGTTTTGATTTGTGTTTCCCTGATGAGGAGGGATGCTGAGCATCGTTTCATGTGTCTGTTGGCCATCTGGATGTCCTCTTTGGAGAAGTGTCTGTTCATGTCTTCTGCCCATTTCTTCACTGGATTATTTGTTTCTTTCTTTTTTTTTTAAAATATTTTACTTATTTCTAGAGAGAGAGAGAGACAGTGTGAGCAGGGGAGGGTCAGAGAGAGAGGGAGTCACAGACTGAAACAGGCTCCAGGCTCTGAGCTGGCAGTCAGCACAGAGCCCGTCGCGGGGCTCGAACCCACAAACCGCGAGATCATGACCTAAGCGAAAGTCAGACGCTTAACCGACTAAGCCACCCAGGCGCCCCATGGATTATTTGTTTCAATGGAGATGATTTGCATAGAGAAAAGTTCATAAACAAATCCTTCGTATCAATTCCAAGATTTCAAAACCATGTGGTTAAGCTTCTAAAAAACCCCCAGACTCAAATGAGTCCCAAAACTTTGTAACTATTTATCATTTATACTTGGTTCAGAGAATTTTCGAATTGCAGTCACTGCAGTGTTGATTATCTAGTACTATGACTTACCCCTAATTCCTACAGTATGCTTTTCCTACATATGCAAGGTAGACCGTGTTTTGACACACCCTTCAAGTGTTGTTTGGTGTATCCCCTGCGCAGTGTCGCGTGGAGCCGGAGCAGCATGACTGGAAATGCCGAGAGCCATCACTCAGGGTGCCGCGGCTCTATACCAGGAACTGAGCTAAGCGACTGACATGCCTTGCCTCATTCATCCCTCTCAACGACCTTATGAAGTTAGAATAATTGTTAGACCCATTTTACAGTCCAGGCAACTGAGGCTTATAGTCAGTTGTTTGCTAGGTCACACAGTTAATGACTAGCAAAGTCAAGATCTGAATTAAAGGTCCTGACTTTGGAGCCCTCCGCACTGACCACCACTTTCCAAAACATCTGTTTAAAAAGTAAATGCCAGGGGGACTTGGGCAGCTTCTTCAGTTAAGCTTCAGACTCTTGATTTTGGCTCAGGTCGTGATCTCTCATTTTGTGAGTTTGAGCCCCGCATCAAGCTCTGGGCTGAGCATGCAGAGCCTGCCTGGGATCTTCTCTCTCCTTCTTTCTCTGCCTCCGTCTCTGTCGCTCTCTCTCAAAAATAAATAAGTAAACTTAAGAAAAAAAAAAAAAAAGGCAAACACCATTCCTATAGAAAAAAGAATTTAGCCAGGCTTGAAAATTCTTAGGCTGATAAGGAGTGATACCAGCTTCCATTTATTAGTATGTAATGGTTGAGGTGTGGTAATAAATTTCTCGTGTCAGCTGACTCAGTGAGGTACTAGGAAGACGGAGATCTCCCCTGCAGTCTGCAGTTACCATGGGGACCTGATAAAGGGGTACAGAGCTCTGCCGCTGGAGAAACAGCATCAAAGCCAACCTCTGCAGACGGCAGGTCACCCACGGCACATGTCCGATGGGGCTCTGGCAAGTGAATCAGAACGCCAAGGGGTGCACGCTCGGGGTGCTCCCTGCTGTTTCAGGGCCACGTCCAGTTCACATGTACACAGCCCACACAAGCCCCCTGCGCAGATGCAGATGACGCCAGGGCTGGAATTACATGGCGACCCCCAAACCAAACCAAGCCAACCCAACCAAGGGCCATAAAAGCCTGGGATAACAAGCCCAGAAAGCATCGGCACCAGAATTGCAAAAGGTTTCCCTGTACACTGCGGATTACAGAACCATAAAGAGACGCTTGTAAAACAAAGCCCGTTGTGCTTCAGCGCAGGCCTAACTTGGCAGTTCTGTCCTGTATCTGGTTTCATGGAAGGAGGAGGGAGCCCTTAAGAAACGGACCTGAGACAAGTTAGCCAGACTCCATCTTCTGTAGATCCTTCCCAGTTAACTCCATAGCGATATTTTCATGATAATTTAATTCTTCTTTGTGTTGACCTTTACCCTTCATACCTTAGACATGTAGGGGTGGGGAGAGCGCTTTATAACTCCTGGTGGCAGTCCAAGAAAACGTCACTCACTGATACCAGCAGTATCCTGGAATTTCCAGTCTGGAGAATGGAATTTGGCAGGGCCCTTCTCCATCAGTCAGGGAAGCTAACAGTCTGTTCTCCGGCTCCGAAAGGCATTCCATTCCAAGAATCTCCATCTCTTCTCATTGGCAGTTGGGTGGAAGTTCACTCCTTTGCAGGCATCTCCTTCTTCCACCACCGGAAACCCCCCAAGCCTGAGGCTTGCTCTGAACCTTAGTTCCACAGCCTTAGCTGTGGAGTAAGAGTGGATACTGCCTGGGGCACCTGGGTGGCTCATTTGGTTAAGTGTCCAACTCTTGATTTTGGCTCAGGTCATGATCTGACAGGTTAGTGAATTCAAGTCCTCCATTGGGCTCTGTGCTCACAGGGCAGAGCCTCCTTGGGATTCTCTCTCCCTCTCTCTCTGTCTCTCAAAATAAGTAAATAAACTTAAAAAAAAAAAGATTGGATACTGCTGGCTTCTAGACATTGAAGGACACATTTTTCTCGGGACCTTGTTTGCCACCGGACACCACTGACCACGTCCTGCACAAAGAATGTGACATAGAAACAGCATGACATTAAATAAGCTCTGTGTTATAAGGCATAATGGAGGAGGTTTAAAAGTAATTGTACTCCCTTTCATAACTTAGCCACACTTGAGAGTTACTTTTATTAATATACTTCAATAAGGGTGTTACAGGGAATATGCTGTGCATTGCTATTTCTCTAAATGGCTTATTTTTTCCAACTTGAATTATTTCTAAACTGAGCCAGGAGTCTTATTTTCACAAAACCCCTGAGAATATGTGGCTTTATACACAGCGCCATTAAAATACTTGGTAAAAAGTAGGTGTGTTCTCTAGAAGCTGTTCTTTAAAATGTTTCGTCTCCCGGCATCTCCCTCTTTCACTTGATATTGTGAAACTTGCCCAGCATATAGAAAACAAGAACAAATAGTATAGTGAACACCCGTACACTCACCATCCAGATTTAACGATGATTAATATTTTGTCCTATTTGCAGCAATCTGGGTTTTTGTTGGAGTTTAAAATAAGTTACAGGCATTACTACAGGGATGTAGTTAATAAGCATCTCTAAAATATATGAATGTATTCCTCCATAGCCTGCACCGCCTTCATTGTGTTGGCTGGCAATGCACTTTCTGGTTATTTTCTGCTCGCTGGCATTTACATCTCAAGGATTGGTTAGTTCCAGGTTAAACATTTGTTGCCAAGAGCCCTTCACCACTGACACTGTGTACTTCATATTGCATCAGGTCGGTGCCGAGTTACCCACTCTCAGTGGCTTGAAGATTGATGGCTGGGCTACGAGGGTGCCCATGGGTGTCTCCATCCACCACAGAGTCAGCTTTTTTGCTCTTTTGATGAGCAAGTCGTTCATGAGTCAGTAGCTTCCCCAGCACCTTCCGGTGCCCCCTGATGATCCTCGACAATTCACCTATTTCATTAAAGGTGATAGAGTGGTGGTTTCCTAATTTCATTATTTACTTGACCATTCCTAGCTAGCATTCTTTTCTAATGAAGGATTTTCTCTCAAAATCAGAGCCGTCTGGTAACCGTGATGTATAGCCTAATACCTTCCCTCAAGTTACCAATTTTTAGAGTAAGTTGGCTTATTACCTGGAACCTTTGACATACAATAATTCACTGTTTTTATATTGTAAACGCCGTATTATTTGTAGTTTACTGGTATAAATGACTTTAGCATACCAATATAACTCCAGGTGTAAGAGGTACCAGAGCACTGACGAATTCAGTAGAATCACTTAATTCAGAAATAAACAAAATTAAAAAAGTGATTTATTAAGTTGATTGGTTATTGGATTCAAGTGACAGTTAATTCCATAAAATGGCTTGTCCGGTAGCCTCACAGTGACCCAGCCCCGGCTGAATTAAAAAAAATTTTTTTTAATGTTTTTATTTATTTCTGAGAGAGAGAGACAGCGTGAGCAGGGGAGGGTCAGAGAGAGAGGGAGACACTGAATCTGAAGCAGGCTCCAGGCTTTGAGCTGTCAGCACAAAGCCAGTCGTGGGGCTCGAACCCACAAACCATGAGATTATGACCTGAGCCGAAGTCGGATGCTCAACCGATTGAGCCACCCAGGCGCCCCTCCTTTTTTTTTTCAATTGAAGTATAATTGACATACAATATCCTATTAGTTTCATGTGTACACCATCATGCTTTGATGTTTTTATACCTTACAAAATGATTCTCATGATAAGCATAGTCACCATCTGTCACCACATGAAGTCATTATAGTGTTACTATTTTCCCTATGCTGCACATTACATCCCCATGATTTGTTTATGTTATAACTGAGAGGTAAATTTGTACCTCTCAATCCCCTTCACCTATTTCACCTGTCCCTCAGTACCCTCCTCCATCTAGCAGCCAAGTTTGTTTTCTATGAGTCTATTTCCGTTTCATTTTTACTTTAGTTGTTGTTGTTTTTTAGATTCCACATGTAAGTGAAATCATATAGTATTTTTCTTTCTCTGTCTGACTTATTTCACTTAGCATGAGACCCTCAGGGTCTATCCATGTTGTTGTAAATGACAAGATTTCATTCTTTGTCATGGCTGAAAAATCCATTGCATGTATATACCACATCTTTTTTTTTAATTTTTAAAATATCTATTTATTTTTGAGAGAGAGACAGAGAAAGCCCGAGCATGAGCAGGGGAGGGGCAGAGAGAAGGAATCCAAAGCAGGCTCCAGGCTCTGAACTGTCAGCACAGAGCCCAACGCAGGGCTCAAACCCATGAACGGTAAGATCATGACCTGAGCCGAAGTCAGACACTCAACTAACTGAGCCATCCCGATGCCCCACATCTTCTTTATCCATTCATCTGTTGATGGCTGCTTAGGTTGCTTCCATATCTCGACTGTTATAAACAAGGCTGCATTGAACATGGGGGTGCAGCTAGCTCTTTGAATTGGTGTTTTCATTTTCTTCAGATAAATACCCAGAAGCAGAATTGCTGGGTCATAGAGTATATCTATTCTTAATTTCTAAAGGAAAATCCATACGGTTTTCCACAGTGGCCCTACCACAGTGAGGGTCAGGGAGTCAGAAGGGTCAGAGCAGCACACCCCGTGTCGTATCCGTGGCATGCGGGACCCTCTGTCTGGCTCACCAGCTGCCCTCCCCTCACACAGCCGGGTCTGCTCATCTCGCCCCACCCTCTGCACTTGGCCTCCAGGGTCCAGCTCCAGGTTCTGCAGTCCTGGAGACGCTTCCTGGAGGCATTTCCTACTTGCCTTTCCTCAGGGTCTCTGATTTTCTCATCTGTCTCCCAGGCTGGACTGTGAGCTCCCATGAAAGGGGGGAAAATCCTGCTTCTATCCAGATCTCTCTTGCCAGTGTTGATCTGCCTCATAATAGCTGCTAAGGAAATGTCTTCTGAGTGGAACAAACGAATGAAAAACAAAACAAAACAACTGAATGACTTCGGCTCCCCCTAGGGAATGCATGGACTTCTCTCCTTCTCCCTTCTATAAGGTTAAGGACTCAGCTGACTTTGCTCAAACCACCCTGGGTAAAATACACCTAGAACTGAGATGCGTGGAGCCTGGACAATTTCCGGCTCAAAGGAAGAAAATGATTTGCATAATTAAGAATAGCCAAGGAGGATCTATGGGGGACCAGGGAAGGAGAGACAGAGGGACTAGGCACGGGGAAACTGTTCGCCGTTTACAAAAACACATTGTAGTAAAAACCTTGTTGCAGCGGAACCAAGTAAACAGACCCCCCCCCCGCTGCACCCCCGAATGAAAGTAGTTGTATAATTGTGCTATGATTAAGGAATGCCGTGAGTGAAATGCTCTGGAATATGTGAATTGACATAAATCAGCAATTCCGGCTTCGAATGCAGCATTCTTTAACATCCATTAATCTGTGGTTGGCTCCTCTTGAGGCCTCGGGGCCCCTCTGGGCTTCTCTATCTCTTAATTGAAGCGGTGTGCCTTGGAGAATTATTGCTTTCCTACATCAGCTCTCCCTTCCAAGGGTGGATTGCAAAACAAACACAGGAAAAAGAACTGGAGTCAATTTCTAGGCAAAAGCTTTTTCTGAGCGCGTCTGTGTGAATGCACAGCTTCCCCCTGCCCACCCCCCACCCCCCGCAAACCTGGGGCGGGCCCGCCTCCCTGACCAGGCTCCTAATTGCTGGTGAGTGCTGGTGAGGGCTCCACGTCGGCCGTCTTTCCCGGCTGACTCTGGGGCATCATGTAGTTGATGAAACCCAGGGCTGCAGATCAATTCACAATAGGATGAAGAAGTTCTCTGGCAAATGTAGCTCCAGCATCTTTAATATTCTTCTCCTTTTATCCCAACCTACACACTCCCGGAAGCTTAAGAGTTTATAGTCAGCTCCGTGGCTGCAAGTACCTCTTCTCTCCCCGCTGGCAGACAGATGTCTTCCGGCCTCCCTGCCCATCTACTCAGAGGCCCCTGATTTATCATCCTGAGCCCAAGGAGCAGGCCCTGCTGAGGCCAGACCCTCACCTGGCCTTCGGAATTAATTTGGGGGGAAACAAGGAGCCCAGGGCAGATGGGCCAGCTCAGTTAGGCATGTGCTGTGTTGTTGTGTGAACAAGAAAATGCTCTGGTGATGGCAGCCTTCTGGCGCCACATTTGGAGGGGATGGAGCCCAGGCCATCTAAATCACGCAGACAGAGCAGCCGCATGTAGCACCTCATATACTGGAAGGGGGACAGCTTGTGCAGGCGGGATGGGGCGACCATGTGGCCCCAGGAGCCCACCGCGGAGGACAGAGTCACTGCGAGTGTCTGGCACAAAAAAGAAAAAACAACACAGGGGAGAAATTTAGTTATGCCATGATTTGCCTTTAAAGGGCTGGGTGATATTTGACTAACTGTCTTACGTCACAGACCTCTTAAGTTCTCAATTAAAAAACACATTTTTTTGTTTATATTTGTTTAGCAAGCATTTCTGAAGCATCTACTGTGTGCCTATGTGCTTCACAAATATTAACTTACTTCCTCTCTCTAGCAAGCCCATGAGGTATCTTTCTCATATACCGATTGCAATTCAGTAGTGATATTTTTTTTTTAATTTTTTAAGGTTTATGAATTTTTGAGAGAGAGAAACAGAGCACGAGTTGGGGAGGGGCAGAGACAGAGGGAGACACAGAGTTCGAAGCAGGCTCCAGGTTCTGAGCTGTCAGCACAGAGCCCGACATGAGGCTCGAACCCATGAATGGTGAAATCATGACCTGAACTGAAGTTGGACACTTAACTGACTGAGCCACCCAGGCACCCCTTCAATAGTGATATTATTAAGTTCATAGGATATCTCCTATGTGTGTGTTAAACTTCCTCCAACAAACTGGTTTTAGTATTACTAACTAGTACCATCAATAGTGGAAATATGACTTACCACATCACTCAGGTATGACAGATACAAAATATAAAATGAAGCACATTAATAGGATCAAAGATCTCTTATGCCTTTCTGAACACTGTCGACTTTAGGTTTTGATGGTTTTCAAGTAACCGTATGGAATCAAAGGAAACTGAAGAAAAACTATAAAAAGGAAAAAGGGAATTATGGAAAACACATTCTGGAATCAAAACTGGTCTTGATCACTGGCAACCAGTGTCTTTAAACAGCTCATGGCTGCTTGTGACTCTGTTTTGGCTCCTTAGGATTTCCATTGGTTCTGAGCAGCTGCAGGAGGGGGATTTAGTTACAGGACCATCTGTAAAACAAAACATAATTTCTTTGAAAGACTCCACAGCACTGTTTATGGTAAAGGCCAGATTGCTGCAAAGGTGCTGTGCTTTCTGAAGGTCTGGGGCTCTGCACTTCCCTCTTGAAGGGTAAGGGGTCCAGACACGCTTCAGGGTGTGCCGGAGCCTCCCCAGTCTGGACTGGGAACATCTCTTTCCATCTTTGCATTCAGTGACATTGGTAGCCACGGTAGAGCATTTATACCACAGAAATGGGCAGGTCCCACCCCCAGAAGCAGCTGAATAGCACGCCCCCAGGAAAGGAAATCTGAAACTTTATGGAGCTTTCCAACAAGGCAAGGTTACATATTAAAAGAAGAAGAGGAAAAGGAAATGGGGGCAATGGAGGCCATAGGACTCTATGAAGGTTGCAGGATTGGTTCTGAAGAACCAGTAGCTCTGGTGTTCAAGAGATTTCCATCATCCAAGCCAGCCGTGGCAGTCCAGCCTTTTTTCACATCATACCCCTTAGACATTGACACTGCCTCTGCCTTCTACATGTAAGGGCCCAGGTCACCCATGATAATCTCATTATAAGGCCAGCTGGTCAGTAGTCTTGATTCCACCTGCAACCTTACCTGGCCTTTGCTGTGAACCATAACACATTCACAGGTTGTGGGGATCAGGACATGGGCATCTTTGGTGAGAAACGATTTTGCCTATCACAGCAACACGTATCACCTAAGGTCCTCAGTGAAACACCCTGGAAGTGACCTGAGAACCACATCTATCTTTTTCTGGAGGGACCTAACTGAAGTGACTAAGCCAACGCCAACCCCAGCCTCTTTCCTCAGTGACAGCCAAGCAAGTGTAGGGGTGAAACCACGTCTGTTCTAGATACCGGGAATGAGTTTATCTGGCACTCCTGCAGTCTTTAGGTCTCAGATTGGAGATGCTAGTGTTCCCCCTACCCAAGGTTACTCTGTCCAGACTTCTTAAAATCATGTCCCTAGTTCCTAGCTCTGCTTGGCTTAGATATAGCTTGAAGTTCCCTGATGTCTGCTTCTCCTGCACACGTGTTAAAGCCCAGTACCTAGCAGTATACCCAACTTAGAGAACCAGGGGTCCTTCTTCACTCACGACATGAATGTGTAATGGAAGACTTACATATGAACGCAATAGAAGGTTAACTGTGCTGGCCTCAGGGGACTGAAACATGGCCCTGGCCTTTGGTGTCATTTCCCAACCTTCATCATCTTTAGTATTTGCAAGGACTCCACAGGATGGGGTGAAGCCGGCTGGGGAGCTGTGGGGGCCAGACTAAAAAAAACATGCCTCTTAGAGTCATCAAACATACTTTCCAACCAAGGAAGGAATATAGTTCCTTAGAGTTTGGGGGATCAGAATTGAACCAGTCTCTCTCTCTGTCTCTCGATAACACAATTCAAATATGGTGTAATAACATCTGGGGGAGTGGATTGGGGTATTATTAGTTTCGCTGTTGGGAATGGGTCCCAGAGGAGACCACGCAGAGGGAGACCCAGGCCAACAAATTATTGAACGTCTTTGTGTTTGCAGAGCCCTGTCAAAGGGCCCTCTGTCTCACCCATGTCTCTGCCATCCCCAACGTAAGGCCCTCCCCCACCCAAAACCTCTAAGCCAACAAGTCAGCCAACATTTTCTAATAATTATTTCCTACATAAAATCAACAAGGGGAAAAATTCCTCTTCAAGTACATGTCTAGATGATTACATTTCTCTTTGACAGAGAATTATCAGTGACGGCCCCATGGCTCATAAGACTGTAGAGATTGCAAACCCCTGATTAATGGGGTAAGACAGATTGTTGATATTCATGGAATTCAATATTCCAACCTCAGACCCATGTTTACAGCACATCGACTTGCAACTTTGAAACAGGCCCTGCTTTTTTTATGTTGAGTTATTAAGAGAGAGCTCTAGAGTGAGGAGCCAGGCCAACATGTCTAGTTGGGCAGCCTAAACCAGACCATGCATTGTAGGCAGTGATTTAGTATTTAAAACCCAAATAATGCATGGAGATACTCTGGCCACAATATCTTTTCCCATTGTTCTTGCAACTGGGTCCAGATGACACCCTTCAAAGTCCTGTGTGATCAACTTTTCAAAACAGCATGGTATCTTTCTTGTTCAAACAAGTAACAGAGAGGGTACCCCACATATTCTAGGCAGCAATCTTTATTTCCTCACTTCTTTTATTTTAAAAAAGAGCGAGTAAAACATGGAGTGCGTCACGAAATGTGACTCCCCTAAAGAAAGATAACTTTTCATTCCGCATTTGTGCAGCACCCAAGCTCATGGTTAGATGAAGGTGACCGCTTTCATTCCCGTCATCTTGTTATGGCTTCAAGATCACGTTGTGTTATTATTTGCCCCATTTTGCAGAGGAGCTAAATGAAGAACAGAAGAATAACTTACCCCAAATTACCCATGAAGTCAGGGTTATTAGAATTCCCAGGCCAGTGGGCTCACCACAAAACTGTGCTGCTTGACAAATAGACAGTGTGCCAAGCACAAGCCAGCCCTCCATCCCTCGTGATCACTGTCTGCTTCCCAGGTGGGAAAGAAGCCAGATGTAATTTGCTCATGAAAAAAGAGCAAGGGGTGGGTAGGGGGTTGTTTGCGTATTTTAAAGATAGGAGAGAAGGTATTTCTTTAGAGGTTACTGAAAATTATTTTTTAAAGCAAAGCTGACGAGTAAATCATAAATGCAAGGTGACACGTGGGTTGGAAGCTATCCACTGTGGAAGATTGGTGGGGTTTTACATTAAATGGATCCTTTTCTGCAGGAATACTCCAGAAGAGGTATTGTTATGTTTTTAGAGCCAGAACGTGGGGGAAAAGTTTAGTATTTAGCTGAAGGTTGAACCAGGTAAAGTTTTATCCTTGTGCTTTTGTTATTTCCCCCCGGGCCCCACCTCTTTGCTGCAGCTCAGTTCCTGTCCTTGGGTCCTCCTGGCGACCCATGTCTGTTAAGAGTGCCACACTGCAGATCCCATGAAAACCCCAATGTCCCAGAGTTCCCACCCTCATCAAACATTACCCATCCTAGCCCTGCTCCTTCAGAGTTTCTGTTTCCTACACGAAAAATTGATGTGAGTAGATTAATCAGAGTAATAACCCTGTGAAATACATTAGCTAGATGGTATGTCACCTCTCACAGATGACAATAATAATTGAGATAATCATGATGGCACTTTCACGCATGGAGAGATTTAAGAGCGTCAGGGAAAGAATGCAAAGAAAATGAAAACAAGTGACATTTAGCTTCTGCCTTTCAAAATAGGGTTTTTGAGGCAAAACAATAAACTTGAACATCAGGTGTTTTTGAGACAAGGGATGTCTTTGATTCTTTTCTATCTCACTGGCATGCCAAGAGCCAGACATGGAGGACTAAACCATAGAGTTTTATGTTTGGAAGGAAGGAGGAAGTGATCCCAGCTCCTTCTAGCCCTCCTGGAGGATTGTGGGACACAGATAGCTAGGAGAAGGAGTTAGTAGTGAGATGTGTGGGTCCTAAGCCATCTCTCCTGGCAGGGACCCAGAGAGAGGGAAGTGCATTCACTAAGCTGAAGAAAATACAAAAGGTGGAGAGGATCTGCGAGCTCTCTGTTTGGGGGACATCGCTTTGCTGGGTAGTTCCTCACACCAACATAGAAGTCTCCAGAGAAACCAAGATGGAGGAGATTTGACCGGCAAAGAGAGTCTGGTGGCACCAGATCGAGGCCACTGGATGACTTAACTGAGTGGTGAAGGGTTCACCAAGTGGCTCAGGATGGGGGGCACCATGCAGCTTGCATCAGAATGTCCAGTGGTAGATGGAGGCCATGGCAGAATCCCTATCTCAAGCCATGGGAGGGGGCCACCTGGTCCTGACGGGTCAAGATGGTTTCATGAGCCATGGACATCAGCTGGATAACCATGCCAGTGAGAATCAGCCAGCCCTTCCCATAGACCTGTGTTAATACCAGGTCACTTCCCCCAATGCCATTTTCCTACCTCTAAATGCCCAGATATCACCTTGGAAGGAGCAACGGAGTGAGGATGGAATCATACAGGTCAAGTTAAACCATTGGAGACTGTTTAATCCGTGCCACTTGAGTGGGTCTGAGCACTGGGACGACTTCCCAAACTGTTGCCATCACAGGATGACATAAGTATGAAAAACTTGAGGGTAGACATTCAGAAGTTCTTGTTGAGGTAAGAATGATTTCATGTTTCTTGAAACAATCATAAAAAATGGCTTGTACTTTGTGTGTCTTATTAAAGTTAATTTTTAGTAAGTCTTTTCTACTGGATTGTATGAAAGTATCTGCAACAAGTGGGAAATTAAAAACAACCCACAGTGTTCTTCACAGTGTTCTTCACAAGTAGCTTGAGAATCACTAGGCTATGGATGGAACTAGGTGTTCAACCAGAATAGATACCTTTTTTCCCCCTTCAACCCAGAGAATAGGGACTTATAAAGGGAGATCAGATTAGTTTTGGGAAAAAAATAAAGAAGCAAATTTGCTGTGTTTCCTGCATGTCTGAACTATAATGAGAATGCACATTTCCCCATTTTTACCCCCCACTGCATCATCCAAGACTTTCCTTTGGCCCCAGGGCATCTGGTCCCTTGGAGCACACTGTGGTGTGGCTCAGAGGAGGGCCCTTGTCTGCCCTTGACCTCCTTGAGAGCACCTCTCCCCAGGCTGTGTCACCCCCATGGGGGATGTCCTCAGGGGTAACCAGTGTGGGGCTCCAACACAGGCAGGCTGCAAGGTTTGACTCCAAGGGGCAGAGTTGGCCCCACTAGTGGAGAATGTGAGAGCACAGTGAGAAGGAATGAGCCTGGTGTCCAGTGAAGTGTGACTTCACGAAACATAAGAGACTGAGTTCTGAGTTCAGGGAGCTTACGTTCCAAAGTGCCGGAATCATGGTCTCTGCTTGTCCATGGCAATCATTTCAAAGACAAATACCTGTTTGCAGATCCCTTACAAAAAACCCAAAAAACCCACAGCTACTAGACCAGTCGTTACAGAGGAATATTCTTGGATTTTGAGAATGCCTCACTTTCAGGTAGATCTATTTAGCTCTGATTCCCTTAAGTAGTGACCTTCCCAAAAGCATGTGAGTGATGTGTTGGGGATAATTAACTTCCCCAGAGTGAGGGAAAACCTCACACATACACATATACAGTAGGACCCTCTTCAGCAATCAGACACTCAAGAGATAGTTGGCCGAAATTGACATAAGCCAATGAGGACAATAGTCCCATTCACTGACACTTTCTTCAGGAGGACAGCTCTATGTAAAGACAGTTCATAGTAACTGGTATGTCTCAGTCACGTGATGCTATTCTGTTGTAAGTGATATGGGTCATCTCATTTAATGCTAACAGCCACCCTCTCATGGAGGATAAGACCACTCAGAGTCCAGTTAGGGAATTTCCCAAAGTCACACTCCTGGAAAGTGTAGAGCTAGACTTCCAAATCACATCTGCTAGACTCCGTAACTACAGACTTGCTACCACATCTGTAGCCCATTGGCCATGAGACCCCAAGCAAAGGGACTTGATTGAGTGGCCTGCAGTGTCTGTGGCCACTTTCTGTAGACTTCTGACCTTGATCACCTCCAACCCTGGTCAAGTACTATTCAAATGGGAGACTTTTCCCACCTGCGATGTAGGCCAGTTTGACCAGAAAACACTGGAGGACACACTTGATCAATTGAGGACTCCAGAAAAGCAAACGACAAGTCCCTGGTGCTCTGGGAATGTAAACTGGAAGACCTAGTGTCCCCTGAGGAGGAGGAGGAGCCATAGCTGCCACTGTCATCTGCCAGCCCATAAACATGGCGGCCACACTCAGCATCAGGAAGTGATGTAACGAAATCACTCACACCGACCAGACAGCTGGGACTTGTGCAGAGTGGCTTGTTGTAAGACCGAGATCTGGGGCTGATGTTTGTGGAGCAGCTTCTCCTGGGATAAGCCTGGAGATGCAGAATGGAAATACTCAAAGCAAAACTTGCCAAAAAATTTCCAATCCTGGGGAAGAACAGCACAAACCAGATATATTGTGCAGAGTAACCTGGAGGCACATGCATGCTCGTGCGCGCGCACACACACACACACATGCACACGCAAGCACGCTGACCTACAGAAAAGCAGAGGAAGGCTGCCTGTCTGTTCACATCTGCAGTCTTGGAAACTTCTGTTAAAGCGAAAAATGCTAGGTACGACCTGCGAGTCTTTGGAGACTGTCAGACACACACCACTGATCAGCCTTCACTTAGGAAACAGAAACTACCCCTAGCCCATATAGTTGTAATGAGCTGGCTTTTAAGACGGCCTGGAAAAGTTCTCTCCAAACTGCACATATATCCATCACCCCAGCGAGCCCCAGCGGGCCCCGGCGCTCCTCTGGTTTTATAAACCATCGCAAACGTTTGAACGTTGGAGAAAACTTATGACCTTGGAACACGTTGCCTGTTTTCTTACAACTTAATGAGACTAAATCGTTGATAAGTTCTGTTTTGAAGCCTAATCGTTCACCCCCAGGCAGGGTGCAGGGAGCCAAACCCTACTTTCCACGGGACGGATTCCTGCACCAAGGGCTTGCGAGGGTCATCAACCCAGGGCCCCCTCCTCTGGCTTGTATTCTCCAGTGACTTCTGGCAAAGCCAAGGCAGTTTTAGCCTGATGTATGTTGGCCATTTATTTGAACCCCTCCCCCCCAATACATTTCGAATACTGGAAAAGCTGCACTCTCCGGTCAGGCGGTGTTCTTATGGGTACTCTAGAAAGCAGCATGGCTAGGGACCTCGGAGTTAGGCAGCGGCGCAGGTATTCCTTCATTCCTTTGACAAGTACCCACCAGTGGCTCGCGTCCTGCCAGCCCTCTGCGCACCCTGGGGACCCTCGGGATGTCAGAGAGGCTGAGCCTCACTCTCAGGAGACCCACAGTGTGCGGCGATGGCCGGCAAATGAGGAAACCATTCTATCAACATCAAGGAGTCTGGAAAAAGGTGTTTGTGGCTGTGACTCAGGGGAGGCTTCAGAATGGGAGGGGGTCTGACATGTCAGATTTTGCAGATCCCTCCCAGGCAGCCTCAGGCCCCTTAATGCTGAGGACGTCCGGGCAGAACATAATCAGTGTTTCTTAAGTGTCTCTGTGATCATACATCCCATGGGGGAAAAATGTGCCCCCCCCCAACTCCGGCCCTCCAGGAGCTTACAACGTAGTTGTAGAGGTGGGGTGTCCGTAGGCCTGTGCTGCCGGAAACACTGTAATGCAGGGGCTATAATTCCTGGGGACCGGTGCTCAGTCTCAGATCTCACTTCACCATCTCAGCTGTGTGACTGTGCACAAGTTTCTTAACCTCTCTGTGCTGCACTCCCTCCATGTGTGAAATGGCAACAATAATAGTATCTATCTTCTAGGAATGGTGTGAGGAGCAAGTAAGAGAAACGTTCAGAACAAGGCAGACCTACCTAGTATTCAGTGTAGCCTTTTATATTACTGCCCTGGTCCTTTGGTCCTTCGTTGGGGGCCGGGCCTGTGTTGCTGGGACATTGGGACCAGGTGGCAGCAGGAGGCGCTCCGTGTGCGTCAGGGAAGGAGTGAGCAGGAGTGGCACTGGGTGGTGCAGGCAGAGAGAGGCAGCGATGGCAGAGAGGAGGGGCTTACGTGGAAGGTGTGGCCCCTCTCAGACACAGTTGCCTCCTCTGTGGCAGGAGTGAGACTATCTTCCTCTGTTAGCTTCTGTTGATTGTCTCTGGGCCCTGCTGGAGGCTGACCAGTGAGCCCCATGTCGTCTCCATAGTGGGAGCAGGGTGACAGGCCATGAAGGGGAAGGGCGTGCCGCTCAATGGCCCCTCCACCGGCTCATCACAGGGAATCGCGGACCTGCCCCAGGAGTCACCGGGATCAAGCCAATAGTGGGCTCAGGGCTTCCTGGAGTGCGCAGTGTGTGTGTGTGTGTGTGGTGTGTGTGTGTGTGTGTGCGTGCGCGCGCGCGCGTGCGTGCAGGAGATGGAGAGAAAAGCCTTTGGGGTGGTGGGGCTGGCTGTCCGGGTTCCCCAAGCGTTGCTACAGGAGGAACGCCAAGCAGAAATGCACTGGAAGGTGCATCCTGCATGAGCCCAGGAGCAGAGCCTGGAGCAGAGACCCCCTAGGTGTCTGTCCCATAGGAGGGGACCCTGCCTCACTAGCGCTACCAGGCCTCTGCTGTGTGAGATGGACCTGCCTTGCCACCTTGACCTTCACCTTCCTCCCACCCTTGAACCAGGTCTTCAGTGAAGGAAGAAGTAACACCACCGCAGGTTTTACCAGTTCCCTGGGGCAGCTCGAGGGGAGTCCTTCCGACGCACGGGGTCCCCTCAGGCCAGGGCAACTTTAAGGCACAGCGCCTCTGTCACAGTTCCGTGGCCTTGGGAAGAGACGGTGCACATCCAGCCGATGCTGGAATAGCTCCCGCGAGTTGAGGGCCCAGGGCTGGGTGTGTCTTATCTCAGCAGCGTCCTCCCTCCTCCCTCCCTCCCAACACACCGGGGGACAGGACATCTGAGCTGTTCTATGTAGAGACAGGGGCAAGGAGGGGATCTCTGCACCCCCAAAGCCCAGGCAGGTAACATGCCCGGGAAATAGCCCCTGAGTGCCTTCCGGAATCAGTCAAATCGCAGAGCTCAGCGGGGAAGGCACATGCGCGAGGTTTCCTTCCCCGGGAGAGGGCAAGGTCTCAGAGCCGAGACCGCGCTGTCCAGGCAGGCGTTCCGGCACATCCGTTTTAGCAAATACAGGCGTCCTTCCGGTCCGTGGGTCTTTGTGCTTCTGTCCTGTGTGATAGACGTTCAAATTTAGTTTACTTCGTAAGCCAGTAAAAACTAGCGTGGCCAAAAGCAGAGTTCCCCACCCATCCACCCCACCCTGGTGAGTCTTAATCTAATTCATCCGTGGCCACCTCTAGACGGCTGAAGTCAGAGCATTCTGGGCAATAATTTGCAACAATTGTCAATAGCGACCCTTTTAAGATAAGGAGGCTTGCGCAGGTCAGCTCGGCTTGGCCACGAATGCAGCCTGGCCCACACAGGTTCACCCCCTTAATACGACACGGGCTGTGTCTTCCCCACAGGATGGCGGCGGGAGTGCCAAAAGCCTGCTTGTCTGTTAACGTAGGCAGGAAAAGCACATGCGCCTTTGAGGTTGCCAGAGCCATTCTTCATTGCTTTTTAAAGAGCAGCAGTGGATGTTTTGCTTCTGAGAAAGGCAACTACCGGTCTCCATATGACTTGGGAGAATTTTTCTTCTGCATGCGTTTCAGACGTAGCTTCTACTTTTCTTGCGTTTGTCTCATGCCAGCGAGCTGCTCACAGGAAGCCCTCGCGACTCGGTGCCAGCTCTGAAGGACATAATCAGTTGCAAATGGTTTGGAGTGGATGACTGATGGATGGAGTAACTTTATCACTTCTCCCATTTTTTACTGTTAGCAACCTGGCAAAATCTCACGTGAGATTTCCCTACTGCCTCCCACCCGCCCCCACCTCAGCAGTCATTGTAAAATGATGAAAACAGCAGCCAAGAGGGATGGCTCATCTATGGCCGGGGCGGCAGGGCTGGCCGGGGTCACGCTCGGCTGATGGGGCAGACACGCTTGAGCTGAGTCACTGTCTGTTTCAGTGATCTCAGCAGTAGGTGAGGATTTCACTCGGCATCATTTTTTCTTTCTATGTGACACTTGTTCCCTGGTGTGACACAAGGCACACCAGGGGGTCTCCAGGAGGGGTGTTTATGACATAGCTTATTCAGGGCTTCCCCTCCCTCCTAGGTTGCATCTCAGACCCAGATCAGAACAGCAGCTAGGGAATACAGCCCAACTTTCCAGAGACCACCTGAGAAGCCCCAGCAAGGGGAGGTTAGGCTATCCCCTTCTTTGATCTCTCTGGACACGACGACTCTAAGCAAACCACCTACCTTCAGGTCACTCAAGCTCTCCTTCAACTGGTAAATATTAAAATTCTGCCTTGAGGTGCTTTGATGTAGTATAACTGCAAAACGAAGTTGATAGACACCTCTATCTACTTTGCACCCAGTGAAGAGAGAGTTTATTCTACCTGTTGGGTCCCAGGAAGAGGCGCTACGCTGCTGTTGGTGGTGGTGACAGTGGCCAAGCCTCCCAATGCAAAAGCAGCCTGCCTCCTCTATCTCAGGGTCACCTATAAAACACTCAATATATCTTCAAAAGAAAATTACTTTAAAGTCAGTGAAATTTTCGTATAGGTTGGGACCACCTGGTGCTTGGGGGAATTGAGAAAGGCAGTGTCTTTAAATGAATCAGAAGACAGGGCTGTCACCATTCCAGAAGCCAGCCTTCAATGACGATTTCGTCCATTCTGTCAGCCGCTCACCATCTACGTGCCAGGCAGTGTTCTGGATGCGGACAGAGCAGTGAGCCATGCAGGCGGGCGCCTTATTGTAGCTTATGGTCTGGGAGAGAGAGGGATGCTTGTGAATGAGCAACATGCATGGGCTTCAGAGAGCCATGCTCAGGGGAAAGGAAGCATGGGAGGGAAGGGAATATGTATGTGCCATGAGGCCAGGGAAGGATTGTAGGTGGGAAGCCAGTCAGCAGAGAACTCCCTGAGGTGACACTTGATGGAAGACCCAAAAGGGGAGAGGAAGCTCACCAAGTGGAGTCCAGTCTTGGCTTCAGCCTGCTTACCTGGGGCAGGTGACTTCCTCCAGCAATGACAAGAGCCTACGGTCCCACCCACTGTGCATTTACAAGCAGTTGTGTGGTTGACTGGGGTCTCTTAGAACGGTCTCCCCTTTCCCTGCTCGGCCTTGCGCTGGTACAACCACCAGATGTGATTCCCACGCCACCTGCCCTTCCTCTGGGAAACATTCTGGAGGAGTTGGTCTCTGTAGAAAGAGAATGAAAGAAAGATGTCCTCCAGGGTCTCTGTGGGGGTCTCCCGGGGAGCCCGCACACCTGCCAGTTGCTCTCCACTCCAGCCAGGCTGTCTACATCTCCAGGGCGGCTCGTCTTACCCAGGAGCCCACACATTACTTCTACTCATCAATTCACTTTTCAACACCAAATATATCTTTCTCATTTTGCAGCATTTTCTTACACTTCTACCACGTTTGGCTTCGAGAAGAATTCTTGGTAGCTGAGAGATGTGTGTGTGTGTGTGTGTGTGTGTGTGTAATGAACACCTGAAGGAATATAAAAGTCCAGCTTGAAGCAAACACTCTTCTTTGGGGCTCCATTTCTGCTCTTGCTGACAGAAGTTGTGGCAAGATGGACAAGTTAAAAAAAGATTCCAAGAATTAATCATCTGGGCATGGTGACTCATGATCGAGTGGGAATCCCATTCCAGAGACATTTGTCAAGCACCTCAAAAATTGAGGCATTGTGCATGGGTTAGGGATTAAAAGGAAGGGAAAAAATCCCACGGTCTTGCTCTTGGGGCTCACAGCCTAGGTCGGTACCAGACATAACAAGGGCACTATCACCATTGTTTAGCAACTGGAACATCCCCAGGGCATTGTGGGAGCCCAAGGAGGCGGCATCCAGTGCAGTCTGGGGTCACTGTAGTCAGGGCAGGACTTACTTTTGTAGAGGAGAGTCCCTCACCCTTACCAGGTGTCAGCTTGGAAAGGGGTTTTTGTTTCCCCCTGTAACCCTCGAGAAATCTCCTACATCCCCCACTCATGAGCTCCCACGTCTGCTGACCAACCTCAGGAGGTAATTCATTCATACCTGGAGCAGCAGTGAGGGCTGCCTTGCTCCGTCAAGACCAGACAGGAGAGGGGACAAACGGAAGGGGCTAAGCGTACCTATCCAGGTGTGCTCTCTGGCAGAGACCGAACCTGGCCACACACAGGCCCCCACCCCTGGCAAAGTCAAAGACGATCCCAGGCTGCCCAGGCCCAGTTCTTCCACATCTTGGAGGCCCCTCCCCTCCTCCCACCTCGCCTGCTCTTCCAGGTGTGGCTTTACTCATTCTTAGTGGCACACACTTCCGGGCCAGGGCCACTTCTGTTAACTCATTTTGTCACTCGGTCAACAGGTACTTGTCAAATTCCAAGTGTGTGCCAGATGCTGCTTCAGAATCAGGCGAACAGACCAGACTCAGACCCTGATCCCACACAGCTTATAGACCTGCAGAGAGACAGAACTGTATCACATAATTGCATACACAGTATGAAGATACACCTCTCCAAGTGCTGGGAGGGAGAGGTCCCAGGACCAGACAGCCTATAAGGAAGGGACTGACCTACTAAGGGACTCAGGAAGTGCTCTCTGGAGAAGATGAGCAAACATGAGAAGAAGGAAGAGTGTGCCTGGTAGAAGGAACAGCGTGTTCAAAGGCCCTGTGGTAGAGGGCAGCCTGACAACTATGAGGGATGAACAGAAGGTCCTGGGAGCTGGAGTTGAGAGGCCAGGGGGGAGCATGGAGGATGAGGAGAACACAGAGGTGTGGGGGCCTTCGATCCCACCCACAGCAGCAGCCTCTTTCCTGGACCTGTGGGAGAACTGGAAAAGAATTTGCAAAGAAGGAAGGGGCTCACCTCTCTTCTGTCACCATTTACAGCTCACCATCGCCATCTCCTCTGGAAGATCAGGTGGAGGGCAAGTGACTTCCCTGGGGTGCATAGCTACCAGCCGTCAGGGCAGGGACTCAGTGTCAGGGCCGGGGCTGCTCTCTGCCTGCACTGTGACTGGCCAGGCTGCACGTCACACCCACGCCTCCCTGCCTGGTCCTGGGAGACCTGCTCCCCGGGCTGAGGGCTCATTAGCGTCAGAGGCTTGGCATGGGAACCATCTCATCTAACTTCACTCTCCCACAATTGATCCATCATCCTGGGACTAGAAGGCTGCCCCTCCACATGTTTCTGATTCCCTTAATGGCCCCCGCGCTCTGTGAGCCCCACTCGGTGTCTGACAGGCTCACAGCGCTCTGGAAAGCCCTGTGGAAGGGTCTTTCGGGTCTCCTTACACAACCACGCTTAAAAGCTTTTCATTTTTAATAAGAATTTTGTGTTTTCCGACCCTTGGAAAAAAGTTGTGTGTTCCGTGTTATTCAAAGGTACTATCTCAAGTTGGTAAGAGATGTATACTTTATAAAATATAAAAGACACAAAGGGAAATATGGTAAAAAGGTATCCCACCCGGTCCCCAGCCCCCCAGCTCCCCTCTCCTGACACACCCACTACGGAGCAATTTTTTATTGCTGCTCTAGCAGACGGTACATGAATGTACTATAAACCACCAAACCTGTGGTTTTTAGAACACTTTTCAACTTGAAAATGCAAGTTTTTGCTTTATTCAAACTCAGCTCCCGGGCAATTTTCTAGCTCGGAAAATACTCCTTTTCATTTAGTGTGAGATTTCTCCCCCTTGGTACCAGTGGCATTTGGGGCTGACCACCCTTTGTTATGGGGGCCACCCTGTGTTCCGTAAGACATTGGGCAGCCTCCAGGTTCTACACGCTAGATGTCAACGCAACACCGCCCTCCACCCAGTTATGACAACCAAAAATGTCCCCAGATATTGCCAAATATCCACAGACTGGAACTGGCAAGATTCCCTCCAGATGAGAACTATGCACTTCTTGTGGTTACAGACAATGTACTCTGCGCCTCTTAAGAACAAGTGTCTAGGGGACTTGCAAAGATTCAAACTACCAGTAAGAGTAATCATAAATGTTAAAGACCAACTCTAACTTGAAAACTGTTGAAGCTCGGTGATGGATCTGGGAGGGTGCATCATGGCACACTTGCTATGTTATGGATGTTTGAAGGTTTTTCTAATAACAAAGATAAATGTTGATATTATGTTTAAAATTTTTCATCCTAAAAACGATCGGTGAGTCAGCTGAGGCAAGTATGACAGAGGGGAAGGAAAGCAATGGCAGTAATTAGGAGATGAATGTAAAGTACAACGTATGCGTAAGATCTTGTCTATTTCCTGGGAGGGGATTTGAATCTGAGATTCCTACAGTCGACCCAAAGATAAAGCATGCTCAGTTAGAAGCACCGGTGGCGAGGGATAAAAAGTAAGCCAGTTGCTCAAAGCAAGCACAGCTCTTCCTGGGAATGAAAGGAACAGTATGGGGCAATTGTCCTGACACAGAACCGGCAGATACATGTTCCTTCGGCTCCTCTGGAAGTGCTGAATCAGACTCTAGCACGGGGCCGGAGAATTTATTCTCTTAATGAGTATTCTTTAGACAATGGTCAGTAAGGCAAGAACAGCATGCAATTTAGTGAAAGTAATTCTGCAAAGAGTGAAAACAGTGCCCTCCCATATACAGGTCTCTGAACATCTGGATTCATCCAAGAATAAACTTCAGAGCGGCCACAGGATGGACAGCCTCAGCAATATTATTTCTCTCCAAATTTTAGACAGTCCAAGGTTATAACCTCTGTTTCCTGGAAGGCGGCTGCTCGGGGAACTCATTTAGGCTGCCCTCCCGCGCACCCCCCCGCAGCTCTAGCAGCTGGAGGGAGGGCTGAGGCTTCTGGAAAAACTTCCCATCCCCAGAAGAGCTCGAGGTACCCCACCCCCATTCAGGTTCCCAGCGGGACTGGCTGGACTTCTCCGGAGGGAGGATGTTCCCGCAGCAACAAACCTGGTCTTTAAAATTTCAAAATTTCAGGCCATAATCATTGTAACTGGGAAAGAAATCGTTCAACTGCTCACCGAAATGATAAAACATCACAATAAAGTATCAACGGAATCCTCAACTTCTGAAATATACATTCCCATTGATACTAGTCAAACACATAGTAGAGACAGATAAACAAATGTATTAAAAAAGTACTTTGGCCTATTTTTCTGAATATTTCAGGGACAAAAGAAAAGGAGATTGAATGATCCAAACCCTTGAAGACTTGGGCAACTTTAGGAGAAATGTGGACACAAGATGCCTATCTACTTAGAAGTGCGGTGCTGTGCACACCTGTGGGCTATTGAAGGTGGCACATTTGATGGTTATCTCTGATCTTCTGGAGGGATAGGGATTCTTCTGGGCTCCAAACATACTGCATCTGATACTGGGATGCAATACCTAATTTCTGCTGAAGAATCATCTGTAACAAGCAGCCCCAAAGACTTGGGGACCTAAAGATTAAAGGCTCTTGGGGCACCTAGGTGGCTCAGTCAGTTGAGCATCAGACTTCGGCTCAGGTCATGTTCTATCGGTTCATGGGTTTGAGCCTCATGTCGGGCTCTGTACTGACAGCTTGGATCCTGGAGCCTGCTTCAGATTCTGTGTCTCCCTCTGTCTCTGCCTCTCCCCTGCTCACACTCTGTTTCTCTCTCAAAAATAAATAAAAATTGGAAAAATAAAGATTGAAATCTCTTTACCCAACATAAGAATGACTCCCTGCATCTACCTACTACCTTATTTCTACCCATTCGACCTTAAAACTCCAACGCTCTTAAAAATACTTCATTTGAGGTGTGCTTGGGTGGTTCAGTAGGTTGACTGTCGGACTCTTGATTTTGGCTCTGGTCATGATCCCAGGGTCATGGGATTGAGCCCCATGTCTCATTGTGGCATCGAGCCATGCTGAGTGCAGAGCCCACTTAAAATTCTCTTTCTCTCCCCTTCACCCCTGCTCACATGCTCTCTCTCAAAAGTAAATTAATTACTTAATTAAAAAAATAAATAAAATAAAAATATTGCATTTGAATCTCTACTTGTTAAAAATCAATTCTTAAGCTTCCAAAATTTGAGTAAGCCCAATCATTCTGGTTTAAATAGAGAAAGTACAGAAGGTGATGGAGAGCAAAGAGAGACACACAACATGTATCTGCCGCCTGCCTCTCTCTCCAAGGTTTAAGAAATGCCTCCAACCCCTGGGCCCCTTGAATTGGTTTGAGGCTACAGTCATTTACTTTTCAATTACCAGAAGCCATGCAAATTTTTTTTCCTGGCTATCCACACACCCTGTAGGCTGGCCTGATATCTGCAATGTCTCCAGCAAGCAAAATGGCACCCATTGCAGTAGCTGGATTAATAGCAGAGAGCATTGTGGTTTTGCTATTAAGTTACTTTCAGCAATTAGTAAATTTATTGTCCTAATTGTTTTCACATGGCTGCTCTGTGCACATGTCTTACCTCGAGGACGCCCTTACAGTCATGCCCCTGTCATCATATTTCAGCAGCGTCCAAACTGTCCAACCCCATCAAGAGCTGATTTGCAGTCAAGTCAGCAGGAAGGAGGAATAAGAGTTCATTCCAAAGTCCATGGCATATTTGGATAAAACACAGAGAAAATTTCGCTGTGGCTCTTTGGGGGTCTGAGAATGTGCTCCAGCGGGGAGGGAATAGCCAGCTGCCTGTGGTTAATGCACAGGGAAGTCCAAATTCTCCCCAGCCTCGAATTTGCTGCCCAAATCACAACTCCAACCCCTCTTAATCCTCCACGGAAACAGTCAGGTGGTGGGGGCGGGAATGACTTTGTGGCTCCTGGGAGAACCTTGTTCTAGTCTCAGTGGCTGAGTCAGATTTTGAGTGTGCACAGAGTCCAGCCAGACCTGCCTATGGATGGGGTCAGGATGCCTGGGAGTTTTGGCTTCTACGTTCAGGGCCTTGATTCCCTGGCACGCTCTGCCAGGGAAAGGTCATTGTCCTTGGCACTGCCATCCACGAAAAGTGAGGTGGATGGCAGCAGAGTGGGGTGTCGGGTGGGGGCTCTCCAGGACATGATGTGTGAAACACTGGCTCCTGGAGGGAACCCCCCACCCTCCTGGCTGGCAGGCAGCACCCCTGTAATGGAAACCTGGTTGACAGGAGCCAGGAGCTGGTATGACTCCTGTCTTCTCGAGTGTCACCCACTCAGGCCCCAAATTGAAACCCAGCCACTAGAATGGCAGCCAGAACAGGTGCAGCCTAGCATAACAGGTGGAATCCACTTCAGGCAGCCAGAGGAGACTTGTGTGACTCACCTAGTAAATGGCCCCGAGAATCACAGATTTTTTGGCCGCTTTAGGAATCAACTAGAGATCTAGGCAAGAACGAAGGAGATGTAAAGGGCCCTTTCCTTTTCAACGAGCTTTAATGCATATTAGGTTACCTTGGTCTCACCTCACATTTGGAAAGTAGGGGGGGAACCATACATATATAATTTGTAAAGTATATATAATATATAAAACTATATAGACGTATAAATCATAGCTTAGCATTTCAGAATGGGGGCCTGGAGCCAGCTGCCTGGGGTTCAAGTCCCAGCTGGACGACTCATTAGCTCTGGGCCTTGGGATTCACTGCCTCAATTTCCTCAGACCATTGTGACAACTGCATGGAGCGAAGCACTTATTGTAGTGCAGGCTAAGTGCTTAGAAAATACTATCACCCAATAGCAACATTTATTAAGTTACAGTAAGAATCCGTGAATTGCTAGGACAGAACTGCCTCCCTTGAGCATCTAGAAAACTCCTCCCAATATTCTTTTATGGGCAATTGCTCGTATCATCCCCCCCCCCTTATTTCTGTATTGTCTCCCCGCCCCCCCATCCACCCGAATGGAGGCTCCATGAAAGCAGGGACTTGTTTGTACGCTGCCGTATCCTCCTCCCTTACGCAGAGCGGGCACTTAATAAATGCTCAATAAATGTCAGCTGGGGGTGGGGGTGGGGGTGGGGGTGGGGGCGGTGGGAGGGTGGAGAATGGCAAAGGGCCGAGAATGGAGGATCAACTGGACGCTCTCTTAGCTCCTTCGTGGAAACTGGGGTTCCTTCCACCCCAGAGGGCAACCCCAGCCCCAGCAGACGGGTCCCTCCGCCCTCCCCTGGGATCTGGGGGTGCGCTGCAGCCTGCTGGGGTTTTCACACTCCTGCCAGGCGGGAGAGGAACCTGGCCAGGCTGTGCTAATTAAGCCTCTGTTTCATGCACACACATTTGAACCTGAAACGGAGAATGCAAATGTATTCCCGGGCAGAAGGCAAAGCGCCGTGGGCGTGCTGGCACGGAGGTCGGCTCTGAAGAGAGCAGGACTCCCCAGGGTGGCGGCAGGGGACGGCGTGGGCGGCGGGAGGCCCGGGCCCGCAGGTAATTCCACCCAGCTGCGGCCTCAATTATTCATCCCGCGCCGCGTGTGCGGCCACCTGCCACCTGCGGGCCGCAGCGCTCCGGCTCCCGGCTCCGGGGCCCCCCACGGCCACCCGCACCCCCCCGCCCTGGACGGAAAGGGGCGCCGCTGTTCTCCAGCCACACACCCAGGAGCGGCCATGAGCCGGTGTGAAGCCGCCCAGGAGGGGTGAGTTCGGGGCTGCCCCTGGGAGTGGCCATCCGGGCACTTCCAGAAGCTTCCGATTCCGCCCGCGGGGCTTTCTTTGTACTCAGGACACTTCGCGTGGAATCTGGTGCGGGCCAGACCCGAGGGGCTTCCAGCACCCGAGGGCCCCGGTGAGGAGGTTGCGATGTACAAGGGCTCAGCCAGGCAAGCTGTCACCGGAGGGGCAGCTGAGCAGAGGACAGAAACACAGGAGTTCAGAGTCTTTATTTTCAGTGTGACATCAAAGAGGTCTGGAAACTCTGTTGTGTAAGGTTTGTTTTTCCCCAGACTCGTGAAGTCAGAATTTTTCTGGCAGGGAGTGTGTGAAGTTTATTAAGATGTCTTAGAATGTCTGCAACTAACTCTCAAATGGTGTACACACACAGGAACGCACACACACACACATACACACACACAGAATCGCCCCTACACACAGGATCACAAAAGAGATGTACCTAAGACAAAAAAAATGTAATTAAGTCAGTGGATACCAAGATAGCTATGACAATGACACTATTAAAAACAAAACCAAAGAGGGGCCCCTGGCTGGCTCAGTAGGTTACAGGACGGAGCTGACAGCTCAGAGTGTGGAGCCTGCTTGGGATTCTGTGTCTTCCTCTCTCTCTGCACCTCCCCCACTTGTGCTCTGTCTCTCTTTCTCTAAAAAATAAATACAACATGTAAAATTTTTTTAATAAAACAAATTAAAAATAAAACAAACAAAGAAAAAGACCTGTGGCCGTGACCAATGCCCCATTCTCCTGGGCATTTGGGCTGTCTTTTTTCAGGTTTTATATAGAAGGCCTTCGTATCTTATGTTAAATTTTCATTGACAAAACTTTTTGCCATATTGATCACTGGCCCTTAGAGAAGCTATGTAGCAATAAAAATACTTTCAAAGTAGAAAAATAGGACAGTTTTATTTCTCCATATAAGCCAGCATGCTTCCTGTTCTGAGACAGTGAACTCTATAAAATTCACCTTCCCTTTTTTGCTTTGGCTCCTGGGAAGCTCAGAGCCAAGTGTTTTGTTTTGTTTTTGTTTGCTTGCAATGGTAGTAACTTCTTGCAGAATGAGGACTAGGATATGATTATTTCCATCCTTTTACTTGGCTCCTGTGCTTTCACACACACACACACACACACACACACACACACACACACACACACACACCTTTTCAATAGTTTTCTTGTATCTGTGACTTCTATTGAAAGACCTTTCAAAGCATCTTTGAAAAAAATATGGTCAAGCTAACTGCAAAATTTGATACATGGTGAACCCTCAACAAGTAAGGGAGGAGGTATTCTTCAGAAGATGGAAAGCTGCATCTAAACTCTTGACTTCAGTGTTTTCGACAACAGCCTGTCCACTTCAGGTTGCCTCTCTCTCCCTAACTGGCACCACCATTTGCTTAAACCAGAAATCTAGAAGTCACCCTTCTCAACCCTAACATCCAACCCGTTAGCAAAGCCTGCCTGCCAATTCCAGCCACTTCCCCTCCACGCCACTGTCCCTGTCCTAGTTAAGGAATATATGACTCACTCCAACTACAGCCAAAGCTCTCTCTCTCCTGCCCACGTGCAGTCTACTTGCTGCAGGGTGGGGTTTTAAAACCTAAGTCACACCTTTGTCTATGGCACTGCTTAACATTATTCAGTGGCCTCCTATCCACTTAGAATAATGCAGATCTGCTTATTGCCACCCACAGGGTCTGGCCCCAGGTCACCACTGACACATCTCCTCCTACCCACCGTGGCCCACCTCCTGCGGCTTCTGTGCCTGCGCTTTCCTCCCCCAGCTCTCCCTGAGCTGACTCCCTCCTTCCCTCCTCTAGTACTGGATTCCCAGTGCTTCCCGAAACCACGGCGCCACCCACCCCCCACCCCGCACCTGTACATGATGCAAAAGGGACAGGATTTCAAAGGGTGATGCTGCCCAGTGTCCACCACCAATCAACTATACCCTGTTTATTTCCTTTCAAGAGCAAATCAATTTGTAATTAGGTATATTTATATGTATAAACACACACATCCCTTTGCTTGCTTGTTTTATTATTTGTGTGTCCCAGTAGACCTCAGACATCATGAATGCAAGACCCTTGTCTGATTTATTCACACATGTGAGTTCTCATCTGGCACAGTGCCTGGAACATAATAGGTGCTCATTAACGGTTCTTAATGATTGAATAAATGATTCAAAGCTCATTCTCGGCATCCCTTAAATTGATGTGAGTAGCAAAAGAGACTCTCTAGCCAACAGTTTGGGGTGGGGCAGTATAAGATGTGTGGCTCCTGGGGCACCTGGGTGGCTTAGTCGGTTAAGCGTCCGACTTTCGCTTGGGTCATGATCTCGTGGTTCGTGGGTTCGAGCCCCGCGTCGGGCTCTGTGCTGACTGCCAGCTCAGAGCCTGGAGCCTGCTTCTAATTCTGTGTCTCCCTCTCCCTCTGACCCTCCCCCTGCTCGCGCTGTCTCTCTCTCTCTCTCTCCCAGAAATAAATAAAACATTAAAAAAAAAAAAAAAGATGTGTGGCTCCAAGTTCAGGGCTAGAAGCGTGGGTCACAGCTTCACTGGTCAGGCACGAGTGAGCAGCCTGCGCTGTGCGGTGGGCGGAGCCAGTGGGGAGGAGCCTGCAGCCTTCAAGGTGGTGCTGGTGGTCAGTGATAAGGGCTTCCAGCTACTTTCATTTGTGCGTATATTTGGGTGTGGGTGATCACCAAAGTCATAGGGGGCGGCCCACAAGTGTCGTGTTACTGGCTAGGTGGGGTATGTATACTGAACCTGTCCTTGAAGACGATGGAAATAATTAGGTTTTAACAGTGGTGGCTTCATCTGGAGTTATAGCATCCTGATTCCAATGCAGTGTCTTGTTGGACCAGTTAGAGCAGCCACATTTAGGTGCGCCAAGTGAGTTGGTGCAGGAAGCATGGAGGGAATATGGCCATCTCTTCCTACCTATGGTGGCACCACCGCCCTCCGAAATCCTGTCCCTTCCTGCCATGCTTCTCCAAACCCACCCTCCACCCGGTAACAGTAAAACTGTAGCACTTTCCTTTCTTGCGAAGTTTTTTGACTGTTCCTTGAACCCCTAAACATTTATGCTAGCCATTTAAGTTTAGGGTACCCTGTAGGGGGTTCCAAAAATGATTTGCCATCAGGTCTAATATTTCTTTGGATCTGTAAGTGTTGGGATTTTGCATAACTCTGCCAACCTACTGTGAACATTTTCAAACACACAGCCAATATCAAAGAATACGATGAGCAACTGGAGACCAGCCCCCTGATCTGGCCATTATGAACATTTTGCCGTATTTGCTTTCTCTTTGTATGTATGTATTATATATGTGTATATGCACACATATGTTTTGTTTTGCTTATCCATTTAAAAGTAAACTGTAGGGACACCTGGGCGGTCCGGTCCATTCAGTAAGCGTCTGACTTCGACTTCGGTTCAGGTCATGATGTCACAGTCTGTGGGTTGGAGCCCTGCCTCAGGCTCTCTGCTGACAGCTCAGAGGCCAACTGTCTAGCCTTCCTCTCTGTCTGCCCCTCCCCTGCTCCAACACACTTTCTCTCAAAACTAAATAAACATTTAAAAAATAAAATAAAAGTAAACTGAAAGCAGTCATGACATTTCACAAGAAATATTTCATTATCCCAAGGATGTTCTCCCGTATATCCACAATACTATTATCGTATCTATTAACATTAACTTGACTTTAGCATCATCCTACGATCCAGCTGGTGTTTAAGTTTTCCCAATTGCATCAAAATCTCTTCTATAGTTGGAGGGGTTTTCTTTGTTTGTTTTGACCCTTGAACCAAAATCCAATTAAAGGTCAACATGTGGGTTGTTGTGACTATTTATCTCCTTTAATGCAGAACAAAGTCCCAGCCTTTTTGTTACAGTTTTGACTTTTGAACTGTCCAGCCCAGTTGTCTGAGAGAAAGCTCCATGTTCTAGATTTGTCCCGGCTGTGGATTTGTTTCTGGTGAGGCAGCGTTAGCAACTTGCTTAATGTACAAAACCATGCCTCTGCCAATGATCAATTTCCTCAAGAGATGGTACTGTGGGGGGGTTATTTACAAAGGGTCTATGCCTAAAAAGTATTTAAGGGGCGCCTGGGTGGCTTAGTCGGTTGAGCATCCGACTTTCGCTTAGGTCATGATCTCACTGTTTGTGGGTTCGAGCCCTGCGTCGGGCTCTGTGCTGACTGCCAGCTCAGAGCCTGGAGCCTGCTTCAGTCTGTGACTCCCTCTTGCTCTGACCCTCCCCTGCTCTCTCTCTCTCTCTCTCTCTCTCTCTCCTAGAAATAAAAAAAAAAGTATTTAAGGCAGTTTACAATAGAATAGGAAGTCTGTTGAATAAAAGAGAAAGTGTGTTTTTACCACGCAGGAAGATGGCAGATGGGGTGGAGGAGCAAATATGCCATAAACACACATAAGGGGCGCCTGGGTGGATCACTAGGTTACGCGTCTAACTCTTGATTTCGGCTCAGGTCATGATCTCATGGTTCATGGGTTCAAACCCCACATCATACTCTGTGCTGACAGTATGGAGCCTGCTTGGGATTCCCTCTCTCCCTCTCTCTCTGCTCCTCCCCTGCTTGCATGTGCATGTTTTTTTTTTTTTCCTCTCTCTCTCTCTCAAAATAAATAAATAAACTTAAAAAAACCACATTAATGTGGTTAGTGTAACCTAACCATGAGATCTGATGTTGAGTTTTCTGGCTGCCAAAGCAAAAATGAAAAAAAAAAAAAAAAAAAAAAAAAGAAAGAAAGCTAAAAATCATCTTCAGGAAATAGGAGCTTTACCCACATTAGATTGTAGAAAATAACTTGTCCAGGGGATCCTTAGACAAATGACATCAAGCAGAATAACAAGTAGCATCTTTAACAGGTTCATCAGTGATTCAAGAACATTCTTCCTTGAGCTGCTTCTGTAATACACAAGGTCAACGTCAAGGACACAACCTTAAAATGTAATACAGTGAAGTTGTTTGTTTTTTAAAACGAGTCTAGTCTAGGTAAGTTGATTTCTTGATACAAGGAGAGAACTGGCACACCCTAAGGACAGATAGATAGTACGCCACCTGACCTTGACCCTTGTCCTGAGCTCCCCACTGTGGGCGCCGACCCCACTGTCCCCGCTGGACCCTGGGGGTAGAGACAGAGCGAGTGCAAGCCTGGCCCCAGAGATGAAGCTGAGAGAACCTGAGCCCTGGACTCGAGAGACAGACAGCCCTCCACCCCTGCTCCTGTCCCACTATCTATGCAAAAGTAGCCGTACCTGAACTTGCAAGCTCTACCAAGATTTTATGATAATTTTTTTTTCCTGTTTGCGTAAGTGCAGAACCCAGGCTTAGGACAGCACAGCTGTGCTGCTTTCCCCGTACCCTGGAAAACACGTAGAGAATGTTCGTAAATCTTGAATGGATTCCTCTTCTCCACGAGGAGGGAGGACCTGTCTGGCTCTCTTTAAGCCATCCTGCCTCCACCTCCAGGCAGGCCCCCAGGGTGGCTTTGCTGCAAAGAGTACTCCTCGCAACCACACAGTTCAGTATGTCCATTCAAGCTTTGGAAAGTGCCAAAACCCCAACATACATGTTCTTTCAGATAATAACTTTCAATTACATATCATGTAAGATGTCATAGAAATTTTGTGCAATAGAGACAAGAGTCCCCCATGATCCCACCACTCCTGAAAAAGAAGCAGGTCACTTGCTCATGAACCCTCCTGTTGGGTCAGTGGGGCTGTTTATTCCCTTCTGCAATAAAGCTGGCGATTATATGTGTATCTGTATTCAGGTGTCTACTATATGCACTTCTCTACATTTGTATTCTTTTCCAGTCTTTAAAATATTATTTCCATATTTATAATCATAATTTGTATACAGTATTGTATGGTACCTTTTCTCACTTAATTTTGTATCCTGTGCTTTTTTTCCGTTACTGCATAGTCTTTACAAAATCACTTTTTCAAAAGAGATAAGTGATTTTCCATTGGATGGATGTTGCCGCAGTTTAAGGAACCTCTGTCCTGTTTGTGGACAAAGCCTATTATTTTACTACTCCTTTTCATCCTTCATAAATCATACTTCTGTGGCCGTAATTCTACAGTAAGTTCAGGGTTTGCTGCTACGCTTCCTGGCTCGCAAGGGTTCAATTCCACCATCATCGGGGGGAAGGCGATTGCGTTTCCTCTTGCTGTGGCTGGGAAGGATACAGCTGACTCATCTAAGGTTGGGTCATGGTCTTAGCATGCCAAGTGTTGGGAGAGGGGTGAAGACATGGCCGTGGCATGAATGAATGAACCCAGAGCTGGGTGCCATTGTGAAAATGGAATGCCCGGGTGGTGGTGGCAGACTCCTTATGGAATGCCCGGGTGGTGGTGGCAGACTCCTTAGGGGCTGCCTGCTCCCGGCGTAGGGTGTTGGGCAGATGTGGCCAGGACCACGCTGGGCTGCGGAGTCTGTGTGGTTTCTTGGTAGGATGGTACTGTGATGATTCAGCCACCCTGGCCTGTCTCCAGTGCATTTGCACCCAAAGCACACTGTGTGCTCATGAGGAAGAGTGACCTGAAGGACGTGTGGGTATTAGCCACGCTGGGAGATGTGTCTGTGTACGCTGCCCACCAGCCATATGTTTTTGTCATCCTGTACTTGTCAGAGGGCTTTGAAGTCTGTGAGCCTGCCTCTGCTCCCATGGGGCTTGTCCTGTGCTTCTCTCATAACTCTTCAAGGTTGACCTTGTGTTTCTTCGTACCCAGCCCCCCACCTCCCCTAGGACTCCAGGATTCCTAAAAAAGCAGGGATTATGTCTTTAAAAGGATTAATTTCCATTAGTGTAACTTCCATTAATATAATAGAATTTTTTTCATTTCCATTAATAGACTTCTTTTCTTTAAAAGCATCCCTTCAACCCAGTAAACGGACCGAACGCTATTTTTCTGTGTTCGGCTCTAGCCCCGGGCTGCGTGTGTCAGTCAGGTCTTGCCAATTTGTTAGCATGGCATTGTTGCTGCCCGGGGTCCTGTCTAGTCTCTGTCTCTGGCTTTGTCTGCCCATCAGTATTTTCCCACAGCGGCACAACGTACAGCTAGCCTTGATTTGTAAAGGCTCTGTGATCCCAGAGACAGGAGGGGCTCATGTTCCTTCCCTCTTTCCTGCGCTGAGCCCAGAGCTGAATCCACAGTTACAAGCCATGAGCATCTTGAAACACGGGGTTAAGCGGGTAGAGCCCTGTCTCAACAATCCAGTACTAAGAGGTGGACTGCATGGAAACTCCCTCCCAACGCATGGCAGCAGGAGAGACCCTTCCCCAGGCTGACTGTCCCCATCCCTCTCTGTCCAGCTGGACTCTGGCGTCTCCCCGCCCCGTTCCTCCTTCCCACACTTGCTAAGGGAAGGTGCGGCCAGATGTGCGGTCCCGCTAAACCAAGCCCTGCTCGATTTCCGACCAGTCCTGCTGAATGTGTTTCCTGTAGAGTTGTTTGCTATGTTCTGTGTCCTAGAATTTCAGACCATGCTGAATTTCCTTGTTTTATGGCTCGGAATTTCAGGAGCAGCACCACAGATGTTAAATGTGTGGGTCTCTTGGTGCTAATAAAATAAACCCTAATCAAACAGGGGTGTCGTGACTCCAAGAGTTAGATAGCCCTTAATACATTATGTCAATCTCCATTACAGATGTTGTGAGTTGAGTCATTTGGTAGCATAGTAACTTTATACGGTCAGAGAGCCAGCTGTGAATATTTAAGGGGGGAAAAGTCCTTTCTTGTTTCTCTGCAAATGTATTTCCAATCATAACTTAAATATTTTCTTTAGTCGAAGTACTGATTTCTCATTCTCACCGTATTCTCCAGAGAAGCTCATACTCTCCTTTTGTTTTTCACCTCCACCAGACTAGCTTATGTATTAGAGATCTCGCAGGACTTAGTTAGAGCCTGGCTTTAGGAATAAGTTTGAAGCACCTATTTTTTAAAAAAAAATTTTTTTAATGTTTATTTATCCTTGAGAGAGTGAGAGAGACAGAGAATGAGCAGGGAAGGAGCAGAGCGAGAGAGGGACACAGAATCTGAAACAGGCTCCAGGCTCTGAGCTGTCAGCACAGAACCTGATGCGGGGCTCGAACCCACGAACCATGAGATCATGACCTGAGCCGAAGTTGGACACTTAACCGACTGAGCCACCCAGGTGCCCCTGAAGCACCTATTTTAAGGCTAGCATTCTATCCTCACAGGTGTAAGTCCCTCCCCCAACTTTGTTGTGAAGTAATAGTATTTTCTGGGGGCTCAGAAAATCTGCAGTATTCGGATGGGGACACTGAGGTTATGTCAAGGTCACGTGGTGGCTCTTGGGCAGAACTTGACTCCTGATCCAATTGCTACTATGTTACACAAGAAAATGGCTTTTGTGGTTGGACAAGTGAATTTTTTGAAGACAAATATTTTAATGTAGTTTTCATAGCTTCCTGGAAAGCCTAAAGGCAACAATGACTTCTCCATGGATTATTTTATGCACTTCCTCCTATACCTATAAATGAAAAGACCATGAGAAACCCACATTTCCTCATTTGTAAAATAAGGGAGTTGGGCCTGGTGAACTTTAGGTTTAATGGACCAGGAATTCTGCTTCTCCAGAATCCATTTGACTTTGAAATGCCAAACCTAGACATAGTCAGACATAATGTGCCATGTGTTCTAATGAAAAGTAAATAGATTATTGGTTACATTTAAAATATATATATATATAATCTAATTACATAGGTAATACAGAATATATTCTCCTTAATTAAAAAAAAAGTCAAGATTACAGGGAAAAAAACTGAAGGCCACTCTGTCCCTCGCCCCCACTTAACACCCTCCTGTCCCTCCTAGAGACTATTATTGGTTTGGGGTGTATGTATAGTAGAGACCTTTAAATATGGATTTATAGGGGCACCTGCGTGGCTCAGTCAGTTAAGTGTCGAACTTCGGCTCAGGTCATGATCTTGTGGTTCCTGGGTTTGAGCCCTGTGTCTGGCTCTGTGCGGACAGCTCAGAGCCTGGAGCTGCTTCAGATTCTGTGTGTCTCTCTCTCTTTGCCCCTCCCCTGCTCGTGCTCACTCTCTCTCAAAAATAAATAACATTGAAACATTTAAAAGCAAAAAAATGCACTTACAGACACACATATATTGCTTTTATTGTTTGTTTTTAAATGTAATTTGTTTCACATCTTGTTTTCTCAGTCACCAGTCTGTCTCAGAGACCTTTCTGTTTGTTTATAGAGATGTAGCTCTGATTTCTTTATCGGGGCTGTTGGAAGATTTGCTTCTGGCCTCCCTGCTCCGGGCCTCCTCCTTGCCTCCACCAGGTACATGGGTAACATAGCCTCCTCCTAGCTGCTCCTTCTGCACGGCCCTGTCAGCCATCCTCTGTGTTGGGGGGGGGAGGGGGGACGGTTGAGAGGGGTGGGGGACTCCCTCTGCCCCTCAGCCTCTGTCGGAATTCATCCTTATCTGTACCGTCTTGGTGATCTACACACGTTTCATGTTATTACTTGGATTTCACTTATGTCTTTATTATCACATGGACTTCCCTAAATTAAACATATAATTAACCCAACCCGAACCTAATCAATACTTTTTTCTATGGCTGTGTCTTCTACCAGACTATCTCTGTGAAGATGGGGATCATGTTTATGTCACTGATCTACCCAGCAACGATGCTCGGTGTCTGGCACATAATAAGAACTCAGTAAAAGGGTGGTTGGCCTGCTCGAGGTGGGGCGAGTGAGCTTGTCAGAAGAAAGTTGCACAAAGTTGAAGGCAAACAGAAGGCAGCAATTCTACAGAGGAGCCTATATAGCAGGGGCCACTGCCGGTGCGGGGATTGCTTCAGAGCTCCCCCAGCACCCTTTTTCATTAGGGAGACTCAAGGCTGCTTGTTTGTATTTGCAGAGCACGGTCTGTGAATGAAATGGAATCTGCAAACCAGCTTCCCACAGTGCTTCTGTCGCTGTTAAAAATAAACCTAACTCTATCTATGAGGGTTTGTTTTTTTTAAATAAAGAAAATACTCCACATCCCTCCTAAACCTGCTTTTGAGCGACAGCCTGATGCAAAGACTTAATATTTAACTGAAATGGAAGGGGAAGCATAAACCAATCTAGGAAATGCTAACCTTTTTAATAGTCCTATTAAAACCCACCTTTCTGGGGGCGCCTGGGTGGCTTAGTCGGTTAAGTGTCCGACTTTCACTTAGGTCATGATCTCGCGGTTCGTGGGTTCAGGCCCGCGTCAGGCTCTGTGCTGACTGCCAGCTCAGAGCCTGGAGCCTGTTTCAGAGTCTGTGTCTCCCTCTCTCTCTGACCCACCCCTGTTCACGCTGTCTATCTCTCTCTCTCCTAGAAATAAATAAAAACTTAAAAAAAAAACAAACACCCACCTTTCTGGGAGCTGGCCACTCATGTATCTATAGGGCTGGGTCCTTGGGAGACAGACAGATTTAGCAGGCATGTGAACTTCACGTGAACAGACTGAGTGAACCACACATTAGGAGTTTGCTCTGCATAAAGCATTTCCCTCACTACATTTATTTCCTATATCAGACGATGCTATTTTTTTATACCAACACATATAAATGAGGGATAGAGGAAACTATAGAAACATTTCCATCGAGGTTCATTCCTCTGAACCCCACACAAGTCACCAAGGAAGATGGTGATTAAAAGGGCATGTAAACAGAATAAGGACTCGATTTCTCACCTGCAGGAGAGGTGGGAATGCATTCTCCCTGTGTTGGAAACCACCATTAAATATAAGCACAGCTCGGGGAAAGTGGGGGTTTTTTGGTGAAGCAAACCCTTTGTATGAAAAGATACATCCTTTCAAACATGATTAATATGTCTTGCCCGTAGCTTTCTGCTCAAATTATTTGTAATTCTAGTGAGGAGGAAGCATTTCTTTCTAGCCAAAACAGCCGTCTGGATGAATACAAATGAGTTTATAAAAGGCTTGAGTTACTAACGGGGTAAACTGCCGGGCAGGTGACCTTCCTTGTTCAAGTTCTATTGCCGAATGCTCTCAGCCACAGCCGGATTTTCGTTCTCCTTGGACTTGGTGGATGGAAGGCCATGGCAAGGTTGTAGCTCCCTCTGTAACAGACTCTGCCTGTGCTGAAGAGGGAGCAGAGGAGGAAGGAGGAAGCCATTTCCAGAACCTTCCGCAGCTTCCAGAACCTTCTGCAGCCTCTAATATGCAGATTATTTCACTGAGGAAGATTGATTTGCCATCAGCCAACCTGGAGTCCTGGGTGAATCATCCATCTTCAGGACAGGGATCGACGCTCCCTGTATGGACGGGACGGCTTGGTCCCACAAGGACCCCCACCCAGCTCCTTAGCCCTGCCCTCCTGTGAGAATCAGACAGGAAGAGAGCAGTAGGCCTGCAGGCAGAGCAGACACTGGGAAGTAGCTGAGTGTTACCTTCTTTCTGAGAAGGGAAAAGTTGGAATATTCCAGAAAGAAAAGTTCCCTAGCACTTGGTGTCCCCAGTATGCAGAGGTTAAAAGCTTGAAATCCGATATGTGGATTCAAATCCCACTCAGACTGTAGGATCTGGACAGATTATTCCTCTCTAATATCACTTGTCTTTACTGGAAAAGTATGGTGATAATAGCACTTGTCCCAAAGGACAGCAGAGGCAGTTAATTGACTTACGTGGAGAATACTCTTACCACACTGCCTGGCACACGTTAAGGGTTGAAGACGTGTTTGTTTTCCTTTTCGTACTTTATTAATAATGTTATCAGGGGCGCCTGGGTGGCTTAGTCGGTTAAGCGTCCGACTTTCGTTTGGGTCATGATCTCGCCGTTCGTGGGTTTGAGTCCCGCGTCGGGCTCTGTGCTGACTGCCAGCTCAGAGCCTGGAGCCTGTTTCAGTCTGTAACTCCCTCTCTCTCTGACCCTCCCCTGCTCACACTGTCTCTGTCTCTCCTAGAATAAAAAATAAAATAAAATAAAAATAATGTTATCATTACTACTTACTCATCTTTAACAATAAGTGAAGGGAGGGTTAGCTCCCTCCAAGGGTGACATCAAACGGAGAAGTTGAAAACCAAGGATGAACGTACAGTATTGACAACGTTGTGTCAAATACTGAGGAATGAGAACTAATATTTAAAGAAGTAAGAACTCTACAACAACTTTGAACAAGAATTCAGTGCGTTTGAGTCAGCCTGCACGATCCAAGTGGACTTTTTTCTAGTAATTTCTGTCACCTCAGCTCTGGAAAAAGGACATCCTGCTGATAAACCCAAACCAGGGTATCTGAGAACCTCTTCTCAAACCTGAGTTTAAAGATCTTAAGCAGCAGAAACAAACTTTGCTTTCCCTCTAAGTAACAGAAAATAAGCAATCGGGAAAAAAAAAATCAAGAATTAAATTTAGCCGTCCCGGTGAATGCCTTAACAGTGATGCTTCCTCTTCCTGCCAAACGTGGTGTTGTTTCTCCTATTTTTTCCCTGGAGAGTTAAGAAATTATTGCATGATAAGTCATTTATCTTTAGTGCAGGTACAACAGGGCTATAACCGCGTATTACCCAAAATGGGGAATTCACATCACATCATTTTCCATTGGTGAGTAATGGACGGGAAATGAGAAATGTCACTGCAGGCTGGCTGGCCATCTGGCCAAAGCCGCTCTCTGAACACAGCAGCTGATCTACATGGAAATATTAAAGCAACAAAGTCTGAATCTGCTTTGCTTCTCCCGGGAACCTCAGTTCATGCATGGAAGGAAGGCAATAAAGTCCAATTATTCTAGACGGGGCTACACAAGGCATATGAAAATTATCTCATGTAGGGTAACTCTAAAGCTAAGTATTTTTTAAAATAGCCATCAGTCACTCTGAGTAACAAAATCAAACAAACTGATCAATCTCTGAGGAACTGCCCATTAATCAAGAGATGGTGTTGAGATGTTGGCAATTTTTCATTATTCCACGTGTAATATTTTAAATCTGACATGCTGACAGGGTGGTCCACGAATATGAAGTTATCACGGCCAAAAGGAAGGACAGTTAGGCTTCATGGTGTTGGCCCACTTGTGCCATGGAGCCTCACGTTTCCCCTCTGAAGTGGTACTTTCTTCTCATTTGGGGCTCACGGTTCCTATAGTTGACAATGATAAGGATAAGAGGCACTTGCCGGCAGCATGACTGAAACTTTGAGGGATCCCCGTGCTTCTCCAGTGGTCCTCAGAGCCAAGGTTTTGCCCATCAGAGTCCTACATCTCAACCCCACCATACAGATCAGGGGCCTGTCTGTGCTGAGATGCTCACGCGGCAGCCTTCCGGGGCGAGGAGGGTGGTGTCCCTCAGCAGGTGATAGAAGGATGGTTACCATCGAGCTGGAGTGAAATGTGTCTCAGACAGTCGTGCCAGGGCCAAGCTCACAAGTGTGAAGAGCTGGGAGTTGCTTGGCAGGATTTAAGTTCATGCGAATGAACACACTTACAAAGCAACAACAGTCCATCTGTTTTTTATTTTCTCTTCCTCAGTGAAAACACAAACATCCTAACAGGCCCTATGGGATTTTCAGTTCTCTGAGTCTTGGGCGGAGTTGGTTCATTTCTTGGGGTTCCACTTTACCATCTATAAAATAAGTAGCTTACACACTAGGTTGGGGGTGACACATTATGATCCCCGGGCGGGAGCCGGCCCTCTGCCTGTTTTTATAAATAAAGTTGTATTGGAACACAGCCACGCTGTTCGCTTCCCCTTTGTCATGGCTGCTTTCACACTACGACAGCAGACTTGAGCGGTCGTGACAGAGATTGTATGGTCAGCAAAGCCCAGCACGTTTACTGTGACCCATTACAGAAGAAGTTTGCTGACCCCTAGACTAGGTGATCTTTCTATAAGTTCCTTCCAATTCTGAAATCTATGATTCTGGGAAGAAGGAAAGAATATGAGGCTTTTGGGTATCTGAGTGGAAGGGATGGCCCTGAGATGGAGAAAAGATCAGAAAGGGGAGACTACGTGGGCCAGAATTCCCCCCTCCCCCCATGGTGTGCTTCCCTCTGGCCCAGGGGCCATGCTTTGGACCCCGCAGTGGAAGTGTGGCGGGCCAGGCGAGGGGCCCCAGCTCACGTTTTAAAGATGTAATAATCCTTTAGCAGCAGACGGTTCCCAGTAAGGAAATTGGTGGTACCCACGGCTCTTCGGCACCATTCTGAAAGCCTGCCGTTCCACATGCAGGACCACTGTGGCTCCTGGGTCAGATCTTGTCAGCGACGCTTCAACAGGCAGCAACTGAGGCAGCCCAGAGGGCATCTTGCTCCGGGCATCCCACGTGCGGCCTGGCCCAGCCTTCACTTCCCTTGTCAGGAAGTCCCCATTCGAAGTCTCTGCCAAGTTTCCAGAGCCTCCTGAGCCCAGCCTCCCTGGTGCCTCCATCACCACGCCAGTTCCTGTCGCCACCTGCCATCCCTGTCTTGGCCTGTGGGCTTCTCACCATCCTCTCACCCCACCTCCCTGAACACTGTGCCGCTCCCCAGCCCCAGAACCTTCTCTTTCTCCCGGCTGTTGGCTCCGCCGTCTTCATCTCTCAGGACGCAGCATGGCGCTCACTGCCAGCACATTCCAGCAGACCAACATCTTCTTACTCTGTACACTGCGGGTTTGGTTCCATGCGTGACTACACGTTCTTGACCATGGGATCTCTGTCTCCTATTTCTCTTGAGGTCACAGGATTGGGCTTGACTAGGGAGTCAGGGTGTCATTGATTTCTGAGTGGTCTGGCCAGCCCTGCCTTTCCTCTCCGGGAGCATACTCCACAGAGCAGCTGCGTGCGGCTGGAGGGTCTGCTCAGCTGTGTAAGGGTCCATGGAGCAGCTGCATGGGCAGCAGAGGAGGAGAAAGAAGGCTCCCGAAGGGCCAGGACTCCACGGGAGTGAGTCAAGGTGGCCCAGCAGTGGAGGGAGGGCCAAGTAGAAAGCCCCTTGCGCCTGTGCATCGTGTCCCAGCAGCACCCAGAATGACCTGAGGAAAGGGGTGCATCTCTGGACCCTCCCGCACCCTGATGCAGGTCCCACAGTATGTCATGGCCTGGTGCAGAGGGCATGGCGTGGGGCGGACCATCTCTGCATGGGTCCTATTTCCCTGCCTACCAGGTACCTGCTGGTCTGCTGGAAAGTGACCGGCGGCGGTGTCTGCATGTAACACTTGAACAACAAGTGACTGCATTTGCTCTACTGGGCCCAGGTCCAACAAAGTCTGGATATACAATCCTGCCTATCACATGGCCCCGCACCGCCCATTTCCCTGGTTACTGGTCATGTGAAGCCTCGTTTGCAGGGAGGGAGCCCAATTTCTCAAAGTAACTGACTCCCCATTTCCCTCGTGTGGGTTTAAGTTCAGGGCAGATGAACGCAGCCAGGAGCCATCTAGAAGAGTGTTCCTTGTGCTCTTAGAGGGCATTCGGCCCTGGTACCGAGGTCACGGGTCTCCCCATTCTGTCCTGCTACTGCTCTACTGTCATATGGGTTGGTGCCTAATCCACTTTCCGCCTAAAGTGGGATAATTCCTAAACCATTTTATAATGGTTTCAGTCCTGAATACAGTTCCTTGTTTGCAAAAGTTTAGGCGAACACAGATCATCTAAACAATGTAGCTTAAGAATGTCCCATTTTTCACACACACACACACACACACACACCTCGTGTATTCACATCCAAATAAAATTTCAAGAGAAGGACCAGTAGTTTCTAAAATCTGGGACAGCCATGGGGTGAGGTGCAGACAACCAAGCTATTATTTGAAGCCATCTGTCTGCTCTGTAGAGTCAGAAAGACCAACACACGCAAAGGGTGTGGGGCCTGTAACCCTCTGTCTGTGGGATTCCTGGTGGCCTCCGGCTCATCCCTGCTCCCTGTAGCTGGAAGGGTAGAGGCATAAGGTAAGGAAAGTGTCCATTGAGGACGCTGAGTGATGTTGGACAGACGGTGGGGTGTGGAAGGGGACAGTCCATACCAAATGCCCGGGTTGTCTCCGGCTTTGGATGTCTGCCTGCCTGGGTGCGTACCATCCCACGTGCCCCTTCCCTTCCCAAATTCCTTCTGCTTCCAGGAAAGACCGTGCATGAATAGTAGGGATCCGTGGCTGGCCAGTGTCCGGGCAGCGGAGGCAGGGTCCTCGCTGCTCATGACCTTGTCACCGAGAGAGACGTCCTCACAGTGTGGGGGGGGACCCAGCAGACGACTGAAACAGGATGGGGAGAAGTCATCCTGGGTAAAAGCTACACTCCTCTCAAACTTAACCTTGAGCACAAAAGGCCAAAGTTCGGGAAAGAGAGGAATGCCAATACTTTCCTTCAAATTTGCAATCGTGGCTTGTAATTTATGTGTTGAGCTCCGGGGACAGAAGCATCTTCTTGCACTGTTCTCGGGTTACCCTCCCCCACACATCTGCATCCTGTTCTCTGGAAGGCACCATATATCACCGTGGCCTCCAGATGCTGCCGCGTGGCGTTCGTGAAAATGAGGGCAGCCGGAACGGGCAGGGCCACGCTTCTGTCTCCGAAGGGGCTGGGGTGGGGACTCTGTTCCTCAGGCCTTTGCAGGGCCTGGGGCAGGAATGTTTGCAACCCCCCTGCCCATCCTGGGGAGCCCTCAGTGCCTCCCCGAGTTAACAAGGGCAGACAAGGAAGGACACGTGTGCCAAGTCAGGATGCACGATTTGGGTTTGAGTCTGTCCCCTGGGGTTCTGATGCTTTATTTCAAGACAGGCTCCGAGCCCACCAGGGTAATTATATATATATTCTCACATAGAGTGGGGTCTGGAATCGGGGAAAGGAAGGCCAGACTGGCTGAGCACGGGGTGTGGCTGCCTTGATTATATTGGCTATGAAAAGAAGATGGATTTTATAATAAGCGTAGGTGCCAGAGAGCCTGCCATTTTCTCCATTTGGGATCAGTTTAATCCACAATGAGGAGTGCAGAGATTCTGCTTGGCGGCCCAGGCCTTTATTTTTCAAGTTACGACATGAACTCCCTATAATGATTTGATAGGGACATCAAATTTTTAGCTGACATTTTGCTGTTGATAGAAAACTCTGAAGCCTAAGGGCATGATAATGGCCACTGGCCTTCATGCATAAAACACTAAACATTCTCCAGCGTGAATTGTAGTTGGGAAATCAAGGCAATGCTGCCATTTCCATTGAGAAGTGAGGGGGGTTATGGGGAAGATAAATGCATTCCTGAATCCTTACCCTGAGGCTCCCCATCTCTGGCCTAGCCCCCACCCCCGCCCCCAGCAGTGCCACAGGGGGAGGCTTGGCCCTCCTTCCTGCATTCCGGCCCCCACCCCAGCAGTGACCACCAGCTCTGGGCCTCCCTCCCTCCACCCATCCCAAGATATCTGCCCACACAGATGCACCTCTGATGCGTGGAATATTGTTTCCTTGGCCAAAAAAAAAATCCCAAGCCATCTACATACAGGACTCGATTTCAGGATTTTCTTGGAATGTTGTGAAAATTTGTGCCTTTGCCATGGGAACATTCAGAAGTAGAGGTTTGCGTGGCTCCAGTTACAAGATGCCATGTCTGAGGCTGTATTTCTGTGCTAAAGAGATATTCCGCAGGCCCCCTGACTCTCCTCTCCTGTGTATCAGGAAGCCGGGAGGGGGCAAAACCACCTGTAGAAAATGTTCCCACCCACCCACCCCCTCTGTCCCCCTCCCTTCCCTCCGTGCCCCCTGCAAGCTGCGAACTTGATCCCAGGCTTCTCCCAAGCAAGCCGGGGGTAGCCCAGCTGATGCCTGGAGTCCGTTGGAGGGGCCGCTGGTTTAAGAAAACGCTGATCGTTACAGACCAGCTCCACTTCAGCCATCGTGTGGTCAGAGGCAAGTTTGTAAATCTTTGATACCCAGGGCCTATATAAAAACAAAACGGATTTTCCCCCTTTCCTTTCTGAAATGACAGCTTTTTGAGCAAGGCTATCTACCCCCCAAGCCACTGCCCCTCCGGGCCGCCTGCTCTGTGGGCTCAGGAACTGGACGGGGCGCTGCTGCAGTGCCCCCCGCACCCACATCCCACAAGAGCCGCTCTGCAGAGCAGCGAGCCTGCGCCATGCGGAGGGCAGTGTTTTGTTTTTTTGTTTGTTTTGTTTTTTAATGTTTCTTTAGTTTTGAAGGAGAGAGGGACAGAGCGTGAGCAGAGGAGAGGCAGAGGGAGAGGGAGACACAGAATCTAAAGCAGGCTTCGGGCTCTGAGCTGTCAGCACAGAGTCTGACCTGGGGCTCAAACCCAGGAGGTTCGTGAGATTGTGACCTGAGCTGAATTGGATGCTCACCAGGCTGAGCCACCCAGGCGCCCCAGGAGGCAGTGTTCTAAGAGGCATACTGGGTCTTCTGCCAGACGTCTAATAAACGTGGATGACTTCTGTTCTCTGCCTTGGGCCTCTGTGCTGGTACCTGTGCGCACGTGAATGGCAGGAGGCTGGGCTGCACCGACCTCGGAAAGAGATGTTCTAAGTGGGGTCTTTGTGGCTTCTGGCCACTGCTTAGAGTCTGCATGGAGTCTGCATCTGTGGTGGGTGGAGCTGTGTCCCCCAAAGAGATGATCAGACCTTAACCCCTGATAGCTGGGAGGGTGGCTTCGTTCGGAAGCAGGCTCTTTGCAGATATCATGGAGTTGAGATGAGGTCACACTGGGAAGGGTGGCCCCTAATCCACTGTCTGGCATCCGTATAAGGAGAGGGAAATTCGGACACAGAGGGAATATGGCCACGTGAAGACGGGCAGGCACGGAGACTAGAGTGTCATGTCTACAAGGCAAGGAGTGCCGAAGGTTATGGGCGAGCACCAGACGCCAGAAGAGGCGAGGACGGGCCCTTCCCTAGAGGGGGTATGGCCCCACCAACACCTCGACTTCAGACTTCCAGCCTCCAGTGCTGTGAGAGAATATACTCCCATTGGTTTTATTCTAAAAAAAAAAAGGTTTTCTTAACTTTATTTTGAGAGACAGTGAGCAAGCTGGGTAGGAGCAGAGACAGAGGGAGAGAGAGACTCCACAGCAGGCCCTGCACTGTCAGCACAGAGCCCGACGCGGGGCTCGGGCCCCCGGCCGTGACATCGCGACCCAAGCCAGATGCTTAACCGAGTGAGCCGCCCGGGCGCCCCCACACTTCTGTCGTTTTAAGCCACCTAGTTTGTGCTGACTTGTTACAGCGGCTCCAGGCCTCTGAGACTCGGATGCCTAGGGCTCTTGCGGGGACTCCCACGTCCTCTCAGGACGCTGCACTCTGTGAACTCTCTCTCTCGGGGAAGCACTGAACTGAGTGGTTGGCAGCAGTGGAGAAGCCACTGGGACCAATGGCATCAGCAGGTTTCCTTCCCTGGGAGCAGGGAAGGCTGAGCAGAAAGAGATGAGGGAACGGATGCAACAGATTTCCACATTACTTTCTGAAGAGTTGCAGTGTGAGTCCAATGGCCTTCTTCGGGTAAAACGCCCTCTTGCTCAGGGAGGTCAGTCATTTTTTGTTTTATTAAGGCCTTCTACTGATTGAGTTGGAGGCAATGTGCTTTACTCAAAGTTAAAAGAATAGTGTTTGGCCAAATACCCAATTATGATGGCGCAATCAAGTCAACACATAAGATTAACCATCACAGTGATTTTGTGGATCACTATTTATTAATGGATGTGCCATTGATGCTTGGGGCAGGATAATTTTGTGTCGGTCTGTGCCATAGGTTGTTGGGTGTTTCAGATCCTGAGTCCCTGTCCACGTAACACCCATGATATCCCCATTATGGTAACAACAGAAGTTATGCCCACACGCTTCTGGATGTCCCCCTGGGGACTGGTTCTGCCCGAGCTGGAGAGCCACTGATCCAGACTGAGTGACTCTGCAGTAACCTTCCCCAACATCAAGATGATTGGTGGGCATCGCAGGTCTTGATACTCAGACTTCACTGGATGGAGACATTGTCTAACCCAGGGGTTCACAAACTCCTTCTGTAAAGGATTAGATAGTAAATATTTAGGCTTTGGGACTAGGTGGTCTCTGTCAGAAATACTCAACTCTGCAATGGTAAGACAAAACCAGTGAGGAGAAGACAAAAATGAATAAATGTGACCAGGTTCCAATAACTCTTTACTTACGGACACTGAAATTTGAATTCCATATAAATTTTCATGTGTCATGAATTTTTCTTCTTCTTTTGATTTTTTTCCCATTTAAGATGTAAAAGCCATTTCTATCTTGCATACAGTGTGAATTTAACTCCCTTACTTGGCTTTCCCCATGAACTTACTGCATGTTCGGCTAATAATTGAACAGAGGCTTCAATGAACGTTTACCAAAATTGAACCAAGGGGGATTTGAGCAAATACAGTGCTTTTCAAACATTTTCCCTCAGCAGAAACTTTCTGGAATTCAAATCTTATAGAAACCCCAGTGTTTGAAACAAACATAGTATTTTATTTGCAAAATTTTATTTTATGAGTTCAAATGGATGGCATTTGTATAGTTTAAGGAACAGGAAAATCAAGAGCAAGTTATAGATGGCTGTGTCCAGATGCTCTTTGATTAAACTGACTAGTGCTTGAAAGAGGAGAGAGAGGGAAGTTCTATTCCAAAGCAGAGCACTGACAGTGTCCAATGGTAGTTTGTGTTCTTGTTCATAAATATCAAAGTCATACGTGATGCATTGGAAACTTAAATAACAAATATCACATCATCATTGGGCATGTCACAGGTGTCTTTACTCAACTGGGTCTGGGACTGTGACGAAAGCAGGTCACAGCTAGGCTCCCACAGTTTTATCTGAGTGGGTAAGAGTAAGTCTGAATTTTTAGAAGATTCGGGCAGGAGATACAAGCTTCCAAACCACTGTCATATTTGTAATATATGTGAACTGCCTCAGAGGAATGCTGGGAAGAGCTTGATTCCTGAGCGGACACAAAGAGAAAGCAAGAAAGAAGCACAATTTGACAGGTGGTCTCCAATGTATAAACAGTGTATTTTTTGAGTATCTGAAAGCTTATGATGTTTTATTACAGTTTTTAGTTATTAACTTACTTATTATTTTATTATTATTTAATTTTAATACTTTTAAAAATTAATTTTTAAAATTGTAAAATTGGGGCATGTGTGTGGCTCAGTTGGTTAAGCGTCTGACTTGTGATTTCAGCTCAGGATACAATCTTACAGTTCGTAAGTTCAAGCCTCACATCGGGCTCTGCGCTGACAGTGCACAGCCCACTTGGGATTCTCTCTCTCCCTCTCACTGTGCCCCTTCCCTGCTCATGCTTGCTCTCTCTCTCTCTCTCAAAAATAAACATTTAAAAAATAAATAAGGTAATATTGTGGTAAGATCTTCATAACATAAAATTTACCCTTTTAACCATTTTTGAGTGTACAATTCAGTGACATTGAGTATATTCATACTGTTGTACAACCATCACCACTATCCATTTCTAGGATTTTTCATTAAACCAAACAGAAACTCTACCCATTAAACACTAACTCCCTGTTCCTCCCTCCCCAACCCCTGGAAGCCACTATCCACTTTCTGTCTCTATGAATTTGATTCCTTTAGGTGCCTCATATGCGTGGAATCATACGACTTGTCCTTTTGTGTCTGGCTTTGTTCACTTAATAGAATGTTTTCGAGGGTCTTCCATGTTGTAGCATATATCAGAACTTCATTCCTCTGAAAGACTGAATAATACTCTGTTGTATGCATATCCACATTTTGTTTGTGCAGTCAGTCATCAATGGACATCTGAGTTGTTTCTACCATTTGGCTATTGTGGCTAATGCTGCTATGAACATGGGAATATGGGTATCTGTTTTGAGACCCTGCTTTGAATTTTGGGGATATATATCTAGGAGCAGAATTGTAGGATCATATGATAGTAATTCTATGTGTAATTTCTTGAGGAGCCTCCATACTGTTTTCCATAGTGGCTGCACCAGTTTACGTTCCCCCCAGCAATGGCTGAGGGCTCCATTTTCTCTACAACCTCACCAACACTTGTTAGGTTTTATTTTTCTGTTATGCATGTTATATGTGTAATTATACATATAATAGCCATCCTACTGGGTGTGAGGTGGGGAAATTTGTTTTAATGAGATTGGAGTTGAGCATCTGGGGTCTCTGGAGTACAGTCATGTCACTTTAGAGTTCCACAGAGCGGTTTGAAAGCAAGGGTTGGGTTTTGTACCCCAATCAGAGTTTTTGATTTAACAGTAAGCCTTCCTTGACTTCGCTCCAAGAAATGAGCAAGGTGATTGATTTCAAGCTGGAGGTGAGACCAGGAAAAGAAACAGATACCTCCATGCAAGGTCTGGTGTTCAGAGCCCAAGTAGAAACCAGTCACCTCCCTCCTTAGGATCAGGTTTAGGACCAGAAATCATCTCTCTCTCTCTCTCTCTCCTCCCTCTCTCCCTCAAGCAACCACAATAAGTAAAACTTCATTTCCCTGTCCTCCCTTCTGGGGCCCAGCTCCAACACACTGCAAGGAATTATCCCAGTTTAAAACATTTTAAATCAATAGCAGTTTAGGGGCTGGAGTTTAATTCAGGTAGACTCCTCTACAAACCAATCAAAACCATTATCACTTCTGGGGGAATTTGCGGGGCATCCTGGGAACACCTGCAGTGCGCTGACTCCCAGCCTTTCTCGCCTCTTCCCCAGTGCACGTGGCTGTGAGCCACCTCCAGACTGCTCGAGTCCACTGCTGCCTGGCCTGGGGTACTGTGGGCAGCCACCACCCCAGCCCCACACTCAATCCCTGCCCTTGGGAATCTGCTTATGTCCTCCTTTCTCACTCCTCCCGAAGCACTGGGGGGGCTCTCTGCTCCAAGGAAAGGAAACATTCCCTCCAAGTAACCTTTGGCTGTGATGGCTCTTTTGGCCTGTTAGGAACTTGTATCAAAACCCCCAGGGGCAGATTTTGGGGCTATTTGTCTGATATCCTCTTCCCTCAACAGATGCAGCCCTGCTCACCCACTGACATGCCAGGGGAATCGGTCCATGAGTCTCCTCCCTGCCCAAAGGGTTTGTGACTCCTTCTCCACTCTGGAGTATATTCTAGTGTCCAGGAGTCATGGTGCTGAGGGCCCAAAGGCCCCCTCAGCTGTGCCCAAGGGGCTTGAGGCCCCAGACAGGACTCCAGCTGATTGAAGGGCCATCAGGCTGTGTTGGGTTGCAAGTAATGGATAATCTACCTCAACAAAAAGAAAAGTGTGTTCTCTCATTGGAGCAGAAGTCCTGAGGCAGGGCAGGCAGCTCTGGGTAGTTTGATTCAGTGGCTCAACATGTCTTCAAGGACTCCGGTTTCTCCCTCTTTCTACCAGCATCCTCAGTGTTCGGCTTGGTCCCGTGGGTAGCTCCTTCAGGCACAAGATGGCTGCTGCATGCCAATACTCACATCCAGACACTGCAGTATCCAGTAGAAGGGAGAAGCCTTCCTCTCTGCTCCTCTCTTTAAGAGCAAAGCTTAACCAGCAGCCGCCTGGGCATCCCTTTAAATCTCACTGGCCCTGTTTATATCATATGGTGAAGCACAAGGGATCATTGCAGAGGGATGGGAACCACCATTCTTTTCTTTTTTCCAGGTATTTCCAAAGACATGTGCACCCATTCCTGAGCAAAGCTGGGTTCTGAACACCAGGAGAAGGTGGCAGGGGCAGCTGCAGAGTTCAGACCACCGCACCAACCTCTGGGGTCACCTACTGGCATGTATCGTGTACTTCTCTGTTATATTTTTCCACTCTTTCCCCTCTTTTCTTTTTTTTTTCCTTTCTTTTTTCTTTTTTCTTTTCTTTTCTTTTTTTTTTTTTAATGTTTTATTATTTCTAGGAGAGAGAGAGAGACAGCGTGAGCAGGGGAGGGTCAGAGGGAGAGGGAGTCACAGACTGAAGCAGGCTTCAGGCTCTGAGCTGCAGTCAGCACAGAGCCCGACGTGGGGCTTGAACCCACGAACCGCGAGATCATGACCTAAGCGAAAGTCGGACGCTTAACCGACTAAGCCACCCAGGCGCCCCTCCCCTCTTTTTACATAAGAAATATAGAAGTATTTTATTGTTCTAAATAATTTATGTGGAGTAGAAATATGAAAGATGTCTTTCACTGCCCTCCCCCAATATCACTACCCTCCCTAGAAGGAACTTCCATCACCATTTTGGTGACATTTATTCATTTGTGTATATGCATATGTTCATACACACATAGGTGCTTTACTTGTTCTGCTACTGGCCTTTTTCCGCTTGGCTCTCAGTACTTCCGGATCCACTTCATTCACTGTAATGACTGAATATTATCCCAAAGGGTAGATATTCCATTACCTTGAATCTTAAGTAGCTTTTCATTTTGTGCCTTATCTCCCTCACTGGAGTACACATACCCTGAGGGCATATTTTTCTGTCTACATCCAAGCACTTAATATGTTCCTGCAAAGTGAAAGTCAATTAATAGCTATTGATGGAAGGATTCTCTCTCCTTTGCCGCATAAGTTATCTCAGCACTTCTGATGGCCTGACAAGGAGCCCTTCTCTGAGCCAATGAAGGTACCCAGCACCATAGTATATCAGTTTGTCATTTTTTGGTTTATCGACAAGAGTGACAAATCAATCTACGAGCAAGAGGAAGTTGATAATTTCCCACTCTCCCTTTAGTAGCATTTTCTGGGTACAGGATGGCACAACATCTCTGTCTCCCTGAGCAGGCTGTCAACTCACAGCACTTTGGGCTACTTGCAAAGTTATACATTATCTCATTGTTCGGCTCACATAGGAGCATGAGGGCAGAGTTATTAACAGGCCACACTTCCGGGAGAACCATTTCAAGGGTTACTAATGGTGTTCACAGACTGTTGAGCTGGAAAAGTTATCCATTTGCCTAGACACACACTCTTAATAACGCTTTCCAGGTTTCTAAAGGCAGTCACAACTACGTAAAATAGATTACAACTGAACCTATTCTAGACCCTTTGGTGGGGAGAAATTACTTCAATATGAGGTTATCACCTGCAAACAGACCAACCAAATGAACCTCTCAGGGCAATCACTCTTTAAGCAGATGTTGGCATTCAGACCTGCTGATAGCATCAATGGATATCACCTTAGGCCTTGGTGGGGCTCCTTGTACTTCTGAATCCATGAGCTTCCTGTAGTAGCCCAAAAAATTACCATTGTGAAAAAGCAAAGAAATGAAACACATGTCTCCCAGATGTGCTCTTTGCATTGGGGAAGACTCTTAAAGCTTGGGCCTTAACAGGAAACTTGGAACGATGAAAAGAAATCAAGCAATAAGAATGAAACTGAAATTAGTTTATGTCCCTCAGCTGATAACACACAAGGGTAAACTTTTTGATCAATCATTTTATTTCATATTGATTATGAAAACTCTGGTCCCTCCTACTCAAAAGTCTACATGTGAGTTGGGGGAATAGGGCATCCACATATGAAATATCGGTCAACACCGCCAGGTGATATGGGATCAAGACTAAGTAAATGCCTACTGTGGGTTCAGAAGGAGAACCCATTGAGATGCAAGGCTATGCTTCCCCACAGGACTGCTACCCTGCCTTGTTACACTCTGCAAGGATCGTACTTGACCCTCCAGTTGTATTAAAAAACAGCAGCAATTCTCTCTGGGAACCCAGCCTGCATTTCTTTGCTCACCGGCATGCCTCCGTGTGTGTGTCTTCATCTGGTGGGGCCGGAGGATTTCCAACCTGCTTCCCTCAGTTTCTACCACCTCCCTGACCTTGAAATAGTCATGACCATTGAAGGCCTTTATGACCCTTCTCCCCTCACCTACACCCACCATCTCACCGTAATTTGTTGAGAAAGCTATTGCTGGCAGATAGAGAAGGTAGAATCAAGAGAAAATCTAGACACCACTTGCTAAAACAGGTTAAAGGGGTTCATAATAAGTAGGTCAGAGCCTGGCTTGAAGGGTTTGGCTGAGGGTTACCATACAGACTCCACCTCCATGCTCGGGTATTGGTGTCCCCAATACCTCATGTGTGTATTTCTGTAGACAATTTTTTTTTTTAGGCCAACAGTGGAGGATATGGCTGCAGATCTCAGAATTCAAAAGGGAAAGATGAAACCTTCACAGTATCTTGGGAGTTTTCTTTCAAGTGGAGTTTTCTCTACAGAATGTTTTTATTTTAACTGGTAATTAAAGATGAACAAAACACTCCTGAAGAACTGGGCTTTCCTCCTCACCAAGCCTGTCTCTCCAAGAGAAACAGGCACAGGCAGAGCCACAGAACCCACCCTCCCAGCTAGAGCCAACTGCTCCTGATGGTTTATGGTCTGGTCCACCTCAATTTCTCATGTGTTACCCCTTCTAGGGGCTGCAAGGCCCAGCGATCTGGACACAGGCCAAGAAGTCAAGAACTGTTCACACCCACCTCTCTACTCTCCTACTGACACCAGCGACCACCCAGCCCAGCCCAACCATATGGCCTCTTGTTTTCCTGATGTATGAGGTGGGTAGAATGCTCTTGCCCTAGACGAGGACTCCAAGGGATCAATTAGTTAAAACTTGTAAACATGTATCATTATAATTATTATTCCAGTTTCTATTTAAAATTGAACTGGCCAAAAGGAAAGAAAATACCAACGCTGCCTCTGAGGGCAGCTCCCTTTGCTTTTCCGGTATTTCCAGTCGGGCTGGTGGAAGAATGTCCTGAGCAGCTCTACACTAGGGGCCTGAGCAGGAGCTGTGCTCACCGCATTTGAAGTTGAGGAGGCCAAGAAGACGATTGAGCCCTGGATATTACTGGGTTCTAGGTTGTTCGTACTACTGTCTCTAGCCAAGGCTAGATGGCTCCCGTGAGCCCCAAGGGAGGAAGCACGTCTCAGGCAGGGCTCTGCCTCTGCCCCTTTGGCGGGCTGTGCAGGAGACCAGTAAACACACTTGGGTTTCTAGGGTGTCGCTCTAAACCAAAGCCTCTCAGGGACTGACTACTGCATTCCTCAAGAGAAGAACCTCGGGACTCCTGAGGTTGTTAGAGAAAATCTCAGCACTGCCTCTGCCTCTCTCCGAATTTCTCGTCTTCAAGGAGACCCTCGGTCACCTCAGTCACCTCACCGCAGCTCTCCTTCTCCTCTGGGTCTGAAAAGTTCCATGGCATTGCCATCTCCTACTTTCCCGTAGAAACCTCCATGCCCAGACATCCACCCTTCTCCTAGCTTAGCCCAAAATGAGGCCCCGGGCACTGGCTGCGCCCCTTCTGGTCCGAGCAGGGCCTGAGCTTCGTCTCCTCTGAAGATGGCGCTGCCACCGGAAGTGTACGACACCCAGGGCTGTTCCCTCACCCTCAAGCTTAGGGGGACGAGGTTAGCACAGCAGCCGAGCACGGGGCCGGGTGGAGACAGGCTAATAATTCCACACTGTTTAAACGGTGGTTTTAAAATATTTGTTCAGTATTTACTCAGAGGAAAGGCTGAGTGCTCTGAATAAATAAAGGAAGGGCCCAGCAGGAAGAAAGGCCCTTGGGGGCAGATTCAGCCTCTCCCCTCGTCTCCAGAGACTTTATTTCTGGCCCCCAATTTGCAGTCTGCTCGCAGCAAAACAGAAGCCTGGCAATTAAGGGCACTGGCCTGTGTCAGAAGACACTGTTCTGGTTCTGGGAACCCCTCACTCCAGGCGGCATTCAAGAATTCTTCCCTGTGCCCCCCCGCTGTTTCCCCTGAGGGCAGTAGTGGAAAAGACTCTTGTCCTTCTATCTTGCGGTGTTTTGGGGGTTTTTTTGTGTGATGCTACAGACATTCCACTGCAGCTGCCTGCTCTTTCCAAGCCCAGCAGTGCTCCTGTGGGGGGGTGGCCCCCTGGCGGCCTGCCCCTGCCCACCACTCTGGGCTCTCGGCCAGGCCCCCCAACATAACATCAGGCAGGGTAGACCATGACAAAGAAGGGGTAGAAGTTAGGAGGGCTTGCTCTTCACGTCGTTATTCTGGCTTCCACCTGGACGCTCCGTCACCACCGGCCCTCGATCCTGTCTCCCAGGTGTGCAGTGCTGCTTGTGATGCTCCTTACATGGCAAAGCAATCCTGCCCCCCAACCCCGTCCCCTGGGGCTCGCTGAACCTCACCCCCAGGTTCCTGTACCACCCAAAAAGTTCCATTGCTGTCTGGAAACTGGCTTGTTGACATCCAGTGTAATAGTCTTCCTTTGTCTCTTTGAGGCAAGTCCAGAGTGATCACTTAAACACATTTTACCTGCAACAACGAGTCAGAACCGTTCCCTAGGATATGAAATAAGTGGCAGAGAGAAAAGCCAAAGGAGAGTAAGCAGTGTGTTTTGCAGAATACGCTCAACTTCAGATAACACGGAAAGACTCTTTAGCTCAGAGGGTTTATGGTGCAGTGTGTTCTGCTGAATGAAGGCCCCATGTGGACAGCGAGCCTCCCTCCCCAGCTCTCATTGGCTGAGATTATATACATATATTAATATAGTAATTACATACAACTTTTAAGAAAGTTATTTCCGAGGCCAGTGATGTCACAGTGAATTGGCACTGTGACTGTGCAGAAGAGGGAACAGGAAGTGCGTGTGCCTCATTTGTACAAGTTAACAACACTGCTGGTAGCCAAGACACTCCCTCTGTTTGCAAAGCAGGACCAGGCAATCCTTCTTTATTTAGATAACGAGCCCCCATCTCCTTTCTGCCCATTCTGTGTCCACATAGTAATTAAACACTCAGGCAGTTGTCTCTGGACTCTTACCTGGTGATGGCTGTGATCCTTGGAAGCCTTAGATCCCCTGCCACACGTTCCCCTGGGTTTTATGGGGGTCCCCCGAGGCCGATATTGCCGGTTACTAAAAGTATTCACCAGCCATGGGTGAAAGCAGTCTAGGAGTTGTGTTTCTTCCTTTTGTCGATGTCTCTTGACCTTTACAGCATGACTAACTTTTTATGCGACCCCTTGTTTCACGTTGTATCTTTGGCTGATGGATATTTGCTGCCATTTCTTGTAGCTCTTGAGTCTCTGCAATAGTCATCTTGTTCCATGTTAAATTAATACATATTTTTACTTAAAAGAGAAAACAGAAGGGTGTGCTGTCAGGTACAAAAATCCTCCTCCTTTATCTTGACCCTTTGCTTCACTCCCCAGAAGTAACCACTGTGAACAGAAAGGCTGTCTGCATGATCTAAATGCGTATGCTTCCTGTTTTATACAAATATGATCACACTGCACCCATTGTACTCAACTGGCTTCTTATACTTAAAACTGCGTCTTGGAACTCTTTCCACATGACTACCTAGAGGAGTGTGGGACCGTTTAATGGTCCATTTTCCTCCACTGTTTGAGGTTAACTGGTCTCTCATTGAAGACCATTTTGGTTTCATCTCATTTTTTCCCTAGCAAAAAGAATCAGCGAGTGTTGGGTATTGCATTATGTGTGCCTTTGCTTGCTCTAAGAGAGCACCTATAGAGTGAATTTCTAGCAGGCAACCCGCTGGGTTAGAGTATTCACAATTGACATTTTGATAGTGTGACAGCATCAACAGGGCATTTTTTTAGAGAAACAAAATTGTCAACTCGGTTATCCATACATGGAAAGCCATGGTGTTCTAAGCCACATTTCCATTAAAACCAGCTGATTTGGACAGGTCAAGCCAGGAAGGAGTTTATGCACTTCTCTCTGCATTTCTCTTGCAAAACTAAATATGTAAGATTTGAGCAATTCTCAGTGGCTTCATATTTTCACGTGGCCACCCGAGTTCCTCTTATCCAAAGTTCAGTTTGTTGTTGTGTGTGTCCATTGGGCAAAGGGAGCAGCTTAAGGATGATGGTGAGGAGCCTCTGAGCCTCGAAGAGCTGGTGGGGTCCTAGGGTGAGCAACTGACTGTGGGCTCAGAGGCCGCAGCTCTATAAGGTGTGCTGTTCTTAGGATTTCTTTTTACTTCTCCAGTCGTCCTGTGCCTCACAATCAAAGTGGTCTTGTTCTACAGGCCTTTTTGGGGTTCAGAGTCCTTTGGCTTCAGCCCTTTTTTGTTTGAGAGATGAGAGTGGGAAGTACGGATCTCCCTACTTCTCCGCCATCTTGGCCCTGTAATCTGCTTGGCACACTTCTCTTCTGCCCTTTTTCGACCTATGTTGTCCACTAGAAAATTAGTAAGGAGTTTAATAGGGTTGTCATCCTGGGGTTTCCCCTTTGCAGCTCAGTGAGCTTTCTGCAGTACTTTCCAAGCTATTTGGGGTGAAAGACTACTTTTTAATACTTTCCAGTGGGTTACGGACAAGTACTTTTGTAGAATACTAGAAATACCAAATGACTAGAAAAATGAAATAAAAAAGACATACAAAATAGGAGTTCAATTTCCTTCTATTATATTTCACAGATATTAGATGACTTTGTTATTTTGGTATAAAAGTATTTTCAAATGCTGAATCTCAATTTCTGTTCTCATCTCACTGGAGATCTGGAATAGTTTGAGCAGCACTGCTCTATGCACTTTTCCAGAAGCTTTTGCAAGATTGCTTTCGGCCCAAAGCCTCTATTATTTTGCTGGGAGAGTGATTCTTGCCCACTAGGGGAATTCATCCAGGTTTTCAGCCACGGAGGCCTTGGTTTAATTTCCAGGGTTTACACTGGGCTTGGGTTTAAGCTTGAGGCCCAGTCCCATTCACCGTGGCTCCTCCCTTTCACCCGGCCTCTCTGGTGGTAACTCGTATACACGAGGTACCACAATCTGCCACCTTCGAATGAGAAGACATCGTTTTCTGTCCTTTAGATTTTACTATTTACTTGGTTTAAGTCAAACATCAGCCTTCCTATTACTATCTCTTCTCTATAACCCACTACAAACACAAGAAATGTGAAATCTGGGGATGTGGATAAAAGGGAAGCAATAGCCCTTTTTCTATCAAGCCATTCAAACTTTTCAATTCACATTTTACATAATTTTACACCTTGTGATATACTTCGGTTAGGTATACAAAGGACATAATGAGCAGCAGCTGCTCAAAACATGAGATTTTTAAGTCTTTTGTCTTTAAAAGAGGTGGGTTATTACAATTTTAAATACTTGAACATTGGTTTTCAGAGCCTTTGAAACCTGAAGTAGCAGATTACAGCGACATCTAGTGGACAATAATAATATGTACTGTACTGTATTTCATCAATTATAAAACAAGATTTTTCCGTTTTGAGCTTTTTTGAAATTGGGAGTGCAGGTCATAATATATGGCATATTATAGTTTAATTAAAAATTTTCTGGGGCGCCTGGGTGGCTCGGTTGGTTAAGCGTCCGACTTTGGCTCAGGTCATGATCTCGCGGTTCGTGGTTCCAGCCCTGCATCGGGCTCTGTGCTGACAGCTCAGAGCCAGGAGCTTGCTTCGGATTCTGTGTCTCCCTGCCTCTCTGCCTCTCTCTCTCTCAACTAAGTAAACATTGAAAAAAAAATTTTTTTAATTCTGTATCACTGATACTTCTTACAATTATCTTAGTTTCATCAAAATAGGATTTTCTGTATGAAACTTTGTAGGGTGTTCATCCTTTTAGTCATATTATTGAACATTGAATTGTATCTGTAACTTATTGACTTATTGCATGTATTATATTCAAAACTATTCATTATGATGCATAATGTAGATTTTTCTCCTTTATGTTACACTAATGCATTGATATTAATCAACTCTAACTCCATAAATTTAAAAATCCATTGTTGTTTAGACCCAGTAGTTCTCAACACTGGCTACATGTTAGAATCACCTGCAGAATTTTCTAAATTATAACTAGGCAGACCATACTTCTCAGAGATCTGACCTAACTGGTCTAGGGGTGGGGCCTGCACATTAAGAATTTTTAAAAGCTTCCCAAGCTTTTAAGTTCTAACGTGTTACCCAGACTAAGAACTTTTTCCTTCCTTCATTCAAGTCAGATGTTTTCAAGATTATATAGATTTTTTTAATCATCGAGAAATATTCAGTATTTTGATTTATAAACAAACCTGTATTTCTTATAACTATTATAATTACGATGCAAAGAAACTCTACTTATTAACGCAATCATGGATAACATTAAAACCACGATACTCAAGAAAAAAATTCATTCCTAAAGACATCATCATTTAGTGCATCATCAAATAATGTACAACTTGCCTTTGATCCTTACACATTCATCTACGCAACATTATTTGAAGTGAACACCACAATGAGATCAGGAATGCCAGTGAAGTGTAAAACAGTGGCTATAAAACTTACAAGATGTCACAGTAATATATCTTTAACATGCCATAACTCTCTCACGTAATGTCCACCCACTAAGGCAAAAAACAAAAAAACAAAAAAAACCCCTAAGATATCATTTCCTTGGAATATTCTTTTCTTGGCTGAGAGTGGAACCCTGCTAATTCCGGGGCTGACCCCCAACATACTACAAGGATGGCATAATTGCTCTTGACCTGGCTAGTGGAGTAGTAGAATGTGATACTGCATCAGACCACAGCGGGTAGACGAATAATATTTCACGGGAGACAGTGTAGAGAAGAAAGGACCCCATTCATTTCGCAGCCTTACCACTTGCTAACTTTGTAATTTTGTGCAAGTTACCGAACTCATCAAATCTGTTGTTCCCCGTTATGCAAACTTGGGATAACAGCAGCAGCCTCAACTATTATGGCCACTAGAATTCACATATGTAAACACAGAACACAAAATGGGTGGCCGACACAATAGTAAGTATTGTGGCTCATGGTGGTTTATACTTACTGCCTTTAGCTCATTACAAGAAGTCAAAAGATGGTGTTTTTTCTGCGTATTCAAGGCAGCATCATACCATTAACCCCTCCCAGCTTGTCTGGTCCAGACCCTATAAACTGTTGTGTACAAGGTCCAAGCACCAATTCATGTTTAAGTAATAGCTGAGGGGCGCCTAGCTGGCACCCAGGTTGAACCTCTGACTCTTGATTTCGGCTCAAGTCATGATCCCACGGTCATGGGATTGAGCCCTGCATCCATCTCTGTGCTGAGTGTGGAACCCTTTTGAGATTCTCCACTCCCCCCCCCCCATTAAAAAAACAAAAACAATATCGGAGCTCTTTTTGGGGTCCTTGGATTTCATCAATCACTGGGCTTCTTAAATTCATAGAACTCTTTTCTATCCAATGTTCTTTCATGGCTGAGTAAGTTCTATGCTATTCTCATTTCAATCTTCCTCATTCCATGAAAAACAACCCTTACCCAGGACCAGGGACTGGCTGGAAGCCTGCCGTGTGTCCCTTGACGTAGAGAGAGCCATGGGTCCTCTAATTCAGGCCCAGGATGCTGCTAGGAGAGACTTAGAGAGCCTGCAGTTGCCATGGATCACAATAGCCATCCTTGGGTACAGGGCAGGTGGGCTGCACCCATGCCCACGGTGCAGGAAATATGGAAGGGAGACAGTATGAAGAGGATCTTCAAGTGGGAAGTATGGGGTGCTTGGGCCCCTTACCTGAAGTCCATAGGTCCCCAGGTCAGTTTGTTCATCTCAGCCCAGAGACGGATGTCTCGGATTCCAAATGTAGCAAATTCCACCCAACCCCCACACCTTTGAGCATGGCCCTCCGTGGGTCACCTGACAGTGGCCATATCCCAAAGGTCCTGATTATGTTCTGATTGGATCTTAAACTGTTTCTGCCACTCACGCTAGTGAATCTCAATCATGCTTCTCAGGTTCATGGAAAGAAATATATGGACAGAAACTCCCTGCAGACATGTCAGTGTGAACGAGTAAATTTCCTCACTTTTCACGTTGCTAACATAAACTGGGCAGATAATGCAAATAGGGGCTAGCCTGAGGTAAAATCTTTCAGCCCTTAGCTGAACTTGTTTTTTTTTTCTTCTTTGAGGCAGAGAAACAAGGTTCAGCCTGGGGTAGGTCATCAGCAGACAGAGAGCGCTCTTGGTGCTGAGAAAACATGGCACCAAGTTGCAAGCCCTGGTCCCCATTTACGAGCTGAGACACCTTGGGCCACTCACTTAACATCTCTGAATTTGTTTTCTCATTATTAGATGGGATCTAATAATACCCACCATATAGAGTTTTATGAAGATTAAATGAAAACGATGTAAATGAAATAGCTGCCACAGTGATGGCCGTTGGGTTATTGCGAAAAGTTAATACGCCATCTTTCTGACACTTGAGAGTAAACATCAAGAGGACCAGCAATTTACTATTGAAAGGCAGTTGTATTAAAACAAAACAAAAGGTGGTGGAAATTTTAAAAAGAAAAGAGAATATGTAAGCAAAATGGGAGCTAAAAAAAAATGGAATGTCTCCATCTTGGAAAATAATCCTTCGGACCCTGTTGTAGAGCAGGCAGTGGCTGGATGTGACACTCTGACCCGGGGCATCTTTAAGCTGCAGTACCAGGTCAGACCTCAGCTTAGCTCTCGGCCAAGAAGGTGGGAACAGGGACACGATCCAGCCTTCCCACCATTTCCCTTCATTTGCCTGCCCTCAACTTCTGTCAGACCCGGTGTCCGACTCCTGGATACGGGGCCGTGTGCTAACTTGCAATAAACAGACTAAAAAGGGGGAACTTTGCAACTGAGCCAAGTCAAACACCGCTGTGGAAACCTATCCTGAGTTGCCCTGCGGTGTTTCCAAAAGCAAAGCAAACGTTATAAATGAACAGCATGCTCTAATTCTCCGCCTCGGGGGAGACCAGCACGGGCACACAGGTAGGCTCTGTTTGCAGCTGGGGCAGGCTCCAGGTTCAGCACTGCCCACGGGGTCCACTCTGGAGACCCCCCAGTTTCTTCCCACCAGCCACCTGATTTTGTGAGACTGTCGCTCTGCTCCAGAAGACCATGGCAGTCCTTGAAGCCACTGGTCCCCTTGGAAGCAGGAAACCGGTTTTGGCTTTGCCCCAGCTGGCTCTGTGAGCTCTAATAAGTCACTAGTTTGTCCTTGACCCCACCAGTGTACTTAGAATCAATGTTTGTCGTCTACGTGTCTAGATCCGTGATTCTCGACTTTACATGCACAGGAGTCACCTGGATGGGGCTGGAGCTGACACAAAAACACGAATTCCCAGACCCACCTCCTGAAATTCTGCCTCAGTAGGTCTGGGTCAGGCCCTGGAAACTGCCTTTTAACAAGCAACCGTGCAGATGCTGACACAGGCAGACCTCAGGTCTACCTTGAGAAACTCAAAGCACATAGAAAACAGCTCGATTTAGGGGCGCCTGGGTGGCTTAGTCGGTTAAGCGTCCGACTTTCGCTTAGGTCATGATCTCGCGGTTCGTGGGTTCGAGCCCCGCGTCGGGCTCTGTGCTGACTGCCAGCTCAGAGCCTGGAGCCTGTTTCAGTCTGTGACTCCCTCTCTCTCTGACCCTCCCCTGCTCACGCTCTCTCTCTCTCCTAAAAATAAATAAAACATTAAAAAAAAAAAGAAAGAAAGAAAACAGCTCGATTTACCCCCAGTCTGCTGTGTTAACATCCTCAGCTGACTCAGTCCCTAATTAGTAATTCTTTCTAGGAACCCAGGCCCATAAAGCAAAATGGCTACATTCATACATGTTTGAGGGGAAAAACTTCTTGAGTGTTCTGTCCCTGGATCGTGCTGCAGGGGCAGCAGGTATATCACGGCCTCAGCCTTCCAAAGGCCTAAAATGTAGCTGGGGCGATGGCTTGTGAGTGAAACACCAGCGAGCCGGAGAGGCAGCAAGTAATCCAGGGAAGGAGCGACCTCCACCACGGCATGGCTCCCGGGTGCTGGAAACAGAGGCTATGGGTGCAGCCCGATGTTGGGAGAGACATCAGAGAATCCCACTCAGCGGACCGACCATGAACCAAGACCCACCGTGTGCCCGTGCAGCGACACAGCAGACAGAAGCTCACCTGGACAGTGGGAAGGGCCAGCCACCAGGAGGGAGAACAGAGGCCATCAGACCAGGGCGTGGTGGCCCGGGGGCATAGGAAGGCAAGGCTGGAGATGCAGCGAGTGGGAACACAGGGACGGTAGGGTGACGCACGTTTTGGGGCAGTGGGGAGGGATGTTGAGAATGCAGGTAGAGGAGTTTGATCCTAATGACAGAGGTAGAGGGGGGATGGGTAGAGCGGGGCTGTTAAGAGAAGGCTTCTTCTGGGACGGGAGCTTTCAGAGATGAGCCAAGGGCCAGGATTTTCCACGGATGCATTCCCTGGCATTCCATGGACTGTGTTCCGTGGACTTCAATGTAGGTGGAGAATGAGAATGTGCTGGGTTGAACAGTGTCTCCCCTCCCCAAATCCATGTCCTTCCTAAGACCTCAGAATGTGACCTTATTTGGGAACAGGGTCATGGCAGATGTGATTAGTAGAGTTAGGATGAGATCATATCCCAGGAAGGGGGCCTCATAATCCAATAGGACTGGTGTCCTTATAAGAAGAGGAGAAAAGGCACAGACACAGAGGGATGATGATAGAAGCAGAGACTGGGGTGATGTGTCTGCAACCCAAGGGGCGCCAGTGATTGTGGGCAACCAGCAGAATCTGGGAGACAGGCCTGGGCAGACTGGCCCTCTGAGCCCCCATGAAGACTCAACCTGCTGACACCTTGATCTTGGTCTTCTAGCCCCCTGAAGTGTGAGAGAATTCGCTTCTGTTGTTGGAAGCCACCCAGTTTGTGGCCATTTGTTAGGGCAGGCCCAGGAAGCTAATGCAGGGGGCTCGAGGAAGAAAAGAAGGAGAGGACAGGTCCCTAGGGAGAGAAGGATGACAAGGCAATGGCAGGGTCTCCTGAGATGGGGCTGCAGCCCCAGAATGCAGGGTAGGCATCTGTGCCCCCCGACCCCCAGAAATATCCACGAGAACGAAGGGCCAAATCCTCTAAGGAGGAAGCCTGCAGACGCGTGGGCTCCCTCTCTCTGCCCCCACCCCTGCACATCTTCCTATTTCCTCTTCCACATATTTCCTAAACAGGTATCACAGTCGGCACATGCTTAGTAAAGGTTTCTGAGCCTTCTCCGGAAATTAAAGGATTTTTCTGGTTATTAAATGTATACCCAACGATTGTTAAGAGCAGGTCTTGTTTTTCCATTTAGGTATTGGGTTGTTCCAAAGAGAAAACACAATGCCTCCATTTTCCTCCCTAAGTTATAGCCCTGGACTTCCCCTATAAATTCAAAATTGGAGAAGGCTGAGGGCAGAATGGCCCCATTCACACAGAAACTCTCAAGGCTGGTTTCCCATGAGTCGTGGGCTTCAGCGATCCCCCCCACTGGTGGGTTAAGTCCCTTGCGGCGTGCCCTCATTGGGACCATCGCTCTCTGTCCCCTTCCCTCAGTGCAATTTCCTAAAAACAACCGCACAAACATTGCTCTTCCATCATATGAGGGTGGGCCGTGTGTATCAACACTACAACTTGGTAAATAATAATAATAATAATGATAATAACAAATAAAAAGTTGCCTCACCCAGATGGCTGGATTTAAGGAGGCCCCTGTCTGGGTGGCTAACTTACAACAGGTGCCCCTGCCAGAGGGAGCCACTTAGGAGAAAATGATGTGACCCCTCGGCAGGGAGGACGGCTTGGTCAGCGGAGCCCTGGTTGGGTTTCAGGTCTGTGAGCCCCAACCCCCCGTTTGCACAGGTGGGCACAGCAAGCCGGGTCCCAATCCGGAACCGAGGATCGTTCAGTCCTCTCCTCCTTGGAGCTCAAGGATGGGCCACGGGGGCTCCCGCCTGGCTGTGGGCCGCCTGACGTGCACGTCTTTCCCCGGCGTCGTCTGTCTCAACTTCTGCAGGCTCAGCGTATCCCAACCTGCTCGGTGAACTTAAACGCGCCTATCTAACCTGACCCTGGAAATCTCATTTCCCTCCACCAACCTGCTGCCATACCAGCAGCCTCTCCCCTCCCTTGCCCCACTGGGCTTTCATAACTAAACCCAGACAAGAGATGCAAAACAAGATTCTGTGTAGGAGGAAAGGGCAATTTTTAATTCTCCAGGACCAGAGAAAAGGCATAATTATTATCATTTCCCTTTCTCTTCTCTCTCCACTCGTACCTGTCCCGGAGCACAAAGGCACCCCCTCCTTGTCTACAATGTCACCGCCGGTGCTTGAGACCGAAGACTGACCACCAGGGAGTACCATCACTCCCACCCGCTTCCTTCAAGGCTGCCCTGAAAGGGGCAAAGGAAATTAAACCACAAGCCTCGCGAGGCTGCCCCAGCCATCGCGCCCCTGGAATAACATCGAAGTCTCTGGTAGCAGATCTGAGGCACGGCTCATAACTCAGCCCCTGTACGGGGGCTCGTGCAGGTGTCTTGAGGTGGTTGGGACCCTGGTGGCGGCAGTTAAGGTGACAGATGTGACCTGCGCGGGGGAACAAAGTCTCAGTCACACAGCGATGAAATGAGGAGTGATTTCTCGGCCTCGTTCCGGCTTCCGGGGGCTTAGGGCAGGCCTTTAAGATGATTTATGTGAAGGCTTTGAAGTTAGGTACTTTCACTGCTCTCGCCGGGCCTGCTGGAATTTGCTGAAAGATAGGAGTTATTGGAGATAGGAAAGATCGATCTGATGGAAGAGAAAAGAAAACAGACTTGGAGCTGCTTCCGTTTGGGAAGAAAGAAATCCTGTGTTCCCTGCTGGCTCAGTTCCTCCTCCCCCCAGCTCGCTCCTCGGGCCATGGGAGTGAGTCCTACGTGGGTGATGGCCATTTGCCCCTGGGCCTTCAAGCTAGATGACTTAAACCAGGAAGTGGGAGCGAGGGACTCGCTGAGATGGCCTGCCGCCTCCTGGACCCTGAATCCTCCCTGCCTGGTTCTAACTCTGGAGGAATCCGCCCTCAGGAGAAAGGCTTTTTAAATCCACTTAGATTGAGCTGGGTCCTTCAGAAATCTTGACTTTGATGCCATGGTATTTAAGTTTCCCAGGACTGCTGCAACCAAGTGCCACTGATTGGGTGATTTGAAACAACTGAAATTTATTCTCTTGCAGTTCTGGAGACTAAAAGCCCAAAATCAAGGTGTCAGCAGGGCCGTGCTCTCTCTGAAGGCTCTAGGGAAGAGTCCTTCCCACCTCTTCTAACTCTTGGTCATTGTGGCAAACCTTGGTGGCCTTCCTTGGCTTTTCCACTCTGGCTCTGCCTCTGTCTTCACGTGGACACCAATCAGATTGGATCAGGGTCCACCATTATGACTTCATTTTTACCTATTTTTTACCTCTATAAAGGCACCATCTCCATATACAGCCACATTCTAAGGTGTTAGGACCTCAACACAAGAATTTGGGGGAGTCACAGTTCAGCACATGACAGTCACCCTTCCATGCCAAGATGGTGAGGGCTCAGTCACTTCCACTATCCAGGTGGAAGAGGGGGGCATGACACTTCATTAGTTCTCTTCCTCCTGAGCCCTTGTCCCCTGGGTAGCAGAGGGGATTTATAATTTGTCATCAGTATTACCTCCACCCTTTCTGGTTGAAACAATTACTTCGAGGGGAGCGGGCTTCATGAGGGAAACGTTCACTGGTAGAGTTCACCTCTCATGAATGCTGGGTCTTTCCTCCCTACGCTTATACCAAGATGGCAGCCAGTACAGGGGAGCTCATGATCCCCATAGGGAAGGGATAGATCTCCCATCCAGTCCCTGCAATGGCCTCTTCCACCCGGAAGCGACATTGGTCCTGGTGAGCGTGCTGATAGGTACCCACTCAGGGAAGCAGGGGCTGGGTCTACCTGCTGGGCATGTCCTTGCTAAAGACAAGGAACTGAAGGACTAGGCTTGGGGGCTCTCACATGTGACCAAGCCACTTTGGAGATCCCTCAGTGACTGGTGGGATGTCCGCTCCATCCCTGGCCAAGGTGGGCTCTTTGCAGCCACTGGCTCCCAGTCAGACTCTTGGCTACATGCTATACCTGCTTTGGGGATGTGTGAGGATCCCTGGGTCTCCTCTATGCCTCAGAGGAGACAAAGGGAGTCAGGGATCCTGAACTCAAGCTCATCCATCCCACCTTCCTGTGACCACGCTACACTCCTCAACACCCACACCCCTTTGTGTTAGAATGGGGTTTTCTCCTCCAAGGATTCAAACAGGGAGCAGAAGAAAAGCCCGTTTTCTTTGGGCTCCCCAGAATGTTCAATGTGGAGGAGATTGGGTCAAGCATATGTGACCACAGGCTTCGCCTCCCTTGGCTTCCCTTCTCCTTGTCCACCAGGGCTGGAAAGAACTGAGTTTCCCCTGTTCCTCGGGGCAGAAACTTATATGCAATGTCCTGAGCTTTCTAGATTATAAGAATTTCAGGGATCAAATCTCTAGGCCCAGATCTTTATGTGGTAATAGGAGCTAAAGGAATTTTGAAAATTATCGCTTGCCAATCAATGCCCGGCTTTCAAGAACACTGTCTTTCTGAGAACATAAACACCTATATTGAATATCAGAAGCCAGAAACCTAGCCTTTCTTGCTATTTCTTCTCCATGCCCTGCCTTCCAGAGCAGCCAGAAGAGCAGCCTTCTCTACCCACAGACCCCCAACTCAGCTGGGACTCCTAGGGTGTGCCACCTCTCTGTGGAGCTGGCCCTGAGGCCAGGAAGATGGGACAGAGCCTCTCACCAACTGCTCTCTGTAGGGCCGGCTTCTTTCATCCTTGGGCCCCGGAGCATCTAAGTGGCCGTCCAGTGCTCTCCTCTCAGGTAGCAGGAAAACAGAGCAGCTACCAAAAACACTGAGTCAATAGGTCTTCTCTCAAGATCAGCTCTTCCTGCTTCTCAGCTCCTTACTTAAGGGCTAAGACTTTGACCAAGTTCTCCCTGGTTCTAATATGCCCCATCTCTCTCAGCCTAAACAGTTCCCAGCCGGAAATGGGGGTTGTATACATTTTCTGTGACTGCCGTAATAAATCAGCACAAACCAGGAGGCCCAAAACAACAGAGCTCGATTCTCTCACAGTTCTGGAGGCCAGAAGTCCAAAATCAAGGTAGTCGTCAGGGCAATGCTCCCTGAAGGCTCCAGGAGCCATGTGGGAGGATCCTTTCTTAGCTCTTCCAGCCTCTGGGGTCTCCTGACACTCCATGGTGTTCCTTGTTGTGTAATGAATCACCCCAATCTCTGCCTCGTCTTTACATGATCGTCTCTCTCGTGTTTCTCTTCTCTGATATGGACACAACCATTAGATTTAGGGCCCACTCTAATCCAGTATGACCACTCTTTTTTTTTTTTTTTTAAATATATTTTTTTAAGGTTTTTATTTATTTCTAGAGAGAGAGAGAGAGACAGCATGAGCCGGGGAGGGTCAGAGAGAGAGGGAGTCACAGACTGAAACAGGCTCCAGGCTCTGAGCTGGCAGTCAGCACAGAGCCCGACGCGGGGCTCAAACCCACGGACCGCGAGATCATGACCTAAGCGAAAGTCGGATGCTTAACCGACTAAGCCACCCAGGCGCCCCTTTTTTTTTTTTCTATGAGAGAGAGTGCGTGTGCACGAGGAAGGGAAGGGCAGAGAGAGAGAGGAGAGAGAGAATCTCAGGCAGGTTCTATAGTCAGCACGGAGCCCGACATGGGGCTTGATCCCACAACCATGAGATCATGACCTGAGCCAAAATCAAGACTAGGACGCTTCACGGACTGAGCCACCCAGGCGCCCTATGACCTCATCTTAACTTAATTACATCTGCAAAGACCTTGCTTCCAAATAAAGTCACAAATCAGGTTCCAGGTGGACATGAGTTTTGGGGTTCGGAGAACACTTTTCAACACTATAAAGAGTCTCATTGGTCAGTGCTTCCTAATATTGTTCTCATTCTGGTGGCAAAACTCCAACCAGAGTAGGTGCTTGGGAAGAGAAAGGCGCCTGTTCATTATCCCCCAAATTCTGCCAAATGTACCATATTTATGTGCAAGGCGTGCGGGTTTCCACAATAGCCTTACACATACCTTCTGACGGTAGGAGCGCCTGCATACACTAGCCTGTGGCATTTGCTCCAGGCTTACCCACACTCCTGGCTTCTGGAGTAGCCCTTCCCCTGGCCATTGATGCCCCTTTGCTTATTTGTTTATACCCTTTCTTGTTCCAAAAAGGATTTCGGGCAGATGGTTTTTATTACCGGGCTAAATGAACACAGCAAGACCCTGTAGCAAATACAGCACTCTCCGCAAACATAAATTTCCATGAAACCAACATGAAAAAACCCAAAAGCACTTGGAAATTAAAATGATGGTGTTAAGTTTGACATTGGGCTCCTTTCTTATTTTCGTTGACTTTCTGAAACATATTACATTCCTCGCTGCTCTGGTTTTGCAAGCTTTGGGTGTTCTTTCTTCTTTTCTGGTTACCCTTTTTATGGAAGGGGCCTCTGATCAAAGAAGGGAGATTCTTGAGCTAAAGGTGGAGATTAAAGTGCTTTATTTGAGGGCATAAACTTTAGAAAGGAGACTGTGAGGCAAGTCCATCGGGGCACAAATACGTTGCTCTGTGCTTAGCAAACTGAATATTCAGAGGATTCCTCTCCCTTTGAAAAAGGGCCTAATGGTGTCTGAGTGGGTCTTGAGAGCCTGACCTTCTCATCCACATGCTGCCTGATCTGTGGCAACTGAGATACTTTGAGAGTATTTTAAGCTAGGACCCAGCAAGGCCATGCTGGTCTCTCAGCTGCAATGGATGTAAGCCAGGAATGGAATTGGAGGGCAAAGTTTTTCTGAAAACCGGGCTGGAGACCCACCCCTATTCACTCACCAAATCTTGACTGAGTGTTCAGTGCCCGCCTACAGAGCTCCACCCTGAACCCACTTGCTCGGCATCACTGCCTTTTCTGACTGATTCTGACAGCCTAGGAAGGAAGGAACTTAAGCTTGGGTCAGTGGCCCAGGTTTTTCTACGACCAGCTGTGAGAACTGGACGAGATGCCTGGACTTGATAACGAATGCGTCACAGAGTTGTCTGTATGATTAGATGATAGTCTGTGTGCAAGCACTTAGTAAATTAGAAGGCATCAGAAACCCGGAGGTGTGACACCCATCATCACTTTCTGCGCAGTGAGGGGGCAGCAGTTAGGGGGAATCCAGGATAGGCGCGTCCAGAATGGCAAGTGGATGTCTTTGCAGGCCCCACCTGATGCTCCGCTGTCCACCTGGTCCGGCAATGGGGCTGCATGGCCGCCTCTTCCTGTGGTGGTCCAGACGCCTGCACCAGGCTGAGTGGGGACTTCCCACAGCCCACCCTGGAGGACAGAAGGGCTCACTGCAGGGAGGCCACTGTTCACGGCCTTAAAGCCTCTGATAGTCCTTGGTCCTCCCAGGTGGGCCAGGGTCTGGATTTGGCATTTGCCTCTCAGAATTATCTAGAATAGAGACAAGAGGAAAGTGTTGTTTGGGTTCATATCTGAGAATATTTACTCCAATGAAACTCCTTGCACGTAAACCAAAGGGCTACTGCAAGATCACATTGGATGGGGCATTCTCACTCAGAATGGCTAGTGTAAGACACACATTTTGTGTGTGTGTGTGTGTGTGTGTGTGTGTGCGCGCGCACACACGCCTTTCATTGTGGTAAAATACACATAATATAAAACTTACCATGTTAATCATCTTTAATTGTCTAGTTTATGGCATTAAATACATTCACATTGTACAGCCATCACCACCGTCCGTCTTGAGAACTAGGTTCTCCTCCCAAACAGAAATCTGTTCCCATTAAACTCTGACTCCCCATTCCCCCTCCCCCGCCCCCGGTAACCACTGTTCTACCTTCTGTCTCTATGAACAGGACTCCTTTAGGGACCTTACATAGGTAGAATCATGTAATATTGGACTCTCCTGACTTATTTCACTTAGCATAACGTCTTCAAGGGTACATCGGTGTTGTAGCATGTTCCAAATTGTAAATAGTACTCCATTGCACAGATAGACTTCATTTTGCTTTCCCTGCACGCATCCATCAGTGGGCAGCTGGGTTGTTTCCACCTTTTGGCTACTGTGAATAACACTGCTACGAACATGGATGTACAGATATCTGAGTTTCCTATTTCAACTCTGGTGATCTCGTAATATTTAAGACATAGTTCTTTGGCTGTCACTTATCAGATAATCTCTGGGCACTCTGCTTATGAAGTTACTAGTATCTATTTCATCCAAAAGGTTAAATCTCCCTGTGTCCAGAGTATGAAAGAGCAATTAGTAAATACAGGATCATGTTGAAATGTGTGTTGCTGAGATTGCTGTCAGCTAAATTATGGGCACCAGGTTAAAAAAAGGTGAGGTCATGTCTCATAGATGTGCTGCTTAAATTTCAGAAATTTCTCATTTCATACCAAGTGACCAGCATTAGCCAAAATATTTATGTTCAGAAAACACCAGAGAAGCCCAGCTTGAACTAAGATCTACCAAGTCTTCCAGGATAAAAGCACACACTGGGGGGGGGGGGGGGACACCTGGGTGGTTCAGTCAGTTGAGCTTCTGACTTTGGCTCAGGTCATGATCTCAATGGTTCGTGAGTTCAAGCCCCACGTCAGGCTCTGTGCCAACAGCTGCTTCAAATTCTATGTCTCTCTCTCTCTCAAAAAAGAACAAAGAGAAGGCAGGGAGGGAGCTTCCTCCACCAAGCCTGTCCCTCTCCAGATAATACCATATTCAATGCCAGTACCCCAAAAGGACCCTAAACCAGCACCATAGCAACCTGGCGCCCACAAGAGCCCTCTCTGTGAAAGAGAGACAAAAACTCTTCTGTGCGACAGGAGCCCAGCAGCTGCTAGCCCATTTCAGAGATGCGATTTATATACATAGGGATATGAGCCCAGACACTGAGACCAGTCTGCCTGGGTTCAAGTCCTGCCTCTGCCACTTAAAGCTGGATAACATTGGGCAGGCCATTTACCTCCTTGAAGCCTCCATTTCCCCATCCATTAAATGGTATTAACAGTAGTGCCTAATAAAGCAAAAGGCTATTTTAAATATATGTAATGTGCTAAATATGTGTAATGTGCCACACAGTGGGTGCTAAGTCAGTGTTCAGGATCATTTTGTTATCATTACTGCTGATATGAGAAATCCACCAAAGCTAGGCCTCTGACAAGTTAACATGAAACCTAGAACAACAGATTTTATGGGAATCTAATGGCTTTGACTAGACATGCTGTCAATAAATTGAGCAAGGTCAAGTTTTGCAATGGCCTTTACCCCCAGGAAGAGAGCTGAGAGTCTTCTAACTGCACACCCAAAAGGAGCCCAAACCCCAAACCACGGCCCTTATATATATAGCCTCCCTTTCATTAAATTGTTATATATACCCTCCCTTTCATTAACCTTTTTGCCAACTTCCTAATGTGTGTCAGACTCTAGCCCAGCTCTATGAGGAATCAAAAAAAAAAAAAAATGAATCAAGCTTCAAAGACCAATTGAGAGCAGAATAAAGGTGATATATTCATCTGCCCATCCATCCATCTATCCATCCATCATCCATCCATCTGCCCATTTATCCATCTATCCATCCATCCATCCATCCATCATCCATCCACCCATACATCCATCTATCCATCCGTCCATGCAACCATCCATCTAATGTGAAGTATCTACTGACTTCTATCATATCCACAAGGACAGAGGTCACCGTAACTCAATGGAATGATTTTAGGAGTGTTAGGAAAATGCTCAAGATCTTCTTTTCCCCAGTTCTCCTTTGCATCCTGGTTGGTGTTTGAAATTTCACTATTAAATCTTTATACCTTAGATTTAAAAATACCTCTTGGGTGTGATAAAATGTTAAGCCATTATGAGTCATTTGCACCTGAGAACTTTAAAAAAGAATCCAAAAATGGACTTTGATGGCAGGTAGAAGAAACGAGAATGAGGGTTGTGGGTGGGAAAGGAGAGCTGGAGCCCCCAAGCCTAACCTCCCTGCATGCCAATTGTCCCTGGTGCAGCTGGCTCTGCGTGCCTGTGACCCCCAAACTCTGAGGGGGCAGGAGCAGTGTCTGTCTCACTCACCAAGCACCCTGTTGCTCACATATTTAATAAATGAAAAAAAATGAATCAATACCTTTATACATAGATTGAGTTACACAGTGTACCTGTAACTTTGCCGTCTGGCCCAGGAGAGGCTCATTTGTCCTTCAGGAGCCACAGGCCTGGGCCAGGTCCTGGGAACCTTCACACTTCAGCCCAGAACAGGAATGAACTGTTCCAGAGAAAAACCAAGGTTAATAAAGGCTTAATGAAAGTCTACAAAGCATAACATAATGTCCACTTCGTGGATGGTTAAATGTCATATTATAAAAATATTACAATCTTTTGAAACAATTTGGGGTTTGCATTTTCTCCATCTTTGCAGAATTTCCCAAAAGTACATAATCAGTGCCAAGAAATCAAAGGCAGTTGTAAATTAAATGTACTACTTGTAGCCAAATCTCCCCCAAATACAAAAGTATAAAAATCATCCCCCCAAATTCCCAGCATAAAATTATGGATTGTGCAGGTGCATTTTACTACAGATGATATTTACTAAATAGAAGAGGCTCTGGACCTACGAGTGGCTCTGAACTAGAGATTTTGTTTACAACGGTTACTTCTAGAGAAGAGATTAAAAGGCTTTGTGGATTTGGGTTGTGGGTCAATCCTCAATCAGTAATAACTAACAGACATTTCTTTTTTTTTTATGTTGTTTCTTTTTTTTTACAAATAGTTTATTGTCAAATTCGTTTCCACATAACACTCAGTGCTCATCCCCACAAGTGCCCTCTTCCATGCCCATCCCTCCTCCCCTCCACATCCATCAGTCCTCAGTTTTTGCAGTTTTTGTCAGCATTCAAGAGTCTCTCATGGTTTGCCTCTCTCCCTTTCCCCCACCATTTCCCCCCTTCTCCCCCTTGTACCTCCATCAAGTTCCTCCTAATCCTCCTATACGTGCAAACATATGGTATCTGTCCTTCTCTGCCTGACTTATTTCGCTCAGCATCACACCCTCAAGGTCCATCCACGTTGCTACACATGGCCAGATTTCATTCTTTCTCATCGCCATGTAGTATTCCATGGTATAGATAAACCACATCTTCTTGATCCATTCATCACTAACAGACATTTCTAAACCACTCCAAGCTCCCAGCACTTCCACAAGACACCCTCTCTGCCATCACCATCCCATTGCCAGAGACATAGGGATTTGGTTTCTGGTCCATGCTCAAGCGGCATTTGCCCACCGCTGAATTCCTTCAATCTTTTTTTTTATGTTTTTTAAATTAATTTATTTTGAGAGAGAGAGAGAGAGCAGGAACAGGGAGAAGTGCAGAGAGAGAGGGAAAAAGAGGGAGAGAGGATCCCAAGCAGGTTCTGCACTCCCAGCACAGAGCCCAATATAGGGCTTGAACTCACAAACTGTGAGATCATGACCTGAGCCGAAATCAAGAGCCGGACGCTTCAGGGACTGAGCCATCCAGGTGCCCCCCTTCACTGTCTTTAAGTGCTACCCAAAGCCACACAGATTGAGGGGTGCTGCTTAAGGGTGCTGCCAAATTCCTGCCCTTGGACCATCACGATGCAATCAATAAGAAAGGGACAAGACACAGGGATCAAGTTAAATTGTGGTTCTTGGCAGTTCTGTACCCGAGAATGACCAGCAGCCCACCCAGAGAAGCATTCCCAGCACAGTCTGGTTCCCACGGCCACCCTCGGGTCCTGTCCTAACTTTTAGAACTATGCTCAGCCCTGCTGAGCTCTCCGGGCAAACTCCCCGTACATCCCAAGAAAGCCACCATCTTCTTTTGGCACTGGCTTCACATTTCACCTTGTCTCTTATCTCCAACTTGTAAACACATCGTCCCTCCTTCCATGCAGTGCCCCACAGCCCACCCAGCTCCATACTCTACCAACAGACCTCTCCTAACTGCCCGTATCTACCTTTGTACCTGAAAAAAAAGCCAAACCCTACCATGGTTATACATTGGTCAAAATTCAATGATTTGCAACCGGAGCACAGCAGTCTGCAAATTGAAAAACTCAAGTTGCTCGATATGATCAAAGTCCGAAGCAGTGTGGGGACAGCTGCTAGGTGACCCGCCCAGAGCAGGCTGGGCAGCAGGGCAACAGGAGGGGTTCCTGGGCAGGAATCAGGCCATTCGCCACGGAGCCATGATGAGGATGCAGAGCGGTGCACAGTCAGTGGGCCCAGCGCAGGGAGTGTGGGCAGGCGGGCTGGGCCGGCAGTGGGTGGCCCTCAGCACTGGGCTTGTCAGTCAAGGCTTTATCCCGCTAGCCCTAGAGAATCACTAGAAGGTGTTTTAGGGAGCAGATGACTATGTGCAGGCGTATCGGGCATTTTTCCAAAATGTAGAAATGACATTTCTGGTTGGTCCTGAATGTCCGCCTTTGCCCAGCAACTCATATCGTGCATGGGGCAGTGAACCATTCAACCAATGACACACATGCCCACGCAGGCCCTTCTCAAAGAGCAAGGTAGCACTTTTCTCTCAAATACTCCGGCGTTGAAGCTTGCAGCTGGAGGAAGAGGGAAGACGGGAGGGCGGCAGCATCCTGTGGAGTCCTATGTCATGCAGGCTGGCCCCCAGCCAGGGTCCAGAGCAGCCCCACAGGCGAGGGACCCCATGAAGCAGATGGGACGCAAAGGCATGTGAGTTTGGGGTGAAGCTCTGAGCCAGAGGGTTTGGGGTTGACAGTCATTTGTCTCAGAGCTGTGAGGCCCCACCTACCGGAGCTGTGGGCAGGCAAGGGTTCTCCGGGCGACACGCTCAATGTCCCCCTTGCAGAAGGGCAGCTGCTGTGGGCCGGGGACCCCTGGGGAGCCCAGCAGCTGGGTGTGAGGGCAGCTGGGTGCCTAGGGAGCAGGAAGGACAAGATCCCGTCCCTGAGTGTTTGGGAAGAACTCTTTCATCGCCTGCCGGGTCTGGGAGCCAAGACTAAACTGTTGAGTGTTTCAAAGTGGCGTCAGCTTGAGCTCGCTGTCACTGACCCTTTGCACTGTGACAGGCTTGTTTCTCCTGCAAAGAGGGCCAGGCAGGGCACTCGAAGTTTCCAGGCTTGGGAGCCTGAAACTCCCCACAGCCCACACCCCTCCTGCCAGCTCACACACACACTGGCATGGGAGAAGGGGCAGGAAAGTTATAGATCTCTCTTAATAAGGGCAAAAGGGGGGGAATTCCAGGCAATCTGATCCGTGAGTTAATCCCTCAACTACCTTGAACCCCGCATCCCCAACAGCTGCCGTGGCCTTCCCAGAATGGGCGGTCTTCCCGAAGCCTGCTGCGAGGGCCACAGGCAAAGTAGAAAGGGATCTGGGATTAGTGCCCTGCCAGGGTCCCCAAACCGTGGAGTCACTCAGGACACTGGCTTTTTTGGTTGCACATTCCCACCAAGAGATTTCATTCCTGTAGTTGTCAAGGTCCCAAATCTCTTAATCGCTCGGTTTAGTTGGGAAGTGCTGGGAAACCAGAAAAGAGCCCCATTGTTCCGTGCGCCGGTGACACAGCGCCAGGTCTGGGCTCAGCCCGGGTGCCGGGGTCGCAGCTACGATGGAGTCAGGAATGGATTTATCCATCATGGTGACAAATCTTCAGCAGCACAGGCCTTGCATATGCTGGGCATCCTTACAGGGCTTGCGGGCTTTTACGTATATTATCTTAGCATCTTCTAGACAGCTCTGGGAAGCAGCTGTTAGGATGCAGACAGCCAGGTGAGTCATGTTGCTGGTTGCTGGTTGCTCGAAATTACTCAGACCTGAGGCCAGCCTCCATTCCTATCTGGCACCATCTGCTTTGCAAAACTCTCTTAAGCTGACTGTGTTTTACTTACCCGCATTTACAAAGGGATCAGTGCTTTTTAAGCCTCTACAGAGAAATCTGTAAAAAAGGAAAGAAATACAGATTCATCCTTTGGTACTGTGAAGATGTTACTATAAATTCTTGTTTTCCAGTTAGATTTTTGTTTTTAGATAAAACTCAATACAACTGAATGTCCGTTTTTGTTCTGAAAAGACTCATTCCCTTCTATCAGAGACTGTCTTCCCTTACACAAGAACAAGAAGTCTCAAAGCCTGTTTTCAAGGCTCCTTCCGATGTCTTTTTTAAAATGCAGACGGTCAATCTTGCCAGTTCAGGAGTGATTCTTGGCGCTTTTAAGCTCAAACATTCCTCCCTCCAGCTGATCTTCATATTCCTCACTCTGTTTGCGGGACAGATGGCTGCCAGGGCCACGGCTCTTGGCCCCGGGTTGCCAACAGTAATAACACACCGGGAATTTTCCACTGGGGGCCGTTCTTGGGGAGGGCACCAGGGCTTGCTCTCCAAGAGCCTCCCGTGTGGGCGACCCTGGAAGCAGCACTCTAGAAGGAACACAGAGTAGCAGGGACTCAGGCTCTCTGGCCACTTCTCTCTAGGGGCTGGGGAACCTGCCAGAGCTTGGGGGCTTGAAGCAGAGTCTCTGAGAAGAAGTGGCTGCTCCCTCTCCCACTCTGGTAGGTGCACACCCACACCACGCACACCGACAGCTTCCCTAGAACAAGAGGGAAGTGAAAACAGATTTAGAACGACAGGTCTGTTTCCACTGGAGGCCACTCTTGGGCACAGGAGACCAGCAATAGCTTTGTTTTCGAAAGGCTCCTCCTTGGCAAGTGCTTACAGCAGGCTACACTTAAATGAAGAAAAAATAAATATATGAAACGTATTTTTTTATTCTGCAGAACACTGCAAAAGTGTCTCCTGTTCCTTTCAAGGTCTCACCTAAATGTACTCATGGGTTTAAAGAAGGAAAAATCTCAATGTCCAGTTTCTGGCTCCATCTGTAACAGGTCCCACAGGATCCCACCCTCAGGAGAGCCCCATGCTGGTTTGATGTACTGTGGTCGCCATCTTGAAATTCTTCATAATTTTTGAACAGGGGGCCCCACATTTTCATTTTGCACTGCCTTCTGCAGATGATGTAGCCAGTCCTGAGAACAAGCAAAGGTAACCTATAGAGCCCTGTACTCTTCAGAGAAAAAGCACAACATGGCCCTTTGTATTATGTCTGAAGACTAAGCTAGAAACACCACACGCTATTTCATCTGCGAGGCCTTGCCTTTATGAAGAATTCTGCAATCAGAAATTTCATACTTGACCCAATTAATTCGAAACTTAAGCATTTTAAAAACACATGCCTGAAGATATCACTGGTCTCCCTCCAAGGGCTTACCCAGTCATATTCTTACCAATGCAAGTGTTATTCTTTGGGGCCAGGGACAGGAGGAAATTTGTTTTCAGGGGCCATCGAGGAAAATGTAAATGTCCTGTGGGGTAACTTCTTGGCCAAGATTAATACATGAGGTGGGGTGAGTGCTCGGGAGGGGCTGGGGTCCCAGAAGGAGGACTGTAGTGGTAAGAACAAGTTTCTGGGAGTTTTTGGGAGGGCACTTGATGTCCAAGTCCTTAAAACAGTGTTCTGGGCTTATGTGCTCCAGCCTGATTCTCTCTTGAACTCATTACGATCACTCTACCCAAATTGTGCTTACCAGGGTCTGCCATTTCCTTCATGCTGCTAAATCTAATGATCACTTCTCACTACTGATATTACTTGACTTGTCTGATGACTTGACATGGTGGACCACTCTCTCCAAAGTGGACCTCTGTCTTCACTCACCACTCTGGGTTGCCTCCTCCCTCGTGGCCACCCCTGTGCCCCACGCTACTTGGCTCATCCTCATCCCCAAATCTCTGCTGTTGGAGGGTTCCTGAAGTCACTGGGAAGGCCCTGCCCTTCCCTGTCTACAGCTGTCATCCAGCCTCATGGCTTTCAATCATAAGTCTATGCTGTTGTGTCCCAAATGGCCTTCTCCAGTCCAGTCTCCACCCTGAACTCTGCACTTCTATATCCAACCACAGGTGTCCCCACCTGTGCGGTGACAGCCACCCCAAATTCAAAACAAAACAAATGTCCAAAACAAAACTCCTCTTTTCTGCCCATCACCCTCCAAACCTAGATCCTTCCACCCCCCACTGTCTTCACCTTCTCAGTAAATGGAAACTCCACTCTTCCCGTTGCCCAAGCAGAAACTCTGGGACTGTGTTTGACACTTGCCTCTCACACCCCCCAGCTAAGCCATCCGTGAAACACTTTCAGCACTTGCTTTTGTCACTGCCAGCGTCCCCTACCTGGACGATCACAGGAATATCCACTGGTCTCCCTAATTCAGCCCAGGTGTGACCTTAGACAAGTTACCTAACCTAAGCCTCAGTTTCCTCACCTGTAACTGAAGACAACAACACACACAATAGATTTCTTGAAGGATTATGTAAGTTAATGCCAATGGAAGCACTTAGCACACGTTTGGCATATCACAAGCCACTCACTACATTTAGCTGTGATTGTTTTTATTCTTATCATTAATAACTAGCAGCTTCTGTGCAGTTGGGCTTGAAAAGCTAAATTTACAGGGAATGAGCATTAGATATTATATTTAACTGTATTTTATTTAACATTAGTAAATCTCAGTCTTATGTTTTCATTTGACTTTTTTTTTAATCACTGCAATATATTTCCAGTTCATTGCCCAAATAAATCATTTTCACAAACTTAAAAACTTCATGGAAGAGTTATCTTATTCATGGAGGTTTCCAGTTGAGCTAGGACAATGTTCTGTGGCTTGTTTTCATTTCTGTTTTGATGTTAAGCTCCAAAGGGAGGTCCCACTGAGATCTACTGGATTTCCAAGGGAAAGCCTGGCAGGCTGGGATCTGTGGATTCATACACTTCCAATCTGGGGAGGCTGAGTCATTTGATTGCTGTATGGGTTACTTACTGTAGTTGGCACTTGCTCTTGAGTTTCCACAACTACAAAGAGTCTTCCCAATTCTTCCTTCTCCATAGATTCTGTCCTCTACACTTTGAGACATAAAGCTAACTACTGTGAAGTTACCAGACTATGTTCAATGCCTGTTCTAGAAAGGACCCACTTCTATTCAGACATGAGTGCTTCTTTTCTACAACTCCCCATATTGCTGTTCAGCTAGTCCCCTGTATTGGCTTCCTAGGGCTGCTGTAACAAAGCATCATAAAGTAGGTGGCTTAAAATAATAGAAGCTTATCTTCTTACAGTTCTGGAGACCAGAAGTCCAAAATTAAGGTGTCAGCAGGGCTTGTTCCTTCTGAGGACTGCGAGGAAAACTCCATTCCATACCTCTCTCCCAGCTTCTGACGGTTGCTGGCAAACCTTGGCATTTCTTGGCTTGTAGATACATCATTGCAATCTCTGCCTCCTTCTTCACATGGAGTCCTCCCTATTTTTCTGTGTCCTCACAGGGCCTTCTTGTTATAAGAACACTAGTCTTGTTAGTTTGGAAGCCTATCCTACTCTAGTATGACCTCATCTTAACTATATTATAACAACCTTATCTGCAATTATATCTGCAACGAACTTATCTCCAGATAAAGACACATTCTCAGGCACTAGATATTAGGACTTCAACATTATCTTCCTGGGGGGGGGGAGATATAATTCAACCCATAGCATCCTTTATTATATAAAGCTTTCCCATGGAACATTTTAACTTTGAATCACCTAATCTTCATTTAATTCTTAGACAATATCCTTATAACCTGTGTCTTTTCACTTTTTAAGATTTTTCTTGTCTAATGGGTTTTTATTCACCTGTACCTTGAAAAGTGAGAAACAGGGGTGCCTGGGTGGCTCAGTCAGTTAAGCATCCAACTTCAGCTTAGGTCATCATCTCATGGTTCATGGGTTTGAGCCCCACGTCGGGCTCTGTGCTGACAGCCAGCTCAGAGCACGGAGGCTGTTTCAGATTCTGTCTCCCTCTCTCTCTGACCCTCCCCTGCTCACGTTGACTCTTTCTCTCTCTCAGGAACAAATAAAACATTAAAAACAATTTTTTTAAGAAAAGTGAAAAAAGAACAACATAGCAAATCTAGACAACTATCTTGTCAGTAAAAACAGCTATGCAAAAGCACCAATGTAGTTTATTAAATGAAATCTGATCATTTCATTTAGAAATATTTATCTGCTGTACTTCTAATGGATTCTAATGAAATTTGGTGAGCTGGAATTAGAGAGATAATGCCTCCTGAGAAAAGGTTTAGAATTTTTATGACTGTGGTTACTTAAACTTGGCATTTTCACTAAATCAATAGATTGCTCAATCTCGCTGAGTTGAAAATGGACTTTACAAGCATCTAACCACATACCCATGGCTTTTATTGGTATTAACACAGGCTTCTCCCCAAACCAGTTCTTATTATGAAAAGTAGGTTTTTCTTTAGTCCTCCAAAAGAGAGGGGGAAATTTTTAATCTAAAAATTGTCATTTCTCTATGATGTGGGCAAGATATTTCACATTGATATCCCTTAGTGACATGAACAAGCCCTAACCACCATGGTAGTAATAAGTTAGTCATACAATTATTCTGTCTCTGCCTGTCACAGAAAGACTGCAGTTCTTCTACAGCATGGGTAGATGGCAGAGAAGTCCTCATAAATTTAAAATACAGATGCCTGCCAGTCTGAAAAAGAACACAGGAAAGTTATAGAAAGTTTGGAACAATAGTGAAGGAAACATCATTTTTAGAGCCAAAAAAACCCACACTGTGGCCCATCCTGAATGCATATGAAATGGTTTTTCAAAGCTATTACTTGATCACTTTCTTATAATTCTTATATATTTGTGTAAGATGTACTAAAATCTCACCTCCAGCTTCTAGGAAAGAGATCCATTTGCTTTGTACGTTAATAAGGAACACAGTATCCATCACGTGCTTAGAAATACTAGTTAAGAGTTCTTTCATCCGGATATAGCATAAAAGAACACTAGTCTTACTGGTTGGGAAGCCTACCCTACTCTAGTATGACCTCATCTTACCTACATTATAACAACCTTATCTGCAATTATATCTGCAACGACCTTATCTCCAGATAAAGGCACATTCTCAGGCACTAGATATTAGGACTTCAACATTATCTTCCTGGGGGGGGATATAATTTAACCCATAACATCCTTTATTATATAAAGTTTTCCCATGGAACATTTTGACTATGAATTATCTAATCTTCACTTAACTCTTTAGACAATATTTCTCGTGTTAGTTTTGCTCATGTATATCATTAAGATGAATCCAAATCTTCCTTGAGTTTATTCTTAGTTCCTAAGTTGTGGCATTTGTGAAATATCTAAGCAATAATGCAGAGCCAAGCTGTTTGGGGCAATAAGAACAGACGACTTCCTGAGCTAGACATTTTCTTAAATTGCTGAACATCAAGGTTGAGACAACTCTGCATGCTTTCAAGGTCCAAGGACCATTTTCATTTAAAGCCAGCTCTTCCTCTTTCTTGATAAGTGCTAGGAAACAAGGTTCTATGCTGTCTCCACAGTGGATCCAACCCCACGTCAGGAGCCCCTGGGGGCAGTGTGATGTACATGATGATGTGTGTGTGATGGCCCGTTCCCGGACCGCTCGATATCTCCCACTGCAGGGCAGTCCAAAGCTAAAAAGAGGCTGAGTGGCCGAATCTTCCAACTCTTCACCAAGATATGAGCCCAGGGGGTTCTGGGTAAAGGAATTTCCACATGCCTGGTTTGTGAACCTCCTTCCCCATGGAAGACCCCTACTGCTCCCACGCCAGGTCTGACATGCCCTTCAGCAGTGTGCGGAGGGTGGGGGGAAGGGCCAATGAGCCACGCGTGTCCATAGGAGAGCTAAAGTAGCCACAGGTGAAACTTCTGAAGGATGAGGACATCATGTGACTCAAATGTCGTACAGGTGTCACATCTGCACCCCTCCAGGCAGCCTGGGGGCAGGGAGGCCTGAGCTCACACTCCACTGAGCGGGAGAAAGGTCTTTGGGAGACCAGATAAAATGAAGAATGAACTGGATATGCGCAGGGACGCTGGACAATAAAAAAGCAGGAGTAGGGGCCAGGCAAACGTCTCTGTCCCTTGTCCTGGGCAAGCTGTCCCCACTGGCCCCCACTGTTGATGCCTAATTAGGAGACAAAGCTCCAAAGCTGACAAAGCTAGAGTCCAGGCCGGCTAGGAGGTTGAATGCAATGGAGTGACTACCATGCACAGAGCGTTCCTGCTCTTTTTTTTTTTAATTATGTCTTCCCTTTAAAAAAAATAAATAGAATGTAGCTCGCAGACAACAGAGGAAGGCACACCATAAAGTTTATATGGAAAAAAAAAACCCTCACCTTTCGGATCTCGTGCTCATAAAACCAGATCCAGTCTGAGGGGCCGACAGTGCCCTGGTGTGTTTCACAGCTGGTCTTTGTAGATTTTCATGTTACTTTACAGCCCCGGGGCTTTCTGAGACGCTGCTGGGGTCAGACTCTACATCCTGCTGGCCTTCTATGTGTGCTCATTCACCTTCCCGAAAATCAAATTGCTTTTTCGGTTTTTGGTTTTTCTTTTAGCAATTCTAGCTCATCACTGCTCCATTAAGCTTTCAAGGGACTTATAAACCTCTCAGCCTACTTGCCAGTGATTTGACTTCCGGTGGTTCCCTGGAAAAGTCAGGAGAGGATATCTAGTCAAGCGAGTTTAGGAAATGACGCGCAGACTTTTCTAGGAGTTCACAGTGCACAGCCGCATAGTAAGGGCAGTGAGAAGGTCTGCCCTTATCAGCTCTTCTCAGACCCACCTGACATTTACATCTTCACACAAGTCATCCTGCGAACACAGCATGGCAAGAAACAGTCCTTGGGAACCACCATCCTAAATCCTGCTCACTGATACAACTAAGCCACATATTGCCCACCCAGGAGTGTGCTTTGGAGGCTTTGCAGACTCAGATGCAAGACACAACATTTATTCCTGGAATGCGTTATCTTGTGACACTCAGGCTCACCCACCCAGCCGGTCAAGGTCTTCTTTGGAACTTGATTCCTAGAACCATATTTTCTTGGACTCACATCCCTCTAGCACACGCTTCCACAAGCACACACACATCTACAGGAGAAAGTGGCCCACAGGTAAAGTCAGTTGCAGATCTCCACGGCCCGTCGGGTCCGGTATGCACCACCCCTCTCGGGAGGCAAGCTTGGGCAGGGTCCTTCCGGAGCATCAGGGATGAGTTTTAGGTGGTTGCCAAAGAGATGCGTTCATATAAAATTGTTTTTCCACTGAATGGCCCCAACGAGAAAAGTGGTTGCCGGGAAGCTGAATTATGACCTAATGGCAGTAGCAGCTGCTGGTAACTCCAGGGAAGGGGTGGGGAGCTGGTGTTTGGGAGTTGGGGGCTCATTAACACTCACTTCTTAAATTAGCAAATCCTTCTAGTACAAGTTTAAAAATAGCAACCTAATGGTTTCTAAAATTAGCAGTCATGGCTCTCCATAAATATTTAGAACTCCAATAAACTTCTCTCCACTTCCCTAGACTAATGGGGTCAAGCAGGCTCGGCTTTTATGCCACATTCTTGAGCATCAGTGTACTTAATGATTGACCTTGACAAGCAAGAGCTCTGAGAAGCCTCAGAATGGCCAGGACCAGGACAGCCTATGTGGCCGTCAGCCCGGGGACAGCCTCCAGGTAGGACTGGAAGGATCTCAAAGGCCACTTGGAGAAGTCGGGAGCCTCCGGGCTACGTGTAGGAACCGCCTGTCCAGGATGGCCTGGGACTGTTCCAATGTCACACAGAGAGTCCCCTGCCCCGGGCAACCTCTCAATCTCCAGCTAGGCAGAACCTTTGGTCACCATGGCCACCTGAACCACTGCAAAAGGGTCAAGAGTGAACTCTCTGGGGTCAAGAATGAAGTCTCCAGAATACACTGATGATACCACCCCTCAGTCTTCACGCCAACGTCGGTCCTATTTACTTGCGAAAAGTAGTGTTTGAAGGAGGAATCACACCAGGGAAAAGACCAGCCAGACCAGCATAGAACTTCACCTCTGCACCCGGTTCCCCCGTGTGTAAAACAGGATGAACAGTCGCTGTGTAACCGGGTTCCTATAGGGAACAAACAGGGCATTATGTCAGTGCCCCTCAAAGTGCCAGGCATCCGTCAGGCCCAGAAACGGGCACTTTTGGTGGTAGCTCTGCTAGGTAGGGCACTCAGCGCATGGGGGCGGGGGGGTCACTGCAGCAGCCCCGTCTTATACATCAGAGTGCTCCCTATGTGGGCCCCGTCTCCTCCCCCACAGTGACTGCAGGACAGCCGGCCCCATCCAGCTCTGGGCAGCAGAGACTGTCGGGGTCCCCCCACCCCAAGCCCAGTCCCTGCACAGAACGGGTGCTTGCTGAGTGGAGGGAAGAATCCTTCGAGTAGAGTCTAAAGAAAGCCAGCACCATGACAAGGCGCAGGTGGCCAGTCAGTGCCAAGTGCGTGTGAACAACACTGCGTCCTGAAGAAATCATCATCTGAAACCCCTGTGAAAACCCTAACATTGTCCCCACTGCCAGAACACTGCGTGTCCTTCTGGGCACCACATGGTTTTGCTGTCCCCTGGTTTTGCTTGTCTGTTAATCAGCACAGAACTAAGAATTACCTGCTGCGACCCTCAGACGTCGAATCCCAGGATAGTTTTAAATCCCGCAAGATGATGGTACAGGCCCCCTGTGGAAATGTCACTTGCGTTACTAAGCAAATCCTGCACTGTAGTTTAGTAACGGGTTTCTCTGCAAGGGACCCAGGGTTAAAGACAGTCTCATGAATGTCTCCTGGGAAGCCTTCCCAGCCCACATTTTGCTCTTCGGCAGCTTTCCTGTGCTTAACTGAGATGAAGGAAGAAGTGGGTTTTGTCCACTGAATTCTTCCTTGGTTTGGGACGCTGAAGTGACTGACTTGTCATCAGCAGAGAAGCTTCCCTTTTCTCCCTTCGGGAGACACTCTGGGGCCATGGAGTCCAGCTCCCTCATGTTAGAGAAAGAAGCTGAGCCCAGACAGACACCTGGAGTCACCCAGCGGGTGGAGTGCGGGGGAGCGGGGGACAGGGTGGATTGGTACCCTGCCCCAGGCAGGAGAGAGGACCCAGTGGTGTTCACTGGGGTTTTCTGCTCGCCCGGCGCCTTCCTTCCTCTCTTCCTCTCTTCCTCGCATCCTTTCCACTGCCTCCCTGCCTCTCTCCTTCCTCCCTTCCAACATTTCCCCTATTTGTCTGGCACTACATAGGTCCTGGGTCTTCGCCCCCAAGAACATTCTGGATTTTGCCATGGTTAGAATATCTGAAACCTCGGAAACGGCTCCGCATTCCCGTCTCTCTGAAAGGCAGGCAGCAGCATTCAGTTTGCAACGAGCCCACCGCTCTGCAGACAGGTGTGAGGGGAGGTGGCCTGGTCGGTGGTCCTGGCCCCAGCACCTAAGGAGCTGTGACCTTGGTCACTCCTGATAGCCCCTGGCATCAGTGCGCAATCTCCACGTTCACATCCACCTCTGGGATTCTGGAAGAAAGCGTCGGACCTGCCTGTGGGTGCTAAACCTCTCCCTCCCTGAGAGCACAGGGAAGTCACCCACTCCCAGGAGCTGTTGCATCCTGAGGGCAGTCCCGGGCTCATTGCTGAGGGTAGGCAGCACACACCTTAACTCTCATCGGTCCGCGTGTAGCTGGTTTAACAACTGAAGTGATTACTGACCACGCAGCATGAAATGAGAGTCAAATGCTGCAGAAGTGTTTAAGAGTAGGCATAAGGGAGAACTTTCCACGGGCTTGCTAAGTGCTGATAGATCAGAAAGGGGGGCTCTGGCTTGCCCTTGGTTGGGGGGCGGGGTGCTTGGGAAGGGCAGACCGGCCAGATTTCTGCTGTCATCGCTTCCCCTTCTGGCCTTCCAGGGAAGACGTCTGGGACGCGCGGCTTATTCCTGCACCCAATGAAGTGTCAGAAACTATTTTAAAAAATACGTTAATTGTCATGGCAACTGCCCACGGAAAACTCAGTTTCGGGGGCAGAAATAAAGGCAGCCAGATAATCGTTAACCCGCTTCCCTTCTCTCCCCGCCCCGCCTCCGGCCCCATTAGGACTCCGGCGGGCGCCTGAGCGAGCCCGGCAGCCGGCCACCGGGGCCATGGCCAGCACGGCGGTGCAGCTGCTGGGCTTCCTGCTCAGCTTCCTGGGCCTGGTGGGCACGCTGATCACCACCATCCTGCCGCACTGGCGCCGCACGGCGCACGTGGGCACCAACATCCTGACGGCCGTGTCCTACCTGAAGGGGCTGTGGATGGAGTGCGTGTGGCACAGCACCGGCATCTACCAGTGCCAGATCTACCGCTCGCTGCTGGCGCTGCCCCGCGACCTGCAGGCGGCGCGCGCGCTCATGGTCATCTCCTGCCTGCTCGCGGGCGCGGCCTGCGCCTGCGCCGTGGTGGGCATGAAGTGCACGCGCTGCGCCAAGGGCACGCCCGCCAAGGCCACGTTCGCCGTGCTGGGCGGCGCGCTCTTCATCCTGGGCGGCCTGCTCTGCATGGTGGCCGTGTCCTGGACCACCAACGACGTGGTGCAGAACTTCTACAACCCGCTGCTGCCCAGCGGCATGAAGTTCGAGATCGGGCAGGCCCTGTACCTCGGCTTCATCTCCTCGTCCCTGTCGCTCATCGGCGGCACCCTGCTCTGCCTGTCGTGCCAGGACGAGGTGCCCTCCAGGCCCTACCAGGCCCGGCCCAGGGCCACGACGGCCACCGCACCCGCCTACCAGCCCCCCGCCGCCTTCAAGGACAACAGGGCCCCCTCGGCCACCTCAGCCTCGCTCAGCGGGTACAGACTGAACGACTATGTGTGAGTCCCCAGGGCCCATACCTCCTCGAGTCCGCAGCAGCACCACGACCCGGACTGGCTCAGATGCAGGGTCCCGGCACAAAGTTTACCTCTGGGTTACTTTTCTGTCCAGAGGGATTAATATGAATGTGGGGGGCGGGACTGAGAACACAGGGAAAGAAGGAAACTAAGGGGAGAAAAGTTCTGTACACCAAAGACTTAAAAAAAAAAAGGCCTTTCTGTTTTTGTATTTATTATATGTTATTTATGTGGGTGGTTTAATAACAGCTGAATGAAACTCCCAAACGTGGGAGTTTGGTCAGTGGGGTTTGTTTGTGGTACAGGAATAAACCTTTTGGATGTGGCTGTGAATGAAATGGACAGTATTTGTTTCCAGTCTGTTCTGTCTGCTAAGGTCTTGTAACCACAGCCTACTGTCGGGGCTCCACATTGCAAAGCAATGGGGACACTCAGGGAGTGGCCACAACCCACACATGGACGGGAAAATCAGAGGGCCGGGCTGATTCATTAAAAAGATGCTTCAGCGATATCCACCAAAAACAGTCACTTCAGCATAAGCCCACAGGCCGGGCAGGAAGTACGGGGCTCCCTGGGGGAAAAGATGATTGCTGTAAGTCACAAAGTAAAGACGATGTCGTTTTCTCCTGGTAGCCTCTGCTAGTAAGGAAGCAAAAGTCAGAAGAAAAAAGACAAAGCAAGAGGCGCCTGGCTGTTTGGCTCCCTCGGCATTGGCAAGAAGCCAGTGAGGAGCATGGCTCAAGTCCGGCGGCCCCCCAGGACACCACTGGCTTTTCTGGGGACAGAAGCACAATGCCAGCTGCCATCAGAGCAGGTACAAGAGTCTATTGACTTCTCCTTTAGGTGGAAAGAGCTGCTGACAGGGCCAGATGAGCTCTGACTGCTTTAAGGACATTGATGCTGCTTTCTGGTGGTGATCTAAATCACATGGTCATGAACTATGCACGGTCTCTCACACACACGCACACACACACACACACACACACACACTCACTCACTCACTCACTCACTCTAACAGCTCTCTGGTTAGCTGGTCCGGGGAGGTTGGAGCTGTTCCGTGTCCATCAGTTTCACAGCCCTGCCATGATGTGCCCTTGATGGTGCCCTGCTCATGCCTCTGTTCCGAACCTCGAGTTCTGAGCGTGTAAAGAAAACGCCCCATTCAGGGAAGGAGCTGAGCCTGAGACGTACCCACAGAGCAGCAATTTCACGAATGCCTCCATTCTCAAGGGGTCTTACTGAAGGCTACCAGGGGTCCAGGGTCTTGACATCACTGCCTGCAGGGAAGAGAGCCCCAGCGGGTCAGCCCGGACACGGAGCCAGTTGGCCAGGCTTGCTGCTGTGGCCTGGTGAGACCCTTGCCCCGGGACCAGCCTGCGGCCCCGGATCCGCCAACGTCAGAAGTGGGTTTATCCTCCACCCACTTCATGCTTCCTCCCGACAGTGTCCTCCAGGTCCTCAGACCAGGCCATTGAGATGGTGATGGGAAAACCCAGCCGCCGTGTGTTTCTCCTGCTGTGGGTGTCTCCGCCGGGCGGAAGCTCTCACCAGTGACGTACGAGCGCTGAGAGCCCATCTGGTCCTTTTGGGCCTTACCAGTTAGAGCTACCGAACCTCACTGCTGCTGACTCGTAGCAGCATGAAGAATTAGGGGCTAACAGAGGAGCTCCGGGCTCTTTTTTACTGACCTTCAGAGCCCAGGCAACAAGCGCCATGTCTGTTTGGAAGGACGGGGTGCGGAGCATTTTAGCCTTTATCTGACCACAGAGAAGCTAAGCGGGCTGGGACTGGCCGTCCCATTCAGACCAGGGATTTACACCCAAAACATCATCATTTCATGCAGGACAAAACCAGTAATTTTCACCTACTCTTTAAATTATTATACAAATAAATCCATTTGAATCAATAAAGAAGGGAAAGAACATCTAAAAACAGCATGATGTTCTGTTAGTCCTGCCTTGATGGTCGTGGTCTCCGAGGGCACGTGCCTGGTGGTTATTCTAGGTAATTGACCTATTGCCAATTAAAGGGGGAAAAATAGATTTTTTTTTTTCAAAGTCTTTTTTCAATTCTGTCACAACTAAATTAAATATGTCCATATCTCTTACTCAGGTGAAAGACTAATAATAATAGTGATTACAGTTTACTGAGTACTTAACTACGTGCCAAGCTCATTCTTTTTGTTTACGAATTTGGTCCAATGAGATAAACACCATTCTTAACCTGATTTTATGAAGGAGGAAGTTAAGTCGGTTAAGTGTTGGACTTCGACTCAGGTCATCATCTCACAGTTCATGGGTTCAAGCCCGGTATTGGGCTCTGTGTTAGCAGTACAGAGCCTGCTTGGGATTCTCTCTCTCTGCCCTTCCTCCACTCACACACTCTCTCAAAATAAATAAATGTTAAAAGAATTCTTTAAAGAAGAAGAAGAAGAAGAAGAAACAACAAAGGAGGAAATTAAAACACAAAGAGATAAGTTACTTGCCCAATACTTGCCCACAGTCACAGAGCCAGTGAGTAAAATACCCAGGATTCAAAGCCAGACTAGTGAGCAAGGGACAAATATGTTCACCCAAGTAGCGGCATGACCCATGGGCTCATTACTTCTGTGTCTAGGCTATTTCCAAGTAATTCAGCGATTATTTCATGACCACAGAGGGCTCTTTCCACAATCATCACTCCACAGAGCTTCTGGCTCTGGCTGGATTGACGAAACGTGATGTCAGACCCCGAGGTCCAAATATAAATTCCCACAAAGAAGCAGGAAGTGACACTCAGGAAGCAACACATGGAGGGCTCTGTCCTATAGCCCCGCCAGCCAAACCAGGAAATAGATCTGAACAAGACCTTGACTCTCCCCCTCAAGTAACAGGGTATAAGAATGAGTTCTCGGTTTCCTCCTTCGCTCCCAACACAAGCGCTTCAGGCCCTGCTTCAGTCCCTCTTTTGCCGCCTTACCACACGGCCATCAAGTAGCTGCATGGTTTTGGGTTAGCCCACATCTTTGGGACTGGCTGCTCTTTTTTTTTTTTTTTTTTTTAATATTTTTTATTTATTTCTAGGAGAGAGAGAGACAGCATGAGCAGGGGAGGGTCAGAGAGAGAGGGAGATACAGACTCTGAAATTGGCTCCAGGCTCTGAGCTGGCAGTCAGCACAGAGCCCAACACAGGGCTCGAACCCACGAACCACGAGATCATGACCTAAGTGAAAGTTGGACACTTAACTGACTAAGCCACCCAGGTGCCCAGGGACTGGCTGCTCTTAACTCAGGCTGCTTTGACAACAGTACTGTGTCCTTCTGGGGATACAACCCCAAACCCCACATTTCAGAATAAAAAGGAAACTTGACTGAGAGAGTTGTTACAGATTTACATTACGGCATGATGCTCGTGGAATAATTAAGAGATGCTACATTTCGTTGCGTCTCTAAATCAAATCAAACTTGGCTCTGACCCAGAGAGGTCTGAAGCCAGCCACGGCTTCTGGTTCCCTCCCCTGCAGGTAGGATGTCTCGGAGCCCCAGCGCCAAAGGAGGCCCTGGATTTGCAGGAGCCTTTAGTTCTTGGGGACATCTTGTTACCCACTGACGGCCAGTGTCGATGCCTTCACAGCCCAAGGCCTCCTGATGCTCCTCCCGGGCCACAGCCCACAGTCACCCGCGTCGTGTCCCAGACCCTCCCACGCCCTGTGTTAACAGACCCTAGAAACCTCCACCCTGTGAGCGCTTTGTCCGCATCCCTGTCTTGGGGAAGCCGCTTCCTGAGATGGAGCCACGCCCCTCCTGTACTCGAGTACCTGAGTGTCTCTTCTTGGATAACACACCCTGATTGTTGTCAAGGGTTCCCAGAGAACCCTGCTTTCCTGGGTCTTTTACTCACTGGCCCTGTCACCCTGGGCAAGTAACTTATCTCTGTCAGCCACTATCGCCCTAAATGGGAACAGCTTGAGAACTGAGGCTCATTCACAACCTGTGTAATAACTGCCCATTACAGAGGTAGACTGAACACAGGGCCAGGATTTTCACCCTCAGTGCCCGGCCCCAAAGCCCCATCAGTGTCCACAATGCCACTCTTCTTCTCCCTTCCTCGGTCCCTCCTTGCTTTCTCTCTGCCCAGCAAAGAGAATAGTATAAACGGCAACAATCCAGGCAGGAGACGTAGGTCTGGACCAGGTGGCAGATGGAAAGGGAAGAAGAGTCGGGGATGTGCCTGAAGGCAGAGCAGTGAGATTTCCTGAAGGCTTCGTGTGGGTGTGAAGAAAAAAAAAAAAGCATAAAGGATGATGCCAAGATTGGGCCTGGATCACCTGGAAGAATGGGGTTGCTATTTTCGGAAATGAAGGAGATTCCGGAAAGAGAAGGTTCTGGTCCCGTAAGGTAGATGAAATCATTCTCCAGGTGTTTGGTCTGAGCTGCCTCAAGTGGATACGCGGAATGGGTCCTTGGAGGCACAAAGCTGGAGTTCAGGGGGAGGTCACTCCGGGAGCCATCGGCCCAGGAATGTCGTGCGAACCAGCGGCAAGTGAACACAGATGAGGAATCGGAGAGGCCAAGAGGTTCACGTTCGGAGGCTGGGAGGATGAGGCGGATGGAGGCAGCAGCCAGAGGGAAGGCCCAGTGAGTGAAGAGAACTAAGAAGAGAATGTTCTAGAAGCCAAGGAGAAGGGCGTGATCAGCTGCATTGAACGAACTCCTCACCTTCACGCTCACGTGGGATGTAGGTGCTGTGGGCGGCTCCATCGGCGGTGGAGGCAGCTGGGCTGAGACAGGTAGAGAGAGAGCCGAGGGGGCTGCCAGGTGGGAACCGCAAGCTGCCCGAGTGGAGAGCGGACACTGAGGTTAGAACTCTTGTTCTCAGTTACGAAGGTTGCGAGAGCCCTCAAGGAAAATAGGCAGTTCCCGCTCTTCCTGCGTAAGCACTAAGACAGACCTGTGGATCCCTCCCGAGGTAGTACGCTGGGGGTCTTCTCACCAGGCTCTGGACGAGGTTCCTGTGAACTCCACCTCACACTGATACTTTTTAAAATTTTAGTTTATCTATTTCTTTATTCTCAGAGAGAAAGAGAGAGAGCAGGGGAGGGACAAAGAAAGAGGGAGAGAGAGAATCCCAAGCAGGCTCCAAGCTGTCAGCACAGAACCCAACATGGGCCTCGAACCCACGAACTTGTGAGATCATGATCTGAGCCAAAAACAAGAGTCTGACCCTTAACCAACTAAGCCACCCAGGTGCCCCGAATGCTTCTGAATAGAAAGAAAACGGATAACTATGTAAGATTTCAGAAGGAAACCAATGAAATTGACATATGTTGTCAAAATATTTACAAAGTATCGCATAGCAATATTTGTGTTCCTTTTCAAATGCACCAAATGGCAATATCCAGCAATAACTACTGGAAGGCCAAAGCAACAATGAGCATAAATAGTATTTTAAGACATTTGCAACAACTGTTCTTTGGTGTGAAAATATTTGAGATTTCCAGTAGTGATAGAGTCCCAAGGGCTAAAATACAAAAAGAAAAAAAAAAAAAAAAGTAAAGCGAATTGCTCAGATGACTTAAAGATACACTTTAAGCCCCTTCACATGAGAAGAGTTTGTGCAACCAGATATTCAAATTTCCTTCTCTACATAAGTAATAGTTGACTAAAATAAACCTTAACTGGGTGCCTGGCTGGTTCAGTCAAGAGAGAATGCAACTCTTTTAAAAAAAAAAAAAAAAGATCGTTTATGTTTTATTTCTTTTTGAGGGAGAGAGAGAGAGCAGGGGAGAGACAGAGAGAGAGGGAGACAGAATTCAAAGCAGGCTCCAGGCTCCGAGCTGTCAGCACAGAGCCCGACACGGGGCTCAAACCCACAAACCGTGAGATCATGACCTGAGCTGAAGTCAGACACTTAACCGACTGAGCCACCCAGGCGCCCCTGAGAATGCAACTCTTGATCTCTGGTCATGGGGAGCTGCACGTAAGGTGCAGAGATAAAATAAATAAGTTCAAGAAAAATGTTTTAAAAATTCAAATAAAATGAAATAAAGCTTAAGAGCTTCCTGGGGACCCCTTATGTGTCTGTGTCGGGGCTGAGCACACTTCCTGAAGACACCAGAAACCCGGCTCCACATTTAACTTCTCAGTAAGCAGCAGTCTCAGTGCCCCAGGGGAAGGGAGGCGATGGCCCGCAGGCAGGATTTCCGTCTGTCACAGACTGAGCAGGAGCTCCTCACGGCGGCCAGAGGGGCGCCAGGCACAGGCACCCAGGCACACGTTTCCAGGCGCTGCTGTTATGCTCCCCAGACAGGACGAAGGAGCAGGAGAGGAGTCTGCGCGAGCAGCCTTGCAAAACCAAGATAGGCCAAGAGCAGAGGCAAACCCACTGCACATTTCTTCTGCCAGGAACGTCAGTTGTAGACAAATGAAATCAGCATTAACGATGCTCGGTAGCTTAACAGTCACTGCGCACTGGACAGAGAGCAGCGAGCAGAGGGAGCGAGGGGCGGTGGGTGGGGAGGGGATGACAAGTGAGGAAACCAGGTTGAACTTGGACGATTAAAGCCTCTGCTCATGTCCTATAGTATCTTCATGCCTTTCTCACCCAGGACGAATGAGACGCAGAGGTGTGTGTGTGTGTGTGTGTGTGTGTGTGTGTGTGTGTGTGTGAGAAAGAGAGAGACAGAGACAGAGAGACAGAGGTGGAGAGATTGAAATCTGAGGTCCTGAATATTTGAAGCCTTTTCTTGAATCAAAAAGCACAAAGCCAATTACTGGGCAACTATCCAAATGAAAACACAGAAATTTCATTCTAGTAAATTATTTTAAAACTACCAATTGGCTTTCGCAGGTGCATGTGGCAGGGGAAAGGCATTAGCCAACAGCCCATTTCCTGCCTGGGAAAGGCCGGTGGGGGTCACCCCATAAATCTGGGTGGGCCCAGCTCTTAGGGGCCATTCACCTGCGTCCTCCTCACGCCTCTTGCTCTGGCTTCACCTCAGAAAAACTCAGCACAGTGCACACTGTACACTCGAATTCCTTTCTCCTGAGGGGCTCTCTATTTTATTTTATTTTTTTTATTTTTTTTATTTTTATTTTTTAATATTTTTATTTATTTCTAGGAGAGAGAGAGAGAGAGAGACAGCGTGAGCAGGGGAGGGTCAGAGAGAGGGAGTCACAGATTGAAACAGGCTCCAGCCTCTGAGCTGGCAGTCAGCACAGAGCCCGACGCGGGGCTCGAACCCACGAACCGCGAGATCATGACCTAAGCGAAAGTCGGACGCTTAACCGACTAAGCCACCCAGGCGCCCCAAGGGGCTCTCTATTTTAAAGCTCACCACCCTGCCATCCTCGCTGGGTAAACGGTTGACCTCCAGCGCTGGCGAGGTCTAGGGTTTTTTCAGTCATCCCAGGCATTTTTCCAAAATAAGGCATTTGCATAGATTTCCCATCCAGCGTAATAAACAGCAAGAAGGCAGGATTTAACAGCCAGGACAACATGGGAGAGTTTTGGTCTGGTGGCTTCAATAGGTGTCTAGGGAAGCTTGTGTCCACCTGGGGTAGGAGCTTACTATGACCTTGCTCAACATGGGGTGGAGGAAACAGGGACCCAGGACAGTGAGAAGCTTGTGTGAATAAGGAGACCCAGTGCTACACTGGGGAGCCCTTGAGCCTAGACAGAACCTGACCCCCGGCCTCTGCACAGACACAGTGGGAGAGGTAGCCTCTTTTTCCATTCACAGCTCCATAGATACTTCCGTTACGAAATTCACCCTCCCCCTTTGTAATGACTGAATTACTCTGCGATGCTCAGGCATGAGAATATCACATGACTTTGTTATTCTAAAACCAAATCTGGTTCTGATGAAAACCACAATGAGATACCGCCACACCTCCATGAGAGTGGCTAAAATGTAAAAGATCTACAATATCAAGTGTTGACATGGAGGTAAAGCGACCGGCAATTTCTGTTTCCAGGAGGGAGAAGACAAATCAGTACCATTACTTTGGTCATTGGCAGGTGGCACTTGGGGGGCTTCTGGGTGTTGGTAATGTTCCCTCTCTAGATCTAGGTGGTAGTTACACAGCTATATTCATTCTATGATCATTTATCCAGGTGGATACTAATCATTGGGGTATTTTTGTTTTGTTTTGTTTTCTTCACAACTCGCCCTGTGCTCGTCTCCTTTCCCCACCAGACTGTGAGCCTTCCTGATCTAGTCACTGATTCCCATGGCCTTGAATATGGCACTTCAACAAGAGATTTGTGGTTGGACGCATGGCTATGCGATTCACAAAAAGCCACCATTGAATCCCTTTAGATATACAACTCTTCTTGTATATTTTACATATGAGTTTGTTCATTTTAAAAATCCATTTGCGGGGTGCCTGGGTGGCTCAATCGGTTAAGCATCCAACTTCGGCTCAGGTCATGATCTCAGTTTGTGAGTTCGAGCCCCGTGTCAGGCTCTGTGCTGACAGCTCTGAGCCTGGAGCCCGCTTCAGATTCTGTGTCTCATTCTCTCTCTGCCCCTCTCTCAAAAATAAATAAATGTAAAAAAATAAAAATAACAAATCTATTTGCATAGAACTTCCCGGGACGAACTTATTCTTATAAGTTATAGAACTTATTGAGAGGGGAGTGTTGCAGTCTTGGCTATAAATTGTGGAGCAGTCCACTTCTCCTTGCACTTCTGTAAGCTTTTACTTTATGTATTTTGAAGCTCTGTTTTTAGGTGCATAAATTAGAATTATGTTCTTTTGATGTTAGCCTAACCATATCAATAATCACATTAAATGTACGTGGATTAATAGCTTCAATTTAAAAAATAGAGATTGTTAAACTGGATAAAAAGAGAAGACTCGGGGCACCTGGCTGGCCAGTTGGTTAAATATCTGACTTCGGCTCAGGTCATGATCTCACGGTTCGTGAGTTCAAGCCCCACACTGGGCTCTCTGGTGTCAGCCCATCAGTGCAGAGCCTGCTTCAGATCCTCTGTCCCTGTCTCTCTCTGCCCCTCCCCAACTTGCACTCTCTGAAAAATAAATACATATTTTTTTTAAAAAGCAAGACCCAAGATGCCTGCATAGAAATCCACTTTAAAAATAAAGACAAAATAAGTTAAAAGCAAAAGGATGGAAAAATATACAATGTTAACACTAATTTAAAGGGGAAAAATGGGGTAACTATAATATTACCAGACAAAATAGATTTCAGAGCAGAGACTATTAAGAGGGATATAGAAATTCATTTTGTAATTAAGGGGTCATAACAATTCTGGACAATTCTGGAATCTGATTCATTCCTATGCTCCCTTCTCATAAGACAGCCAAAGTAATCTTTTTAAACTGGGAGCTCCCAATTCAAGACAGCAGACTAAGTTTATGTATTTAAATGCCTCTCCCTGCTTGGACCCCATTAAAATAATAGTAAATAATAAAAGAATAAAAAAGCACAACAAAGAGAATGGAGAAGGACTATTAGGGTTTGTTTGATTTTTTTTATTCTTGAAAACAAAAAGCTGATGTGAAAATATAATTTTCATTTTTAATATTTTTCATGTTTATTTATTTATGAGAGATGGAGACAGAGCACAAGCAGGAGAGGGGCAGAGAGAGAGAGAGGGAGACACAGAATTCGAAGCAGGCTCCAGGCTGTCAGCACAGAGCCTGACATGGGGCTCGAACCCACAAACTGCAAGATCATGACCTGAGCCAAAGCCAGGCACCCACTAAGCCACCCAGGTGCCCCTGAAAATACAGTTTTTAAACCAGAGTGGGGGGAGGCACAACGGGGAGTGCGGTGGAAAGTCTGCAGCTGAGGGGGTCCTGGGGGATCCAACACGGAGGCCCCCCCACACAGGAGGGTACTGATAATGCATATGCCAGGGGGTTACTCCCTTTACTGCTTCTCTCCACCCCCACGTCACACAGAGGATCCGGCTAAAACAACTGAACAGACTTTCTGGGGTCAAGGTCATGGGGCAAGTAGCAGAGGTGTCTGCCCGTCTCCACGAAGCCCTCTTCTGGCATTTCAGAAGTTTCGAGAAGTCCAGCTTCCTGCTCCATCTGGCTAAAGGGAAGCCTTCCTTTTGACCAGTCCTGCTTGCATAAGCCACACTCCCCACCAGCTTCTGCATAGCCTCATGCTTTGAGAAAGCATCAGACGTTTGAGGAAAGCCTGGAGCATGAGAGAAAAACTGACACCAGAGGAAATAGCTACTTCAGGGGAGAAAAGAGAATGTTTCAAAATCTCTATTCTAAGGATGCCTGGGTGGCTCAATCAGTTGAGCATTTGACTCTTGATTTTGTCTCAGGTCATGATCCCAGGGTTTTGTGATCAAGCCTCACATTGAGCTCCATGCTGAGTGGAATCTGCTTGGGATTCCCTCTTTCCCTGACCCTCTCCTCCACTATCTCTCTAAATTAAGTAAGTAAACAAATAAACAAATGAAACATCTAATCTGTATTGTCACAGAGATTCAACGTCTTATTTTCCATAAGAAGAGAATACTATGAAAAGAGTTGGAAAATTGGAAAGGCTCTTAAGTTAAAAAATTTTAATAGAGTGTTTAAAAGTTTTATATAGGGGCGCCTGGGTGGCTCAGTAGGTTAGTTAAGTGCCTGACTTCGGCTCAGGTCATGATCTCGTGGTTCATGGGTTCGAGCCCTGCGTCAGGCTCTGTGCGGACAGCTCAGAGCCTGGAGCATGCTTCAGATTCTGTGTCTCCACATCTCTGTGCCCCTCCCATGCTCATGCTCTGTCTCTCTCAATAATAAACATTAAAATTTTAAGAAAAATAAAAGTTTTATATAAAATAAATACATTTTAAAAATTAAATAGACAAATTGAAACATAAAGTAGAGAAAATAATCCAGAGCATAACAAAGATTAAAATACAAATAGTAAGGGTGCCTGGCTGACTCAGCTGGTAGAGTGTATGACTCTTGATCTCAGGGTCATGGGTTTGAGCCCCATGTTAGTTGTAGAGATTGCTTTAAAAAATACAAATAATAGGGAACCACAGACCAGAAGATGAAAGACATAGAATATACCCGTAGGAGGTCAAACATCTGACAAATAGAGGAGTTCCTAAAAATAATGAAAGAGTTGTATGAATAGCAATTATCTAAAAAAGAAAAAAAAGAAAAAAAGAAATTCTCAGAACTGAAAGAAGACATGAATTTCCAAATGGAAAGGGCTTAACAAGTATTAAATAGAATTAGTAAAGATTTTTATTTTTATTTTTATTTTTTTTAAATATTTTATTTATTTCTAGGAGAGAGAGAGACAGCGTGAGCAGGGCAGGGTCAGAGAGAGAGGGAGTCACAGACTGAAACAGGCTCCAGGCTCTGAGCTGGCAGTCAGCACAGAGCCCGACACGGGGCCCGAACCCACGAACCGCGAGATCATGACCCAAGCAAAAGTCGGAGGCTTAACCGACTAAGCCACCCAGGCGCCCCGAATTAGTAAAGATTTTTAAATGTTTATTTATTTTTGAGAGAGAAAGAGAGAGAGAGAGCATGAGTGAGGGAGGGGCAGAGAAAGAGGGGGAGCCACAGAATCCAAAGCAGGCTCCAGGCTCCGAGCTGTCAGCACAGAGCCCGATGCAGGGCTCAGACTAACAAACCATGAGATCATGACCCGAGCCAAAGTCAGATGCTTAACCGACTGAGCCACCCAGGCGCCCTAGAATTAATGAAGATTTACACAAATAAACAAGATTCATCCTCATGAAATTTCAAAACATTAAAAAAAAAACACAAAAACGAGTTATTGGCATGTGGGTCTGGGGAAGGATAGAAAAGCCCTCACTCAGAACAGCTCCCACTGCAGATCAGCAGGCACATAAGACTTAAAGAAAAGCCTCTCAGCTAAGGAGCATCAAGCTTTCTCCCAGCTCTGAGCTTTCTGTGCTGTTCCTTTTACCTAGAATGCTGTCCCCCTAAATCTTCAAAGGGCTTATTCCTTCCCTTGGTTCATGCTTCTGTTCAAATGACAGCTCCTTAGAGAGGCCCTCCTTTCCTGATGGGAAGCTCCGGAAGCTGTAGACAAGTGGCAACTGTTGGAAAAAGCTGCTACTACTACAGTCCTCAGAACAAAATTCGTTCAAGCCAGGCTGCGAGGCATCGCTCCTACTCAGCTTCTCACATGAGGGGAACGAACTGACATCCAAAGTAACCCCACATGCACAGAACAAGATAGGACATCAACCCAGTCTCCTATGGACTCAACAAATTCAGAGAGAAGCCACAGGGTAAGAGCTTCTAGAATGCAGCTGCCTACAACCTTGGACCTCCTCCCAAAGTCTTAAACAACTGAAGATCTAAACAGAGAACATAAATTATTAAACTCCTTCCTTTCAGAATAAATGCTAAGGGAAGGATTGAAATCATGTTCAGGAACACAGGAAAGTCCCACCCATGTTACTTTTGAGCAATCAATACTACAAACACTTCCAATCATCTCCAAAAATTTAGTCATTGCCCCTTAGCATCCCCATTTGCATCCATCTATGCAGGTAACTACCATATGGTTCCATTTAGATAAAACTCTAAGAAATTCAAACAGGGATAATTACACAGTGTCACCTCTTATCTTCCTGCCTTTTATTTCTTTATCTTACCTTATTGCAATGTCTGCAGCCTTCAAAACTATATTGAATAGAAGTGTTCAAAACACATTATCTTTGCCTTGTTCCCAATCTTGGAGAAAACAACTCAGTCTTTCACCACTGGTGTGATGTTAACTTCAGTCAAGTATATTTTAGAGAAGTTTATATGAATGGTATTGTTCATGAATTCCTGACCATGTGCTAACATCCTTCTGCTGCCTTGCCATATGAATGATAACTTGGCTGGGTGTGGAAAATTGGGTCAGATAGTAGTAAGCCTATATCTACATGATAACATTTAATGACCCACCAAACCCATGCTTACCACACAGTAAATCCAAGTATTCCTTAGAGAAAACCTTCAATGGGCATTGTTCCATTGTAGCCTTTCCTTTCAAATTGCTAAGGAGAGGGGTGCCTGGGTGATTCAGCCATTAAGCGTCCAATTCTTGATTTCAGCATGGTTCACGATCTCACGGTTCATGAGATCAAGCCCTGCACAGGGCTCTATGCTGACAGCACAGAGCCTGCTAGGATTCTCTCTCTCCCTCTCTCTCTGCTCCTCCCCTGCTCATGCTTTCTCTCTCTCTCTCAAAATAAATAAAATAAACTATAAATAAAATAAAATAAAATAGCTAAGGAGAAATCTGCAGTTAGACTAATTTTTTGTAGTAGACAACATTATCTCTGCCATATTCCCTTCAACCTTATCTTTGAATAATTTCATTCAGAGTTTATAGTTCTTTGCTATTTTTGTCCCCCAAAATAAAAGACTCTTATGATGTACACATTTATGTCTTTCTTTATTTCAGAAAACTTTGGGTTTTATTACATATCCTAATTGTTTTTCTATTCAATTAGTTCTATTTTTTTTAGTTCTACAAAACTAACCATATATTGGGTACTTGTCCAATATCTGCCCTCCACACTGAGGACTGCTTTTCCTCATATAGAAATATGTGTCATCTTGTGTGTGTAAATGTATGTTCCATGTGAGTTTTTTATAAGTGTTTGTTACCTTGATTGTAGCAGCAGTTTCACAGATGTGTGTGTGCATAAACTGATAAAAGTGTGTACTTTGTATATGTGTACTTCAGTGTACTTCAATTATATCTCAATAAAATTGAACAAATACTTAAAGATGTAATTTGAGAGGAAAAAAAGAAATAATTCAGAAGTGGGGAAGTCATCAGATTAAAAAAGCATTGAGCATTGACTCCATGAAATGTAAGTTAATACAGAAATTCTAATAACAAGACTATAATTATTGTAATTCCTGGGAAAGAAGGAGCTATTTAGTTATTTTTAATTGATAATGGTATAACGTAGGACAAAAATTCCAGAACAAGCAAATAAAATTTGGGAAGAGAATTGAAAAATAAGTAATTTCCTCTTATCTAGGATTTCAGTCACCATGGTGGTTTCAATTTCCCACGGTCAACCGGGATCTGGAGGCAGAGGATCCCCTTCTGCTGTATCATCAGGTTAATAGCAGCCCAAGGCTACGTCACAACAGCCCAAGGCTACATCACCCCCCTCACTTCTTCTCCTTAAGGAGGCATTTTGTCAGCTACCATCATCACAAGAAAAGTGAGGACAGTCCAACAAGATACTCTGAAAGTGAGACATTCACATAACTTTTATTACAGTATATTGTTATAATTATTCTATTTTTTTATTAGTTATTTTTTAAGTCTATTTATTTTGAAAAAGAAAGAGTGCACACTAGCAGGAGAGGGGCAGAGAGAGAGAATCCCAAGCAGGCTCCACACTGTCAGTGCAGAGCCCAATGCGGGGCCCGAACCCATGAGCCATGAGATCATGACCAGAGCTGAAATCAAGAGTCAGGCGCTTAACCAGCCACTCAGGTGCCCCAATTAGTTATTGTTGTTAATCTCTTACTGTGCCTAATTTATAAATATATGTATAGGGGGAAAAAACCCCAGTGTATATATAGTTCCGTGTTATCTATGGTTTCAGGTAGCCACTGGGTGTCTTGGGGACTATTCCTCACAGATAAGGAGGAATAACTGTGCTGATTTTCTCATCTTCTTTTATATGACAAAATAAAAAGAGATGGTTGTTTTACTGAAGCTGATAGTGTGCAAAAATAGGCTTAAGTATACTACATAAAGTTATAAGGTAAACACTAGAACCCAAACAGACTATATGCTTTCTAAATTCAAAGGAGGAGGGAAAAAAGTCAGCACAGCAAAAAGAGAGAAACAGAAGAAACAGCTAGGAAGTATTAAAAATATAAACATCCAGGGCACCTGGGTGGCTCAGTCAGTTGAGTGTCTGACTCTTGATTTCGGCTCAGGTCATGATCTCACAGTTTTCTTTTTTTCTTTTAAATTATTTTTTTGTCTTTATTTTATTTTGAGAGACAGAAACAGAGAGCCAGTGTTGGAGGGGTAGAGAGAGGGAGACACAGAATCGGAAGTAGGCTCCAGACTCTGAGCTGTCAGCACGGAGCCTGACGCGGGGCTCGAACCCACGGACTGTGAGATCATGACCTGAGTTGAAGTCAGACGCTTAATGGACTGAGCCACCCAGGCACCCTTCACGGTTTTCTTGAGTTTGAGCCCCGCGTCAGGCTCCGGGCTGACATTGTTGAGCCTGCTTGGGACCCTTCTGACTCTCCCTCTCTCTGTCTGCTCCTCCTTTGCTCATTCTTACTCTCTCTCTCAAAAAAACAAACAAACAAACAAACAAAAATCATACATATACACACACACACACACATCAAAAAATGCTTTCAGATGAATGTAATCAATTATAATCCTATGGACTTAATAAAAGATAAGGAAAATCTCATACTGGATTTCAAAAATAAAATCTAACTATATGCTGATATATTAAAACAAAGTGACTCAGAAAAGCTGAAAGTAAAATTACAGGTAAAAGGACAGGGAAACTGATGAATAAGCAATGGGTAAGATGATGACAAATAAAAGGAAGCTAATACTAAATATATCAGAAATTTAAATTCAAGGAAAACTAAGTGGTACATAAGGGTCACTTCATCATGACGAATTTTATAATCCACAGTGAAAATCTATTTCTCATGAATTGGGAAAAATGGCAGAAACACATTAATAGTAAGATATTTCAGTTCATTTCATTTGGTCC